>CM019163.1:6203848-6547971 GCA_009733165.1 Naja naja
AAGAACAGAGCACAACAATTAGCACCAGCAAAGTCCAGGGATGCTGCCCCTACAGCCAAGCAGGGCAGGAGGAGAACATGAGGGGTCTGGAAAGACATTCCCCTTCTGGGGAAGGAGGCTTCTCTTCCACGTCTCTACCGACCAAGGAAGGACGACGCCCAGAGTAAATTCCCAAGAAGTTTAGGAGAAAGAGAAGGTAGCACAGGTAGGTGGAGCACAGGTGGATAGGCCTCAACCAAGGAAGGAGATCGATCTATCCGGGGTGTTTGCAGAATACGGTTCTAACACATCTGCAAGGCGCATAAAAAGCAGGCAGAGCTTTGAGGGTGGCCACCAGAGGTGGCATTCAGCCGGTTCTGACCAGTTCTGGAGAACCGGTAGCGGAAATTTTGAGTAGTTCGGAGAACCGGCCAATCCCACCTCTGACTGGCCCCGCCCCCATCTATTCTCCGCCTCCTGAGTCCCAGCTGATTGGCTGGTCTTCTTTTGTTGCCCTGCAGAGGAGAACGGAGCTGAAAAGCAGGTTAGTGAGGTGGGGAGGGATTGGAGATTTTACAGTATCCTTCCCCCAGGCACGCCCACAGAACCAGTAGTAAAAAAATTAGAATCCCACTACTGGTGGCCACCATCTTGATGTCTTTGACCACATCCTGCAGAGACCTTTACCCCATCTACATGGTTCTTCGGAGATATATTGTCCATGAGACTGTCTCCCAAGGAGCAACTTGGGAAGTGATGGGAAATGGTCACCCTCCCCATTTCAAGAGGCTGGGGTCTAGCGGGCCCTTGGTCCTGGATGGGCTTCTCACCAGGAGAGTTCATAGGAGGCTGGAGAAAGCCACAAGGAAGTCAACATGGACTTCCTTTAGCAGAGGTTTGTGAACCTGTTTATGTGAATGGCATGAAATACCTGGGCCTTTCCCCGTTTCTTCTACCCCCAGACTCACCTTGCTCCTTCTTGAATTCATTTTCACTCATGAACACTGGAGCCATAAGCTCCCCAACAGGCGATTGGATGGACAGGTAAAACTGGCGGGTATGTGTGCTGGAGGCAGAAACACAGCAGCCAAACTAAGTTAGCATTTTCAGTGCCTGGAGAAATTAAATCACTTGCAAAATCACCACTCTGCAATTTGTCTCTTGCAACAGCTGTTGTCCCTTCCTATTCTTTCTACTGGTTTCCTGCTCCCCTGTTTAAAAATTGCTTTATACTGTTGGCATTTTAGAAAGGGGAAATTCTCTGTATATTCCTTTCCAAGATCCTGTGTTTTGTTTTTTAAGTTTCCAAATTGGAAGACAAGCAGATGGATGAACTAACAGCCAGAATTCTCCAGCCAGCATGGCCTCCTGGGTTGAAAATTCAGGGAGCTGACATCTACATTGTGGAATAGAGAAACACTAGCTTAGACTCAAAATTATACCTGCCATTGCACACCTTCAATCCGTATTTTGTTAGTTTTTCAACTGCACTTAAAACTCACACCTGGTTCTAGACAATCGTAAGATTTGGTCGCTGTATGAGCAATTCTTCAAGCTGGATCTAA
The DNA here is from genome assembly GCA_009733165.1 of Naja naja. Classification (NCBI taxonomy): domain Eukaryota; kingdom Metazoa; phylum Chordata; class Lepidosauria; order Squamata; family Elapidae; genus Naja; species Naja naja. Next base: position 6,205,393 of record CM019163.1, read on the forward strand.
TTTCCCCAGGCCATCCCTTACCAGCTGAGATTTTAAACTTTTCCTTCTTCTATCAGTTTCTCAAGCGCCTATTTTTATAAAAAGCAATATTTAAAGAGAAAGCTCAACGGGGAGAGAGCTTAGTCATGAATGCTGCTTTATTGATGCTTTGATTTCCAAACCTCCCTGGGATGATTATGATTCAGCTTGTGACTCAGCACGTAAAGAGGACAAACCTTTGAACCTTGGGCTGACAAATGTCTCAGCGCTGGCAGAGAAAGCGCTCTGTGTGTGTGTGTGTGGGGGGGGGAAATGACCAGTAATCCTTTGGCTTCTGACTACAATGGAGTCCAACATTTCTGTTGTTGAGTGAGACATTTGTGACGTGAGCTTGGTCCCCTTTTATGACCTTTCTTGCTGCAGTTAAGTGGAGCACTGCAGCTGATAAGTTAGTAACCACAACATCAACTCAACACAGGTAGTTCTTGAACGAGAGTCCCTGAGTCATGTGATCACCCTTTGGGACCTTCTGACAAGCGAAGTCAATGGGGAAGCCAGATTCAACTTAACAACCAGGTTACTATCAACTCTTCACAACTGTGGACAGAAAAGTTGTAAAATGGGGCAGAAGTCACTTAAATGTCTCCCTTAGCAACACAAATTTTGGGCTCATTGGTGGCCGTAAGTCAAGGGCTACTACCTGAATCATCGATCGACTAAGCTCTTTGGGGTGGGGTAGGCTTCTGAGAGCGATCATTTTGAGAGAGCCTGTAACAGCCTCACAACACGTGCCCAATGGTTCTCCCTAATGACTGTTGAGCCCTAGTCTGGACTGCAATTATGGGATTCGTTCCCATCATAGGTGGAGATGGCCATCCATTTTTAACACAGGGCTAGGCAAACTGTAAGGGACAAACTGTAAGGGACAAACTCTAAGGGATGCGGTGGCTCAGTGGCTAAGACACTGAGCTTGTCGATCAGAAAGGTCGGCAGTTCGGCGGTTCGAATCCCTAGCGCCACGTAATGGAGTGAGCTCCCGTTATTTGTCCCAGCTTCTGCCAACCTAGCAGTTTGAAAGCATGTAGAAATGAAAGTAGAAAAATAGGGACCACTTTGGTGGGAAGGTAACAGCGTTCCATGCGCCTTCGGTGTTTAGTCATGGCGGTCACATGACCACAGAGATGTCTTCGGACAGCTCTTTGGCTTTGTAATGGAGATGAGCACTGCCCCCTAGAGCCAGAAATGACTAGCATGTAGGTGCAAGGGGAACCTTTCCCTAGACAAACTCATGGAGGATTGGACCTTCAGTGGCAGTAGCTTGGTTGCTACTTCCAGAATCATAATAAATTGCTGGCTCAGGGCAGCCCTGAAAGCAGTCATCACCTTTCCCCTTCCCTTACAAATTTCCTAAATCCATCTGGTTGGCATCTATTTGACAGCAAAAGTAGAACTAGATAAGTTCTTGATCTTTTGCAGCAGGACTCATCCTTCTGTTCTTCAAACCCATTTGCCCTGACTGTTGTTGCAGGGAAAAGAGGGCCTTGGTGGCTCAGGCTGTTAATTGCCTGCACTTAAGTTCCAGCTGCCTACAACTGCTGTAGGCTCGAATCCCACCAGGCTCAAGGTTGACTCAGCCTTCCATCCTCTCGGGGTAGGTAAATTGAGGACCCAAGATTGTTGGGGGCAATTAGCTGACCTTGTAAAAAAAATGCCGCTTAGTAATAAGCAGGCATATACAATGGAATGAAGGCTATTGCTGAGCACACTGGGTTGTATCCCAAAAATTGTAAAGCGCCCTGAGTCTCGGAGAAGGGCATATAAATGTAATTAAAAAAAAAAGAGTCTTGGTGGTGCAGGCTGTTAAACACCTAGCACTTAGCTCCAGCTGCCTGCAATTAGTGCAGGCTCGAATCCCACCAGGCTCAAGGTTGACTTCAGCCTTCCATCCTCCGGGTAGGTAAATTGAGGACCCAAGATTGTTGGGGCAATAAGCTGACTTTGTAAAAATGCCGCTGGGGGGGGGGGGCAAAAGCCCTAGTAATAAGCAGGCATATATAATAGAATGAAGGCTATTGCTGAGCACATTGGGTTGTGCTCCACAGATTGTAAGCCGCCCTGAGTCTCCAGAGAAGGGCAGCATATAAATGTGAATTTTAAAAAAAGCACAAACTGCAACAAAATGAACTATGGCAGGTACTCACCACAACTGGAAACTGGCCACCTGGGTAGAGTCACAGAAGTCTATGCCCATCACCACACTGACCGTTTCCCCAGGGGCCAAAGACTCTGCAAGAAGAGGGGGAAAGCCACAGAGAAGGATATTAGCAGAGCAATTGTCTACACTTCTACCAGACCAGGACAATAAAGAGATTTCCTCAGTTCTCAAACAGCATGCGGTGAAGCATGTCAAATGGCCAGGAGTGATTGTAAATACACTGGACAGTTGCATTTCTTGTCCACAATCAAACACATCACTAGCACTGATGATGTTACCTAGTTTGGGTAATGAAACGTCTGCAAGAAAAGAAGCCAGCCCAGAGAGCACCAAGGAGCCCTTAAACACATTGACTATAATGCTGTTTTCTCCAGTGTGGGGTTTTCCATTGTAGACTGAATTATGACTCCACCCAAACTAGAAATGCTGGAAATTGTACTTTCAATCCACTAGAGAGCAACAGGTTATGGAAGGGTCCTTTCACTAGCTTGGCCAAATGATCCCTGTCTATAGAATAGGATATTTGTAGCTCAAATTTGTAGCTCACCTCCATGTGAGATCTCCATGGCTTGGGGCTGGGGTACTTACGGGAACGTCTTCTGCCAGCATCGAATACCAATCACCCAGTGCGCGCCCACAGACAGGGCCTCCATGGGGTGCCATCAGCTAGACAATGTCAGCTGGTGGTCCCTAGGGGGAGGGCCTTCTCTGTGGGGCGCCCTTTGTGGAACCAGCTTCCCTGGAGCTACTGACTGGCCCCCGACCGTCGCTTCTTTCGTCGCGGCCTAAAGACCTGGTTATTCCAACAGGCTGGTCCGGACTAAGGTGGGGGGGTTAATATTTTTAAATGTTTTTAAATGGGTTTTAATGATTATTTGGTCGAATTTGATTTAATTCTATTTTAACTTTTGTATTTGAATGGTTGTTTTTTATGTGAGCCGCCCTGAGTCCTTCGGGAGAGAGGGCAGCATATAAGACCAATTAATTAATTAATTAATTAATTAATTGAACTGTGGGATCTGTGGTGCTCTCTGAGTTTGGTTACTTTCTTCCATTACCAAATGATGTCATCTAATTCAAGTACTGAAATGTCTGCAAGAAAACAACCAAACTCAGACAGCACCAAGGGACCCACAGTTCAACCTAAGCTACAAATATTCTCTTCTATCAGTGATCAGTATCTGTCATGCCCCTGTCGGAGGCTGAATCAGAGGAGGAAGACAAACAGCTGACAGGGAGCAGGAGTGTGGCTCGTTGGCTGTGGAGGAAACTGGGGAAGGGCAAAGTCCAGCTGGGCAGAGCAGGGGAGAGGTATGGAATTCAAAGGAAGACCCAAGCCCACCCCTGCTTCATTCTAGGGCATGCAGGGAGGAACAAAGAAGAGAGCAATGTGGATTGCATGGCTTATGGGGCAGGAAAGGGCCCTGATCCCCTTCATTAGCCAGACCTGGGAAGAGAGTTTAAAAGAGATGCATGCTGACTGCAGCAGCTGCTGGGAGCAAATATGAGTTTATCTTGTGTTGACTTTGGTTATCTGTGTTCCTGGCGTCTTCCCAACCATGTTGAGTTATTGCCATGCCTTCACATCTGGAATTCTTGCTTCTGCCCTGTCGGATCAATTACCTCAGTTTGGTTTGATTGGACTTAAAGTTACAGTTTGGGTTGACCATGTTTTGGACTTAATTCTCTGCAGCCAAAGGCTGTTCCTGGGAGAGTTTTTCTCCAGCCAGAAGGTAACCAGGACATTGGGGGCAAAGTTGGAGCTAATAAAGGGACTCCTACAGATTATCTGACTGTGTTGCCTTTGTGCCACGCCCCGGGTCATCACAGTATCTCCGAGGCTCACCTGAAGATACCTCCTTCCCAACACTGTTCACCACTCATTCCAGACAGAGCGTTATACACATGTGCCCCATACCAATCTCCTTGAACTCCTGGATACGCATGCCTGAGAGAAGTTTGGGCTCAGTCATACGGATGTTTTTCACTTCAGTTGCCATGTTGTTGCAGATCTGGATCTGCACAGCTACCATGCGGGGGTCAGGAGCGAAAGGTTGCCGGCTGAAATAGTATTCCACTGAAAGTCCTTCCCCGGTCATACGATGCAGCAGCTCGTATTTCTTCACTGCCCCAAAGACTGGACTGATCATCTACAGATGGAAGAGCAAAAGAAGAAGAAGGGGGAAAAAACCAAGTTGACGCAATGAAAGGGGAACACAAAATTAAAAACATCTCTCTTCAGAAACTATTACATTTCTAAGGATAAAAATTATGATCTCTATGCCTGGTTGGTTTGGGAAGAAATCTATCTCCTTTTAGAGATGTAGTAGCACCTAGTTACAAATCAGGCGCTAGAAGCCAAAGAAGCCAACACAATGACCATCAGCATCTCAGTTAGGGTTTCAAGCTGATGTTCTTTCCAGTCTTGTTTGTGATGGATTGAACCTGAGATTGGCAAGGTCTTAATGCTGAGATCTCTCTCTCTTCCTTGCCCCATTGAGGTCATAGACTCCATACCCAAAAGTTAATTTTCTAACAAGCACAGCCAGAAAAAGCACTGCACCTTTAACACCCAGGCATAGAATTATTATAACTTGGGCTGTCTTGCAGCCATGTCAAGAAAGGAAGAGCAATGCATAGTGGTTAGCACATTGGGAGCAGGGGTGGGATTCAACCGGTGTTACTACCGGTTCGGTGACTATGTTTTGCGCGCGCGTGTAAAAAAACCTTAAGCTGTGCCGCCCGGACAGCTGATAAGCGCAGCATTTGAAAAGCCTCTTTTTCCCTGCTTTTTCAACCTCAGCTGTGCTGCGCAAAGCAGCTGAGGTTGAAAAAACAGGAAACAAAGGGCAGGTAAGAGCCCAGGCAGGCAGATGGGCCAAATAGCAGCAAACACAGAACCGGTTCGGTGTCTGCTGCTCTTCAGAGCTACCGATTCTTTAGAACCGGGCCGAACCAGTAGCATCCCACCCCTGATTGGGAGTAAATCTTGAAAAGTTCAAACTCTAAGGTTCAATCATCCATCCAGCTCAACTTCTGGTCCCTGTTTTAAAAGTGTGTTCTATCTCACAAGTATATTGAGGAGACTGTAAACGGATGGACACCACATTTGTGGAGAGATGCTTACAATCATTGCTGCTTTGAGATTATTCATAGCCTTTAATGTCTACTTTTCCAAACCAGAATCAGAAAGATCACTCACAGCTGTAGTCAGAGAAGTGTCTGTCAAGGTGAGTCCTTCCAGATCAGTCACGAGGCTAGTGGAGAGAACTGGGCTGCTGGTAACTGGCTGCAAAGATGGGGGTGTGACTGTGGGTTGAAGAAAGAAAGCCAAGAATCAATATTGTATACTTTAGGATATGGTTGAGAACGAAAACGGCTTAGAATAAAGCAGTCACTCAATGCAAGCTAGACTTCAGCACCATGGACAGATCTCATAATTTAGACAGCCATGGACAGCCATTCCTAATTGCTATGGAGGTATTGATGTGTCTCCAAGATATGTTGAGTAGCTAATAGTCAGCCATGGATATGTTATAGGTCCATATGAAGGTATGGGGGAATATGACTGTGTAATTAAATGCTTCTGCATAAGGAGTGGTTGACTTACTAAGCCAGTGGTGGCTAACCTTTTTGAGCTCCTGTGCCAAAAACTGTGCGTGCACTTGCATGCTTGCACTCATGTGCCAGCACCCAGAAGGCAATGTGTGCCCCCCACACCTACACATGTGTGTGCAATCCCCATCCCCCACCCCTCCACCCCCTTACCTGCACTGTGCCTCACAGCTGATTTTCTGCCGGTTTGAGGCGTTTTTCAGCCTCCCAAAGGCTTGAGGAAGGCTTCTGCAGGCTTTGCAGGCCGAAAACTAGGCCCGTTTCATCATTTCCGGTATTTTCAGAAAAACAGGAAGTGACAAAACGGGGCTAGTTTTCAGCCTGCAAAGCCTGAAGAAGCCTTCCTGAAGCCTCTGAGATGCTGAAAAAGGCCTTAAACCAGCCGAAAATCAGCTGTTGAGGCGTGCACATGCACAGTGAGGTAAGTTTGCCTGCAGCTCGCGTGCCAGCACAAATGGCTCTGTATGCCACCTGTGGCACACGTGCCATAGGTTTGCCATCATGGTACTAAGCTAAAAGTCTCCAAACTTGGTAACTTTAAGACTTTGCAGACTTCAACTCCCAGAATTACCCAGCCAATTCTGGGAGTTGAAACGTACAAGTCTTAAAGTTGCCAAGTTTGGAGACTCCTGTACTAAATTTTGGAGCCCCTAGAGGAGGAAGTCTCCCATCATTCATGGAAAGAAGACAAGTTTCCTGCAAGGGAAGGAACAAAATGAGAAAAAAAATAGGTACAGAAGAACAGCAACAAAAGCCAGATTTATGGCTCTTGGACGTATAGTGAAACAACAACCTGGGAAGCTCATTTAAAGCAGCCTTCCCCAAGCTCACACTTTCCAAATGCATGGACTTCAAATCCTAGAACTTTCCAGCCAACACAACCATTGTTAAGGATTTGAGAAGTTTAAATCCATACATCTACCAAGTGCCCAGACTATGGAAAGCTAAAAGGTAATAAAAGTTACCTCAGGGGAACAGCCCTAGAGAAGGATTAAGAGAAAGATTAAGAAGGAGGCTCAGAAGGAGGGTTGGGTGAGGGATGCTTACAGTCATCCAGGTCAAGCAGAGAGATCTCCTTTGATCCTTTCTTGGTTGCTTTAGGAGGAGGTTTCCTGCTGGAAAGCTGAAAGAGAAAAGACAAAAGGAAACAAAAGCCAGAGATGGAATTGCAACTCCAGGTAGGCCTGGTGGGGTTGGGAACTGTAAGAGGCTCCGAACAGCAAACGGAATTAGATTACACTGGAGCTCTGCTCAATCACAGAGTTAAATCATACGCTTTTAATTTTATTTATTTACTTATATCCCACCTTTTATTATTTTTATAAATAACTCAAGGCAGCGAACGTATAAAATGCTCCATTCTCTTCCCCACAACAACCCTGCAAGGTAGGTTGGGCTGAGAGAGGGACTGCAAGCAAAGCCACCCATCCAGCTTTCATGCCTAAGGTGGGACTAGAACTCACCGTCTCCTGGTGATTGGCCCAAAGTCACCCATCCAGCTTTGTCTAAGGTGGGACTAGAACTCACCGTCTCCTGGTGATTGGCCCAAAGTCACCCATCCAGCTTTGTCTAAGGTGGGACTAGAACTCACTGTCTCCTGGTGATTGGCCCAAAGTCACCCATCCAGCTTTGTCTAAGGTGGGACTAGAACTCACTGTCTCCTGGTGATTGGCCCAAAGTCACCCATCCAGCTTTGTCTAAGGTGGGACTAGAACTCACCGTCTCCTGGTGATTGGCCCAAAGTCACCCATCCAGCTTTGTCTAAGGTGGGACTAGAACTCACCGTCTCCTGGTGATTGGCCCAAAGTCACCCATCCAGCTTTGTCTAAGGTGGGACTAGAACTCACCGTCTCCTGGTGATTGGCCCAAAGTCACCCATCCAGCTTTGTCTAAGGTGGGACTAGAACTCACCGTCTCCTGGTGACTGGCCCAAAGTCACCCATCCAGCTTTCATGCCTAAGGTGGGACTAGAACTCACTCTCCTGGTGTTGGCCCAAAGTCACCCAGCCGACTTTCATGCCTAAGGCAGGACTTTCATGCCTAAGGCAGGACTAGAACTCACAGCCTCCTGGTTTCCAGCTTAATGTCTTTCCCACCAGGCCAAACTGTTCTTGCATGAACCTGGTGCCCACGTTTTTCATCCATGCCCATCCTTCTCGCCCCTTACCAGCTTTTTCTTCTTGGATTCCTCTGGTTCGGATTCGGACTCCGATTCGGTTGAGCTACTTTCAGACAAGCTGTCCTCTTCGGATGAGGAGGAGGTCGAGTCTTCCTTTGCTCCTTGGGGGGATACTTTTTTCTTGCTCCTTTCCTTTCCTCCTCTTCCTCCTCCTTCCTCTTCCTCCTCACTAGTATTTAGAGGAAAGAAATAGAGAATTGAAACGTGGGTCGTCTCCTTATTTCTTCTCGAGGTGGGGGACGTCATTTCCAATCCACATTGCCCTGTCATTGGCTCCGAACTCCATTTAGAATAGAATAGAGTTGGAAGGGACCTTGGAGGTCTTCTAGTCCAGCCCCCTGCTCAAGCAGGAGACCCTATACTATTTCAGATAAGTGGCTGTCTAGTTGCTTCTTAAAAACTTCCAGTGTTGGGGGCACCCACAACTTCTGAAGGCAAAGCTGTTCCACTGGTTAATTGTCCTCACTGTCAGGAAGTTTCTCCTTAATTTGCTTCTCTCCTTGATTAGTTTCCAACCGTTATTTCTTGTCCTGCCCTCTGGGGCTTTGGAGAATAATTTGACCCCCTCTTCTGAAATGCTGCTCTCATGTCACCCCTAATGTCACCCCTTCTACAGAGGAATTATTGAGTCTATCATCTGCACCTCTATAACTGTCTGGTTTGGTTCTGCAACCCAACAAGACAGGCACAGACTCAGAGGATAATGGGACTGCAGAAAAACAATTACTATCAACCTGCCTTCCATCGAGGACGTGTATACTGCAGGTCAAAAGAGGGCTGTGAAAATATACAGACCCCTCACATCCCGGACATAAACTGTTTCAACTCCTCCCTCAAAATGGCTATAGAGCACTGCACACCAGAACAACTAGACACAAGGATGGTTTTCCCCGAACACCATCACTCTGCTAAACAAATAACTCCCTCAACACTGTCCAACTATTTACAAAGTCTGCACTACTATTACTTTAATCTTCATCATCCTTATCACCATCCCCTCCCACTTGTGACTGTATGACTGTAAGTTTGTCGCTCGTATCCTTACAATTTATATTGACTGTTTCCTAGTATGATTTGATTGCTTATTGTACCTTATGACTATCATTAAGTGTTGCACCTGATGATTCTTGACTCTTGACAAATGTATCTTTTCTTTTATGTACACTGAGAGCATTTGCAAAAGACAAATTCCTTGTGTGTCCAATCACACTTGGCCAATAAAGAATCTATTCCTATTCTATTCTATTCTATTCTATTTATTCTATTCTGTTCTGTTCTATTCTATTCTAGTTACTCTGTTCTGTTCCGTTCCGTTCCGTTCTATTCTATTCTAATTTTATTTATTTTATTTTATTTTTATTCATATTTATATGCCGCCCTTCTCCGGAGACTCAGGACAGCACAATTTTTGGGATACAACCCAATGCGCTCAGCAATAGCCTTCATTCCATTGTATATGCCTGCTTATTACTAAGCGGCATTTTTACAAAGTCAGCTTATTGCCCCCAACAATGTTGGGTCCTCTTCTTTTCTCTAGACTAGCCAGACCCAAATCCTGCAGCCATTCTTCATATATTTTAGTTTGCAGATCTTTGATCAACTCCAGCTAGTGTGTGTGCAGGGACGAGGTCAAAAAAGTCAAAATGGTGACTGCAACCATGTAATTGAAGCTTCATCCCTTTTTACGTGTTGTGCAACACACTTTTTTTTTAAAAAAAGGGTGGGCTGCATTTTTGTCTTTGTGGCCCAGCCCAAGTGGCAGAGTTGACTTCCCAAACTATCCCTGTTTCACTCAATGCCAGCCTCGCCGCCTTCCTGCCAGCTCTCCAGCAGACGCTGGGAGTTTCCTTCTTCTCTTCCTCTTCCTCCTCTTCCTCTTCTGATTGGTCTTCGCTCTCTTCCTCATCCTCTTCTTCACTGCCGGATCCCGATCCACTCTCACTTCCACTTTCGGATCCACTCATGGTGTCAGGCTCTGGAAGCAAAAGGGAAGAGGAGGTTAGCTATGTTCTCTGCCTTCAGCATTATTGATTAAAATCATAAAGGCAGGATTTAAAACCAAAACCGATTTAGTAAATAGCCGTAGCACTTAGACTTCTATACTGCTTCACAGTGCTTTTACAGCCCCCTCTCTCATTTTTTGTTAATTTTAAAATAAACTTGATGAAAGATTAAAAAGGAAAATATATACAGTGTATAAAATACCACGTTTCGTTACAAACGAAACCAATATACAAATACAAATATTGACATACAATATATATATTTCTTATCAGCTAAGACGGTGTGATCATTTATTGAAAACAATTTTACTAATATTCATTTTCTATTTTTGGTATATGCTCGTAGTTTAACCATTTCATTTTTCAAATCCTTATCTTTTAATTTCCTGGTTTGTCTCCTTCATCCAATTGTACCATTTTTCCCAAGCTGTAGTATATTTTGAGTCTACCTTATCTCTACGTTTTTGTGTAAGTAGGTCCATTTCAGCGCAGCCAAGAACTTTCTTACAGCCCTCTCTGAGGTGTACAGAGTCAGCCTCTTGCCTCCCAACAATCTGGGCCCTCATTTTACCCACCTCAGAAGGATGGAAGGCTCCAATAATATACAAGAAGGAACAAACAATTAGATATGGAGAGATTTTAAATGAAATGGGTGAACTCAAATCGATGCAAACATTACAAGAACAAGGAATAAAAATGAATTGGTTTTCATATTTGCAAATACAATCCAGATATGATGAGGATGTTAGGACTGAAGGTATTTATAAAAACCAAACTGAATTAGATAAAATTTTGATGGGTACAAATGAAAAAGTGATTAAAGAACTTTATGGTCATTTATTAGAAATTAGAATGGAAGAGGAGCAGGTTAAGGAAACAATGATTGCTTGGGGGAAAAATTTTGGTTATGGGATAGATTTAGAGAGATGGCAAACACTATGGGATCAGAATTATAAAATGACAATGTCAACTGCATATAAAGAAAATTTGTATAAGATGTTTTACAGGTGGCACCTATCCCCGAGAAGGATCGCAAGAATGTTCAAGGACAAATCGGATAAGTGTTGGAAATGTCATCAGACACCCGGCTCCTACTACCACATGTGGTGGACTTGCACTGATGAAAAAAGATACTGGACTAAAATCCACACGTGGTTGGAAAAAAATGACACAACAACATATAGACTTGAAACCTGAGATATTCCTGTTGGGAACTGTACCAGAACAATTAACAAAGAACTGAAATATTTGATTGTTAATGTACTGGCAGCTGTTAGAATTGTTATTTGCTAAAAATTGGAGAAATGACAAGATACCTACGCAGGAGGAAGTGATTAAGAAGATTTTGAATTGTGCCGAAATGAGTAGATTAACATTTGAAATTAGGGATCAAGAAGAAAAGCAGTTTTATAAGATATGGAATATGTTTTATCAATGGTTAGATAAAAAAGTTTGGTGATATATGGAACAATGGAGATAAATAGAATTGTTGAAAGGAAATATAATATAGAGATTATAACATGATAGAGAATTAATAATAACGATTATAGCTTTTTTTTCTGTAATAGAGAATATGGATGATGAGGGGAAGGCACCGAGATTTGTGACCGACCAACACACTTGAAATTGATATTGGTTTATGTAATGTATGTTTGTTTGTTTTGTTTGTTTTTTGGAAAATAATAAAACTTAAAAAAAAAAAAGAAGGATGGAAGGCTGAGTCAACCTTCAGCCTGGTGGGATTTGAGCAGCCGATCGTCAGCAGAAGTGGCCTACAGTGCAGCACTCTAACCACTGCGCTACAGAGGCTCTAATGGTCATAACTCAAGGACTACTTGTACTTCAATCACTTGCTAAGTGAACAGTCATCATAAGCTGAGTGTCAAGATTCTGGCAGTTACCCCAATTCAATCATGAGTCTCGAGCCAAACTTCCAAAACTTCAAAAGGATTTACTGGGAGTTAACATGTCCGGCACTGCCTGGGTGCAGCCGACTCTGAGACACATAATTCATTTCCACCCTTGACCCTGGTTTTCCCCCCACCCCCTGGGTGTATCATAATCCATATTCTCCAATGGGACACGTCCATAGCCAAGAGTCATCAATCATGCTCTCCAATTAGAATTTTGTGTGGCAGAAACTTCAGTCACCTAGTTGCTATCTTTGAGAACTATTTATGGAATGCACTTTCAATTTCCAAGCTGCCGCACTGCTCCCCCCTCCCTTTCTGTTGGCAGTTCTAAAAAGACCATAGAAATATTTTATGAGTTGACACGGAGGACTGCTTGTGCTCCACTTGAAGCCCTCCGCCGCCATTCTCACCGCTGTCAGCTGATTCCGTCGCTCCAGATTCTCCCTCTGAATCCGAATAGAAGGGTTTCTCCACCTTCTCCTTCCTCTTCTCACGGCTGGTGCATTTGGTCCATTCTGGGACCTGGATGGAGCCATGACGTAGGAAACATCATTGCAAAGACGGAGCTGAGCAACGTCCAAAAAAAAAAAACCTACTACACAAAGGAGCAAAGAAAATGAGACTGGAGGCCATGGACTGATTCCCTGCACGGAGGTTACCTTGGTGCAAAACAACCAAACGAATCAACATGCAGGAGAGGAACATTCCGTGGCATCTCTTTGGTTGCAGCTGGTAGTGCATGTACGCCGTGAGCCCACAAGAGGGAAGAGGCATGCACCCTTATCAGAGGGGGTCTAGAAGATGTTCATGGGATGCAGCCCTCAAGAGGGTCAGCTAAGGTGAGAATCTGAGTGATGAGGCAGAGAAGATTTGGGTAATTCTGCAGGTCGGCATGATGGCCATGCACTAATAGCTGCGCGGCAGGAGCTCTGAACAGCCACAATTTCAGTGACATTTCAGTCTTAGTGGCCTGCCGATACGGTAAGATGTGGCATGCAACGGACCAAATTTCCACCACAAGACTTGCAAGAACTCAGTGACAAACGTGACTCAATCCATCCTGCCTTTCATGGACATTGGTGAAGATCTGGAGACCACTTCCCTCCACCCCGTCCGTTAAAATGAGATTTCATTGCACCTGAAAAGCAGGCCTGTTCAGAGTCCAGTTCAAATTATGCTTTGAGGAGGAAAAACTTGGAAGTTCTCCTGATGCTGCTGGACAGCAATTCCCACAATGGCTCCCTTGGCTGGGATGTTGGGACGCTGTACTTCAGAAACCTCTGTCTGGAGGATTACAGGTTCCTCACACCCTTGCTACATTTTTACTCCACCTAGCATCCCTTCAGAAACCCCAAATCTCTTCCCATCATCTCCTAGCCTAGTTCTTTTAACTCAGGGCTCTCCAAACTTGGCAACTTTAAGACTCGTGGACTTCAACTCCCAGAATTCCATGCAGACTGGAGAACTCTGGGAGTTGAAGTCCACGTGTCTAAAGTTGCAAGTTGGAAGACCCTTGTTTTAACTGCCCGGGATAGATTTTTGACCACTATTGAAAGATTTTCTTGGGCGACATAACTTGTGTGTCATAATTTAGATCAGAGACGTCCAATCTTGGTGATTTGAAGTCCTGTGGACTTCAACTCCCAGAATTCTGACACTGAACTGAAGAAGCTTCTTGGATGAGAAGCAAAGGAGGTCCTTGAGGACTATATGGAGACTTCAACTGGTACAGAATGCGGCCGCGCAGGCAGTGATGGGAGTGGCCCAATTCTCCCATGTGACACCCCTCCTGCGCGATCTTCATTGGTTGCCAGTTGCCCTCCGTATAAGATTCAAGGTGCTGGTGTTAACCTATAAAGCCCTGCATGGCTCGGGTCCGGGGTACTTGCAGGAGCACCTCCTACCAGCATCGAGGTCCGATCGTCCGGTACGCTCCCACAGGCAGGCCCTCCTGGGGGTGCCGTCAGCCAGACAATGTCGGTTGGCGGTCCCCCGGGGGAGGGCCTTCTCTGTGGGGCTGCCCACCCTTTGGAATCAGCTAGAGCTGCGTTTGGCCCTGGACCTGCGCTCCTTCCACCGTGATCTCAAGACTTGGCTGTTTGTACAGGCTGGCCTGGACTGAGCAGGGTTGGGAATTTTAATTTAAGGGTACTTTAATCAGATTTTATAATTGGATTAATTTGATATAGATGTATTTATTGTTTATACATTTCTGTATAAGCTGCCCCGAGTCTCCTCGGAGATGGAGCGGCATATAAATCCAATTAAATAAATAAATAAATAAATAAATAAATAAATAAATAAAGTCTTCAAGAAAAAACAAAACAAAGAAAAGCCCAGGTGCCTTTTGAAAAAGCCCCTTTGGGACAACTACGACCTGGACGATGGAGAATTTCTATCGACATCCCTCTCTGATCTGCTATGAGAATGGAAATATGGAACGCCTTCACTGAGAGGCCCTGCAGCTTTTATAATCACGTCTTCAAAATAAATCCAGAAGCTAAATCCGGGCCCTTTTTTTTAGTCCATCAAAACGTATTTCCAATCTTTAGGATTGAAGTCCTAACTAGCACACAGTCAAGAGATGCACAGCACAAGGGAGAGAAGCTGGAAGAGGAGGAGGATGGAAAAGCATAAACTATCACTGCACACACAAGCTCCACCTCTTTGGGTCCACCCAGTAGCCCAATGTGGCTTCCTCTAGGATCAATGGAGTCTTCCTAAAAAAATAAGCATGGGGTGTAGGAACCAACCTTTCATCAAAAACAGAACAATACATACCACTGGATAATGCAAGCACAGTAACCTGTAGAAGGTACGGTGGCCCTCATCTGCCACCACAAGAAGTGACTCTTGTACAAGTCAAAGATTGGATCATTGACATGTTGACACCCAATGTTTTCAGAATATCAAGGAGTAGAACCGGCTTCAAGGGTCCCCACATCCCATCATCAAGAAAGGGAAGGGCTAGTCCTACCTCCACGTTGCGCACAGATGGATCTGGGGCTTCACTCGGCCAATCGGGAAGCTCCTGGTAGCCCACCGCTTTTGCATTGAGGAGATGTGAAAGGGAGCCGAGCTGGAAGTGGTCACGATCTGGAAGGGAGAAGCAACTGGCAAAGTCCACCCCCGTTTTGAAGGCCACGCCACCATGGTTCTTCAACGGTTCCTGTGCTTTTGGTCCACTGCCATGCCTTACCTTTGAAAGAGGACTCCAAAATGGGAGCAGGCTTTTGTGCCAGGAAAAGTTTCTTGGCGTACTTGCTGAGGGCACCGCTCTTCTCCGTGGGTACAATGAGCTGGCGTATGAAACGGGCACGATCCCGAATGTCATAGTTCTGGTCATACTTGGCCAAATTCAGCACGTACTGGGTCAGCAGCTTGCTCTGTAGGTGCCAGAGCAATGTGTCAGAGAACACAAGATGGAAGTGATGGGTCAGTCTCAAATTACTAGCTGGGCACTTTGCGGACAATTCCTGGCAATGTCTTATACCGAAGGCCAGAATACTAGAGATTTCAATTACATACATAAATATAATAAATAAAATTAAAATTAATAAAATCAGAATGTATTCAATATATAAAATTAAAATGATTAAATATAATAAAGTTAGATCTTTCGACTGTAAAACGTATTAATCTCTTCCCTGGAGAGAAACATCACTCTGAATATTGCAAGGAAATTATTTTATATCATTGGAACCTGGATTTTCTTGGCTTCTTCCAGCTCTTAAAGCTGAATTCTTTTGACTTTATTTTTAAAAATACGTGCCTCCCCATTGCAAGGATTTCTGGCTTTGTTAAAATACAACTGTTTCTATTTGTTTTTTCTTCTTCTTTCCATCTGCTAAAACATGCAAGTGTTCATCTTTAAGGTTGAAAATGGATTTAAGTCACAGCTGGACTTTCAAATTGAGTGAATCAACTCTTTACTTATTAGAGTTAATATAGCTGGCCTCTCCAACAGTTTCTGGACTTTGTTTTTGTTTCAAAACTTCCTGGACTAGGGATACCACCTGAAATTTGAACCTTTGATTGGAAAGTTATTACATATTAATAGTTCCCTTTTTGAAATATTTAACTATCATCCTAAGACATGGAATAGTTCCAGTATAAAACATGTCTACCTACGTTTTGTATTGCTTTGGAAGTTAGGAGGCATTTGATATGTATCTCTTTGACCTGTCTATGACAGAACCTCTAAGTACCAGCCAAGAAACCTACACTACCTGGTTATTTTTAGAAATGACCTTACCTGCTTAGAGTTGGTCAGATAAAGTTTGGCTGCCAGGTTGATGACCTGCAGCTTTACAATGTCTTCCTCGCTGGTGAAGGACTTAGCCATCTTGCGCAGAACATCTGGGGCAATCTTGGGCACATGTTCACAGTATTCACCAATCAACCATAAGATGCTGGCCCGGGCCATGGGAACCTATACACAAAAGAAAATGATATCTGGTCCTTCATCATCTTTTCATGGTCCATCACATGACACCCAAGTAGTGGCTGGAGAGTCCTCTTCCTCGGCTCTTGTTCAAACCTGGATGTTATCTGTCAGCTTGGCCATGTGCTTGATGATCTCACTGTGTTGAGATGGCTGCATCTGTAGGAGCTTCTTAATGACCACCACCGACTCGGCCACGACCAGTTCTAAGTAAGATGATAGAGAAAATACAAAGGCAGACATAAACCAGACCAGCTCAACTTAATGAGATAAAGATCTCAGGAGATCTGAGAAAGTCATCAACAGGCAACTTCACAAGAGTTCCCCTCAAGGACATGGCAATGGGTCACATACCCGACCTCCCTTTCTTAACCTACGACCCAGAAACAGCACAGGATTCTAGTTTCTGGTTTAAATGGGGATCATCTACATGGATCCAGAGCACAGCCTGAAATCCAAGACGAGACTTCACCATCTCCACAGCACCTTTGAAAAATGGGCCACTAGTTTTCCATTTCCATGTGTGGGAAAATGGGCTGTTGTTAATGGAATTGGAGGGAAGGATGGTGGGAAGGGAGGAGGTATTACAAGGTGTAGTATACAACAGTGGTGTCCGATGTCTATTAATTGCTGTTGTAGTCTAATTGCACTTGAATTCTTTTCTATATTGATATATCTGCCATCCAGAGGTTCATTGGCATGAGTTTTTTTTTTTTTAATTACATTTATATGCCGCCCTTCTCCGAAGACTCAGGGCGGCTTACAATTTTTGGAGCACAACCCAATGTGCTCAGCAATAGCCTTCATTCCATTGTATATGCCTGCTTATTACTAAGCGGCATTTTTACAAGGTCAGCTAATTGCCCCCAACAATCTTGGGTCCTCAATTTACCTACCCCGAGAGGATGGAAGGCTGAGTCAACCTTGGGCCTGGTGGGATTCGAGCCTACAATAATTGCAGGCAGCTGGAACTTAAGTGCTAGGCATTTAGCAGCCTGCACCACCAAGGCCCTTTCAATTTAATCAATTTAATCAATCAATCAATCAAAATATTGCCTGCGTCACAGTTCTATCCATTTTTTTGACCAGGTTCCATCATCTTTGGCACATAATCGAACACACACACACACACACACCTAAGTATGTTCCGTGATTCGTCCACATTGTTGCAAGGCATTAGGTCATTTCTAAAAGCAAGATCTCACCATCTCGGTTGGAGAGCAGCTGAACGAGTCCGTTGAGACACGTGTCCCTCACTCGGCCAATGTTAGTGGCGCAACGGCCAATGGCCTGGATTGTGGCTGCCACAAAGTCTTTATCCATGCTCCGGATGTAAGTCTGCAGGAAGAGAAGGAACAATTTTTTTTTAACAAAAATGCATCAAAACCAAAAGAAAGAAGTGCTTCGGATAGAAAAATTCATTATTATATACATTATATACCCTGAGGTAGAAAATTGCTCTGGGCTACAACTTTCTATAAATTACCTGAAATTCCCGCAAAATGGTAGAAATGTTGGTTTCGTTAGCCAGGTTGGTCAAAACTTCCAGCTGGCAGGATAAGGGGGAAAAAAAAGGCAGAACGGGTGAGGTTTGAATGTCTTTTAACATCAGTGCTTCTTTGAGCGTGCAGAAATGCAAGCAAATAATTACAGCTCAGCCAAGTACAGATTGGCAATCTACAGTATTACGGCACGGCAAAATTCAAAGTAATAGGAGAAATTGGAAGAGAATTTGTTAGCTGTTCTCTAAAGAACAAAACAACCAACTGTATGTTGGGGACACTAGAAAGTTTTCCTTTTTCGTTCATTTTTGCTCTAAATCAAGGGTCTTCAAACTTGGCGAGTTTAAGGCTTGTGGACTTCAACTCCCAGAATTCCTGAGCTAACAAGACTGGAGGAGGAATTCTGGGAGTTGAAGTCCACAAGTCTTAAAGCTGTCAAGTTTGAAGGCCCCTGCCCTAAATAATAAACTTGGAAGTAAATCTCACTGTTAGGTTTGCAGTTGGTGTATGATTATGCACCTCATACTTACATATAGTCTGTTTTTGAGAAGACACAAAAAGACCTTAAGCCAAGGTTCAATAAGCAATGTGGCCTGCTTCAGATGTAACATTCAGCAAATGAACTAATGAACATAGCTGGGGTCCAAATTTAGGATTAGCATAAACAAATCACATTAGGGCTTTGTACCGTATATAATTTTCATCACAGATTAACTTCATTAACATACAATATTGTCAATCTTTCACTTTTTTTCAATCTCTACTTTAGTTGGTAGTGTTTTATATTGAAAAGAAAAACAAAATGCATTATTGGGAAACAGATATAGTTTGGGATATCTGAGCATCTAATATACCTTGAGGATCTTAATCTGGGTGGGATCAGTTGATCGGATGTAGAAGCTTTTGAGGTAGGGCTCAAACATTCCCTGGAGACAGGAGGAGGAGGAGAGAGAACAGATTCAGCCATTAAAAAATTCCACAAGATTCTCCTGGTTTCTAGAAGTCAAAAAAGGTTCTCCTCAGGATTTATAGTTGCTCTCTCTCTGACAAATGGAATAAGCTCTGGCTGATATTAAGTGGAATGTGGCAAACCTCCATAAAATCTGGAGCCACATTTTTGTAGTGAGGCCATGTGAATAATTCCCACCTGGAAAAGAAAAGAGCCGCTTACCCTACGCTTGATGGACATGGTGGCCACGTTCTGAAGCACTACATATTGAACCTCACTGCAAGACAGACAGACAGACAGACAGACAGACAGACAGACAGACATTAATCAGATTGGATCTTCCCAAGTTCCTCTATCATCAAGAATAGGGTTAGCCGTAGATTATACAAGAACTGTAGTGAATATTTGCTTTCCTCAAGCAATTGTTCTCCAGAAGCAGGAATGGGATTCTCCCGATTCGGACTGGTTCAGGTGAACCTCTAGCACCAACGACCGGCTGTTGAGCGAACTGGTTCCCTCTGACAATGAGGTTGTCGTCCTCCCCTGAGCTGTACTGACCTATGTCCTCTCAGCTGATTCGCGCGGCAGAGCGAATTGCCGTGTCTCAGCTGTGTTACTCCCCAAAAATAACATAGAAGGTAAGTATTGTTGAAAGCTGCGCATGTGCGCAAAGCGCGTGATCACTGAATCAACCGGCAGCATCCCACCACTGTCCAAAAGTGATGGAATCACAACTCCCATTTCTAGCCAGCAGACAGGGGTTGGAATACCTGTGTGCTGTAGTGCTAGTTTGAGAAAAACTTATTCAAGCGATGGCTATAACGGTTAGAAACTGAACGTCTACAAACAGTACGCTTTGGGGGAAGTGGAGATGGAAAAAGGGAAAGAGTGGATGGAATGGAACCTTGTGGGAGGTGGGGAATGCCTGGGACATTGAAAAGAGTCACCTTACACCATAATTTGTCCCTTTCTAAGGGACATCCAGGTTCCAGACATTGAGACAAAACAAGATGCAATCAAGAATTGTTGGAAACTGGCAGAAATGCCCTGATTTGGTCACTATGCTGAAAGAACACATCAGAAAAAGGGAAATGAGGTTCTGGGGTTGTAGAAAGTGGGAAGGAAGCATCTGCTGACCTGTGGCTTCTCAGGAGACGCACCAGGGCCTTAGCAATGACTCCAACTTCAGCCTTGGGGGCAAGATGGAAGTAGAGCTGAGCAACTGACATCACCACCTGAAAAACAGAGAAGGCCATCGTGTCACAATCTTGTAGAGCCACCAAGATGTTCATCCACTTGTTGTAGTCACCAAAATGAAATAAGGCCATCAAGAAGAATCAGCTGAGTGTGGAACGTCCAAAATCCCCAAATGCAAAAGAAAACACTCTGTGGAGGAAAACCCAGGAATCATCTGTTCTTCTTGCCCAAAGATTTTACGTAATGCCTGAAACTTGTGTCATAGTTATCAACACTTGAGATGGATGAGAGAATTGCCACCAGAGAACTGTCCTTTTCTCACAGAATAAAGTCAGGTTTCAGTTTAAGATGTTCAAGACCGAGAAAAGTAAGAGCCATGGTGGTTAGAATGCAGTATAGCAGGTTAACTCCCTGCTCTCACTCCAGGAGTTCAATCCTGACCAGATCAAGGTTGACTCAACCTTCCATCCTTCCGAGGTCAACAAAATGAGGACCCAAATTGTTGGGGGCAAAATACTGACTCTTCAAACTGCTTAAAGAGGGCTGTAACGTCCTGTGAAGCAGTATATAAGTCTTAAGTGCTATTGCTATCTTCCTTCCTTCCTTTCCTTCCTTCCCAGTGGTTAGAATGCAGTATTGCAGGCTAACTCTGCCCAGTCAGGAGTTCGAGCCTCACCGGCGCAAGGTTGACTCTTCCTTCTTTCCTTTCCTTTCCTTTCCTTTCCTTTCCTTTCCTTTCCTTTCCTTTCCTTTCCCTTTCCTTCCTTCCTTCATTCCCTCCCTCCCTCCCAGTGGTTAGAATGCAGTATTGCAAGCTAACTCCGCCCACAGTCAAGAGTTCGACCCTCACCGGCTCAAGGTTGACTCAGCCTTCCATCCTTCCGAGGTCGACAAAATGAGGACCCGGATTGTTGTGGACAAAGATGCTGACTCTGTAAACCTCTTAGCAAGCATTTGTTGTAAAGCATTATGAAGCAGTATATAAGTCTAAATGCTATTGCTATGTTCACTTGGGTCCAGCTAGCTCCACCCCTTTCCTATTGGCCCTGCCCCCTTTTCTGAGAGTAGCCACAAAACGGCATGACTGTCAAGTTCAATTGGCATGACTACGGAGAATGCCCTTGCACGGGGTCTATCTCCCTTTCTTCTTTTTTTCACCCATTTTGGTGAAGCTCCGAGACAGGGCAGGGGACTTCTTAATTTTCAAGGCGAGCTTCCCCCCCCCCGCCCCCAAGAAAAGGGCTCACTGCAGCATTGCGGCTTTGCAACAGGGGTTTGGTGTTGCGCAGTAGTAAGCGGTGGTCAGGATCCATCACGTAAGGCTTGCGCTTTGCCAAGGGTGTGGACTTGGCCTTCTCATCTTTGGCATCTTCTTCTTCGGATCCGTAGAAGGTTTTCTCAGCGCTCTCCTCCAGGAGAGATTCCTGTCCATCGGAAAACAACGAAAGGTATTTGAGGTTATCAAGCCGTTCTCTGTGACCATTGTCAAGGCTAAAAAACTTTTTGTCAGGGAGTAAAAATTCTTCAAACATCCCTGCTAATTAGAGGTGATAGACCGTGTTTTTCTTTGCTGTCAATGCTGATAAAAATTAGACCCGGAAAGTAATCTAAAAAACATCTTTTATTTATAAAATAAGAAAACCTAAACGGAGCTACATGTTGGCAGCTTACTTAACACCAAGGCATATAGAAAAAGAACAAAGGAAAAATACAACAGAAGTTACAGGAAATGAAGTATAAACTTTGTACACATGCGCAGTAAATCAAAATATCACAAGACTTTCTTATCTCATTACTATGGAGACAAGATAACACAGTGCTGGCTAGCAGACACCTGCTTGCTCTAATATGAGCTTAGAAGCTTGAACAGACAAACCAAAAAAAAGCAGTGACAGAGGTTGAGTACGTGGACCTTTCCCCCCTCCAATCTGCAAGTCACTTCTAAACTGTTCTACATCGCTCCTTAGTTGGGCTCATTAAGCCATAAACCCGATCGTCTGATTTAGTTTCCATCGTTACGTGAAACAAAATGGCTTACTTTGCATAATATGCCACACTCCAAGAACAAATAAATCACATTTTGGTTCAGTAGGGATGGCCTGACTGACCGAGTATATACAAAGACAATTGTGCTTCTTGCAATCACAAACTATCCAGCTCTGTTCTAGTCAAGTCGAACACGTGGTGTGAACTGGGACATCCTGTTCTAAGAACATTACAAGACCCTGGGGAGGGCAGGTTTGCGTAAAAGCAGGTAGGGTGCCCTTGAAATGTGGATGCTTCAAGTTCTCGCAGCTAATAACTCTGACCCCTAGTCACCCTGACAGTATAATGGCTGGATGTTTTAACTGAGAAAGATTCAAGGAATGTAAATAACCGGTTGTTGATCTCTCCATAACCTTTTCCCCAATGCACTATAAGTCTCTGAAAAAGAGATTCAGAACATTTCCATTCTAATGTCCTCTGAGATATATATTGATTCTAAGACGAAAATATGTTCCTTGTTGGGATTCTTGTACCCCTGCCTGTCAGGTCCCGAGAACCAAGAAAGGCCTGGGGAGTGACTTCTGAGAAATTTCCTTTATTGTTCTCCTCACCTACGGATAGAAATCTTGCCAAACCAAAGCAATTATTGGCGTTCTCTGTACATATACTCTGAGAATTGCTTCTTAACTCCTTTTTTTTCCCTCTCAACTAGACTTCGATGTCTCTTACTCCTCTGGAATGTGGCTCCTCCCTCCAGGAAATCCAGACTGCATTCCACCACACCACCCATTCCCATCTTAATTGCATTGTGTCAGAAGCACTGAGGTGCTTCCGGGTTGAAAAGGATTAGCTGGTGACATCATCGTTGCCTGTGGGATGCCCAGTTTGGGGGCGGGGGAGGTCCTTTCATTTCCCCAGCAGGAGCTGGAGCAAAGGATGGGAACTCACCCTGCCCCATGGATGCACTTGGGTCTCGAACACGGGCTTGCTAACCTCCAACCCATCTCAATGAATCTTGCTAAAAAGAAGCCTCTGAGAATTGTGCTTGGATAAAGCACCACATTTTATTCAGGAAGCTACTAAAGGATTTGTTAGGGCAGGGGTGTCAAACTCAAGGCCCAGGAGCCAGATCTGGCCTGCGGGGCTGCCCTGGAAACAGCGAAGGACCGGCCCATGGTGCCTCTGCACCAGTGCTGCATTTCCAAAATTGTTACCACCCGTTCAGTGGGCGTGGCTTGGTGGGCGTGCTTTGCGCAGGTGCAGAACCATTCCAACTCACCTCCTGCAAGCCTGCACTCTCCCTGTCACTTCAGCAGCTGCCGCGCAGCAGTTCCTGCACTGCGCAAAGCAGCTCCACTTCAAAAGCAGGACATAAATGTTAGTATGGGAGCCCGGGCGTGTGGACGGGCGGGCTCAACACAGAGCGTCGGAGCATCGGTTCAGTCTCCGCTGCTCATCACCGCGACCGGCTCAGCCGAACCGGTAGAACATCACCACCATTGCTCTGCGTGGCTCTCCTGGAACCCTCTGCCAGCAGACAGGCCACAGGTGTCCCCCTGAGCTCCATTTTTGCAGGCAGAGAGCTGCAGGAGGCCACCGCGGCCGAAAACAGAGCCTTGACGAGTGACGTTGAGCTGGCCACACCCACCTCGGCCACGCCCACCTGCAGCCCCCTAAGGTCAAACCCAACCCTGATGTGGCCGTCAATGAAATTGAGTTTGACACCCCTGTGATAGGTCATATAGCTCCTTGACTCACGTTCAGGTTGGGGCTGAGGAACTGGGTGCGGGCATAGCGGGTCAGCATGTTAATAATGACCACCTGGCCCCATTCCTCCACATCAATCAGCAGGTTGCACAACTTGCGGTAGTTCTTGTGAATGAGGTCAATGCGCTCAGGGCAGACTTCCTCGAACGCCATCACCACGCTGCCAGCCACCAACTGGACGAGAGGACAGAGAACACAATTCACACATTAGGAGACTGTGCGGATTCAGAGTGGAGAAGCAAGCGTCTTTTTATAGATTTCTTCAACAATTGTGAGAAGGCTCTTTCTTGGTTTTCTTCTCTATTAAAGAAGACAAAGCGATTGTCAGTCCCTGTTTTTTTAAAAAAGAAATTTTTTTTTAGTCTACCCTGTCAGTTCATCCTCCTTTACACTCTTGTAGCACCCTGAACACAAAAATAAAAGCATGAGATTTTATGGATTATTATCTGGCACCTGATAATCCAAGCAGTATCACTTGGCCAACCTGTTAATCTACAACAGTCATGCTTAACAGTGGTGGGATTCGATTTTTTTTTTTTACTAGTGATCCTGTGGGCATGGCATGGCTTGATGGGCGTGGCTTGATGGGTGTGGCAGGGGAAGACTACTGCTAAATCCCCATCCCCTCCCCACCCCACTAACCTGCTTTCCAGCTCCGTTCTCCTGTTCAGGGCAACAAAAGGAGACAGTAGTGGGATTCTAAATTTTTTACTACCGGTTCTGTGGCCGTGGCTTGGTGGGCATGGCTGGGGAAGGATACTGTAAAACCTCCATTCCCTCCCCACTCCTGGGGTAAGGATACTGCAAAATCCCCATTCCTGCTTTCCAGCTCCGTTCTCCACTGCAGGGCAACCAAAGAAGGCCCAGCCAATCAGCCGGGACCCAGGAGGCAGAGAATAGAAGGGGGCGGGGCCAGTCAGAGGTGGGATTTGCCGGTTCTCCGAACGACTCAAGATTTCCAGTACTGGTTCTTCAGAACTGGTCAGAACCAGCTGAATACCACCTCTGATGCTCAACCTTATCAATGTAAAAATGTGTGGACTTTAACTCCCAGAATACCCTATTCAGCATCCTGTGGAATTCTGGGAGTTGAAGTCCACACATCTTAAAAAGTCAACCAGGGTTGAGAAACGCTATCTCGAGATGCCATTCCGAAAACCTTTTGCAAATTCTTTTTTTTTTA
Organism: Naja naja; assembly: GCA_009733165.1. Lineage (NCBI taxonomy): Eukaryota > Metazoa > Chordata > Lepidosauria > Squamata > Elapidae > Naja > Naja naja. Next base: position 6,230,325 of record CM019163.1, read on the forward strand.
AATTCTTTCTCAATTTTCTTCCCTTATCTTCAACGCCTCCAGAGACAGTCTTACTCACCGTGGTCTTATCAGCCAGCAGCTTCTCAATGACCTCAATTAACTGGTCTTTCTGGTCTGAATCAAGGCTGCAAGGAACAGACAAAGCCATTGGGTGCATAAACCTTTTCCTAAAGGCTGAGTCAACACACTGTGTGTCCTACCATAACGTGAATTATTTCATGTTGAGCTGAGCTTGGCCCCTGAGATGAGCACAAAGAGATGCATTCAAACATGATCCACTGTTTGGAATTCACATGCCAGCTTCATCCCTTCATTCACAGAGAAACATATATCTGTGTATGTGCTCTGTGTGTGTGTGTGTGTGTGTGTGTGTAAGGCACAAAAGCCCACCGTAAAATCCAGGAACACATGACACCCTCAAAAGCTTTTGACAGTCACTCCAGGGCTTCCCACAATTCCTCCCCACAAAAGGAGACTATCATTAAACACATTAGAGAATTCACGTTAACTCTCTTTATTGAAAATGAATTTATTTATTCTACCCATATTTATTTAGCTTTTACCCTGCCTTCTGGTGTATTTGCCCTTGCTCTGTTATGCTGTGGGAAGTTACCTCCTTGCCTACTTTTGAAAGAACAAACATGGCCCTGAGCCAGAAGTTTTGCACACCCCTGTGCAACCAGGCGAGCAAAAAGATGTGAGCCAAGCACACTGTAACATAGTATTTAACACCTGTGTGTTAGCCTCTTGGTCGATTGCTTTAGCACTTATATCTAACTGATTAGATGTAGATCTTTTTAAATCCATTTAAAAATGAGCCTTGGTGGCTCAGGCTTTAAATGCCTGCTCTTAAGATCCAGCTGTTTACAATTACTGTAGGCTCCAATCCCACCAGGCTCAAGGTTGACTCAGCCTTCCATCCTCTCGGGGTAGGTAAATTGAGGACCCCAGATTGTTGGGGGCAATAAGCTGACTTTGTAAAAATGCCGCTTAGTAATAAGCAGGTATATACAATGGAATGAAGGCTATTGCTGAGCGCATTGGGTTGTGCTCCAAAAATTGTAAGCCGCCCTGAGTCTTCGGAGAAGGGCGGCATATAAATGTAATTTAAAAAAAAAATCCTGCACTTATTTCGTTTATAAATAACTCAAGGCAGCAAATACATCTAATACTCTCTATTTTCCCCACACAACAACCCTGCGATGCGGATTGGATTGAGAGAAAGAGAGAGAGAGACTGGCCCAAAGTTACCCGGCCAGCTTTCATACCTAAGACAGGACTAGAACTCACCCTCGGCTGGTGATTGGCCCAACTCACCCAGTCAGCTTTCAGGCCTAAAGCGAGACTAGAATTCACAGTCTCCTGGTGATTGGCCCACAGTCAGCCACTTGGCTTTCAGGCCTAAGGCAGGACTAGAACTCACCATCTCCTGGTTTCTAGTCTGATGCTTTCATCTCTAGACCAAGGAGCCTCAAAAGGCCTTGGTTTTTGCACCCCTGCCTGCTGCCAAAATCTCTCAACAGGAACCAGTTGCAATTGGCACAACCAAGACGTGGTTCTCGAGAGATCCCCTTTACCTGTACAGCTTAGGAATGGCGTGAGCGGCGGTTTTGCGCACATACGGAGACATGTCCGATGCTGCCTCCTTGATGGCCAACATCATGATGGGGACAATGATGGGGACCCGGATGCTGGAGAGGACCCGGAGGGCACTGGCTCGAATCAGCTGATTGGGATCCTGGAGCCAAGAAGAAATTGCGATAAGACCCTGAAGGCAAACGTTCTTCCCAGCTGGAAGATTTCAAGCTAAACCCCGCTGTAAGACCACACCTAGAGTCCTGCATCCAATTTTGGTCACCACATTATAAAAAAGATGTTGAGACTCTAGAAAAAGTCTGGAGGCTAAAACCTACGGTGAATGGTTGCAGGAACTGGGCTTGGCTAGTCTAGTGAAGAGAAGGACCAAGGGAGACATGTTAGCAGTGTTCCAATATTTGAGGGGCTGCCACAGAGAGGAAGGGGTCAAGCTATTCTCCAAGGCACCCAAAGGCCAGACAAGGAATAATAGATGGAAACTGATCAAGGAGTGATTCAACCTGGAAATAAGGAGAAACTTTCTGACAGTGAGAACAATCAACCAATGGAACAGAAATTGCCCTCAGAAGTTGTGGGAGCGTCATCACTTGAGACCTTCAAGAAGAGATTGGACTGCCATTTGTCAGAAATGTCATTTGTCAGAAATGGTGTAGGGTCTCCCGCTTGGGCGGTGGGTTGGATTAGATGACCTACAAGGTCCCTTCCAACTCTGATTATCTGTCCTAAGGACACAGGTAAAACCTGTTGAAGTCAGAGGATCACCTCCAGTGCTCAAGGCATTTGGACATCCCATTCAACCCCTGTTCCCATTACTAGTAATTCTCAAATTACAACCAGTTGCTCAGTGACAGTTTGAAATTACAACAGGTACCCCAAGAGCTACTTACATATAACCTGGTTTTCCAACATTGGGTGTTTCCCCTGTGGTCATGTGACCACATATTGAGTGCTCAGCAACTGGCTTGCATTTACAGTGTCATGTGACCACTATTTATGAGTTTTGCTGGCCCGTAGTGAATAATGGGCTTAACGATGGGCTGCTGCCTTTGTCACAAAAGAAAGGTGACTGTAGTCGCAATTACAGCCATAATTCGAATACCTTCTGTATCAGCACATGCCCTACAAGAGGGATTGTCCTCTGAGTATCTCAGTGACGAACCTTGAGTCCTCGCTGGAAAGTCGAGATTGATAATAAGGCCAAATCTTGCTGTTCTTCTGCATACCGGACAAGGTAGACGTAAACCAGCTTCTTCACCTGGCAGGGAAACAGCATAAGGACCAGGCAGGAATTGAGAACTTGGCTTCTGTTCTTCTTGAACTATCAAGTCGGACTTAGCGACTGAACAACAACAACCAACATCCACAGGATGAAGCAGGGGTTTGGACCAAGACAATTGCTTCCTGGTTCAAACTTGGAAGTCAACAGCAACATTAGCATACATGCAGGGGTGGGATTCTACTGGTTCGAACCGGTTCTATAGAACCGGTTGTTATGATTCTGCACAGTTCAGAGAACTGGCAAATCGTGCCCCTGGCTGGCCCCTCCCTTCTCCACATGCCCCTTCCCTCCCCAGTCAGTCCTTATCATGCATGTGCGACATCCTTGACTGCGTTCTTCCCCACCTGGTCACTCCTTAAAGTATTTTTCCCCCTCCCGGCGATCAGCTGTTCCAATGATCAGCTGTGCTGTGATCCCCCTCGCTGTCTTACTGCTTTGCCCAGGAAGCTTCCCTGAGGCCCAGGAGGCCCAAAAAATGGGGGGGGGGAGGTTTTGCTGCAACAAAAAAAGCCACTCCCACCAAGTCACATGGCCATGCCCACCTAGCCACGCCCACAGAACCAGTTGTTAAAAAATTTGAATCCCACCCCTGCATATATATATGTCACATATGACCTTTATTCAGAAAGCAATGTGAGTTTGCCAAAACTCCCCTTGTTACGTAACATTTACTTAGACCAGGGAGGGGCAACCTGGTGCCCTCAGAGTATTTTTAGATGGCGGCTCTTCCTGTTTGCTGCCCTGTGCTTCGATATGTAAGAATCACTGTCTGAAAATGCTGGAACCCATCAAAAAAAAAATTACAAGCATCTTCAGCAGAGAAACACCCTTAGCTGGCTCCCCTCGGTTAAGTGTGCAAGTCCACAGTTTGCTAACCACACAACTGGAGTCACAGAATGTAATCTGTTCCAAACAGACATCTGATTTTTCCGTTTAGTTTAGTGCAATGTCTAGACACAGGGAATGCATGCACAAGTTGACTTACCTCTATGTTCTTGCAAGCCACGTTTTTGACTACGGCTGGAAAGAGATCTGATGCGTTCTTGCCTCGAGCTATCATCTGGGGGCAGGACAAACAGCCATGGGATTAGTTAGTGGAGAATGCACTGTAGGGAACTCCCACCATCAAATGTTGTGGTCCCTTTGGAACCCTCTTGAGATGGCATCTTACCTCTCTCTCAATACTTTAAATCTATGTTTCTCAACTCTAGCAATTTTAAGATGAGTGGACTTCAACTCCCAGAATTCCCCAGCCAGCCATGGGTTCTGGGAGATGAAGTCCACTCATCTTAAAAGTTGTTAAGGTTGAGAAATACTGCTTTAGATAGAAGGTATGAGATGACACACCCTCATGGTCATTGTTGGCCTCAAGATCCTGTTCATCAAACCTTGAGGGATTGTATTTTTTTGACAAGGAAACAATCCCAAAAAGGTCATCATTAAATGGAGAGGAGAAAAGAGAACGGATAACCTTCGCACAAGTCCCTCAAACCAGAGAGGAGAGAATGCTGGATCTTTGACTCCTTAAACAGAAGGAGAGAACTCAACACCAAAGAAAACTGAAGAACTTATATTTGACTTCAGGAGGAAGAGAGATGTACATTTACCATTGTATATAAATGGCGAGGAGGTGGAGAAGGTTGGTAGTTTTAAATTTCTGGGCACTTATATCTCAGAAGACCTCTCATGGACTTTAAATGCTAACATGCTTGTGAAGAAGGCACAGAAGAAGAGGCTGTACTTCCTGAGAATGTTCAGGAAGATAAATCTATCTCAGCATCTGCTTCTGTCCTACTACCGCAGCACCATTGAGAGTGTCCCGACACACGGCATTCTTGCATGGTATGGGAGCAGCTCTGTAGCGGACAAAAAGGCTCTACAGAGAATCATTAAAACTGCCCGGAATATCATTGGGCTCCAGCTAGCAGCCCTGGACGACATCTTCGCATCTCGCTGTTTGAGGAAGTCGCACAACATTCCCAGAGACTCTTCCCATCCTGCTCACAATCTTTGTGAACTGTTGCCTTCTGGCAGAAGATACAGAACCATTAAAACTTGGACCACACATTTTCTGAACAGTTTTTATCCCAGAGCTATAGTTGCACTTGACAATGAACTTAGGGACCACCATCAGTGAGCTGTTGGACAGGATTACTTGGTCTGTGGTGTGGATGTTTGTGTGTTTTTAGGAGGCGGGGAATTTTGGCGGGGGGGGTGTTTAGGGATTGCCATGTGTGTGTGTGTGTGAGTGTGTTGGGTCTGGTCTCTGGGTGTTGTGTGAATTTAGTTGTATGTGTATACTGGGTATATACGTACAATGACAATAAAGTATTATTATTGTTATTGTTGTGGTTGTTATTGGTTAATCTTTAGTGAGATTCACAGCCTTTGGGGCTGGTTGATAGCTCAACAGCTCGAGTCCTAACCAAGGACCAGGAACTGTTAAGGTAGCATCAGAAGATATAAGCCGTTATTATTATTATCATCATCATCATCACCACCATCATCATCTTCATGCTGGACCACAAACTGGGTCTTGGCCATCATAATAGAAGGATGAGTAACTTAAGCAGGTGTGACAGCACCGAAGAGATACTCACTGCCACAATCCTCTTCATTGCTTCCAGCTTCAAGGAATCCTTGTTGCTGTCCAGCATCTCCTTCAGATCATCATGTCTGGAAAGAAACACAGAGACAGTTGCAGGAATTCAAAACAAGGGGAGTCCCAGTGTATTTGTCCCAGCATCTGATGAACTTGGTAGACTTCAAGGACTGAATTCTCACCTCGGTTGAGCTGGGAGCTATGTCCAACTCAGTGGAGGAACCCAGGGAAAAGAAAGGCAGATGGAAGGAAGGAGGAGAAGAGATTAAGTTCCCAATTCTAAACCAAAGAAAAGAAGGAAGCCAACATTTTTCAATCTCCATCATTTTAAGCATGCTGGCTGGGGCAATTTAGGGAATTGAAGCCAACACAGCTTAAAGTTGGAAAGATTGAGAAACACTTCCCAAAACGACTGGTCAATTGCTGTCCATCTTCCAAAGATGAAAGTTCTTTATCACTGGGTGAAAAAGAAAGATACTCACAAAAATATGTGCCAACTAAATATGTGCCAACATATTTAGGCTTAATGAAAATAACAAAGGATAACTCTATGAATATTCTGTCCAGAACAGAATTCAACTCTCTTCCTCCCAACATAAAAGTCAAATCTTTCAATTGGGTTTATTCAACTGGGCATATAAGCCATCATGGGGTTTGCTCAGATTTTAGCTGAGGGTTACATGAATCCAACTAATCATGGTTTAGTCAACCAACCATTGCTGAGTTCATTTGTGAACACAACAATGGCCAGGATTCAATCATGCAGAGTCATGGCTTCGTCAAAAGGCCACAATGCTGAGCTACATACAAGTCGTGATTCATAAAATATAATGGCTGGATTCATATACCTTCCTCAGTCCCTACCCACCAAGATAGAGGCTTACTGCCTTGTGTGAACTCCACAATTGTTTCTTTGACCTGAGCTTGCCAGGAGACTCCAAAACATGGCAGAGAGAAGATGGAGAAATACATGTAAATTTTGACTTATGACCAGTTGCGTAATGGCCTTTTGAAGTTACGTTAGACCCCCCAAAAGCTACTTATGATCCAGATTCAAACCTGGCCCATAGTCACGTGTCCATATCCCAGCCCAGGCTTACAGTCATTTGCAGACTTTTGCAACCACACCACCACAATTTACAATGTTATTTTTTGCCAGAAATTGTTATTTACTTCCGGTTTCCCCAGCAAAAACACCCCACAGCGAACAATGGGTTCCTTTAATAATCACAGTATCCACTTAATGACCGCTGAAAAATAGGTCATAAAATTGGGTGCAGCCACATGTAACTTGCTTAAGGACCATCACAACTCAGGACCAAAATATCAGGTTTAATTATGGTCGTTAAGTTGAGGGCTGCCTGTAGAAGGGATCTTATCGGTCACGCCATCTGGAGAGGAATTTGATCTCAGGGCCTGGTTGAAGGAATCTGATCTTCTCAGGGACTTGTTTATACCCAAGCAATCCAGTCCCACAGAGGGCTGTGAAATATTTATCACACGGTGAATTCATCCGGAGCAACATGAAAGTGGGAAGGCAGATGGAGCGAGAAAATTAACACTAAGAAAATGGCTTGTTTCACTGTGGCTGAGCTGGTTGCAGGAACCTGGCTTGATTCACAGCTCAGCAGAACTGGCAAATCCAGCCAACAAGAGTTCGATCCAATAAGCCACACTTTAAAACCACTATGGTCACATCTTGCTCCAAGCTGAAAGTAACATCCAAACCAGTCAAGAAAACCTTTGCATGTCTGAATGCACTCAGCAGACATTGCAATGAAACCGCTGCCCCTAGACCCCAATATAAGATGGTGTAAAGCAGTAGAAAGGGGGTAATTCAACAGTAAAAGGGGAGAGTTGTGTATGAAATAATACTATAGAATGGTAACTTAGAGGAGACTGTCCATGGTCTGGAAATGCAACCTTAAAAATGCAACCAATTATAAGCCAATTTTCTTTTTCTTGAGACGATTAATTAACTTAGAATAATTGGGCACAATTGCCCTCGCATGAACGCACCCAAAATATCTGCAACACTGACAACACCCACTGGTATGACTAAGTCCTAGCCCTCGTTTTATAAGCCACAATGGCCGAGCTCACATGGTCCATTATGACAGAAAGAGACCATGATTAAACAAGCCATGATTGATTACAGGGGTAAACCCAACAGATGAAGGAAGTAAAATAGACCATCCTCTGAACTGACCCAGTCGGGGCTCCAGTAAGGAAATGCAACAATATTCTGGATCAGGGGTCTCCAAAATTGGCTACTTTAAGACTTGTGGGCTTCAACTCCCAGAAATGGCTGGCTAGGGAATTCTGGGAGTTGAAGTCCACAAGTCTTAAAGTGGCTAAATTTGGAGACTCCTAATTCTGGATTATCCAGTTTAGGGAATCACTCTACAAATGTGCGATTATCAAATTAGGCTGTTGTCTTTGGAGTCCCACATTAAAATACAAATGCAGCAGGGCACATTTTGTGTTTCTCGCCTTCCCTTACACATAAGGGGTTAAGCTGAATCAACACAATTCAAGATTCACCCAACACTCACAGCTTTGGTGTTTATAACGTCAGCCGTTATTTTCCCACTCCCTGAATTATAATCAGTTTTCAAGATTTCAGCAACGCAGCCATGAGCTGCAAGCAACATTTGGCCAAAGCTGTGATGCCCCTAGACTCAGGTCAACCCAGCTTAGCCTTGTGGGGCCCACGCAGTCACTTACTGTATTAGGTCTTTTTCTCCAGGCTTAAGAGAGTTGTGTGAACCCAACCCCTCCGCCGCCTTTGCATGCCACCCAACAGAGTTTCTCCTTAACCCTTTTTTCCTTCCATTCTCACCACCAACCTGAATCTCTCCCAAAGGGCCAGTTTCACAAAAACCCCTTAGCCAGGGGTTCCCCATTCTGAGGCTGCCTCTTGTTGCACAGCCAAGAGCCTCTAAGGTGAAGAGAGAGCACCAGCTCACTTCTCACAAGTTTAAGTCTGACACGAGAGCGGCTGGGTGGCAGACCCGGGTCTACTTGGTCTTGGGAATGCAACCCAGAACTCAGAGGGCTGACCCTCCCCCGACTGGCAGGATGGGGAGGGGGAAGGCAGGTTCGGTGGTCCCCTGAGCTGAGCCGAGTCCTTCCCCGCCTCCCTTCCCTCCTCCTTCCCTCCACTCGCCCTACCGGAGCGGCTGCGCCACGCTGCCCTCCAAGCTGCGCTCCTGCTGCTGCTGCTGCTGCTGCTGTTGGCCGGCGGGGGCGGCCTCCGAGTCGGGCCCCTTCAGCAGCCTCAGCTCGTCGCCTTCCAGCGTGCGGTACCAGCTCTGCGGCGCTCCATCGGGCACCAGCACGGGGCTCTTGGCCTCCTCGGTGCCCGCCGGCGGCGCCTTGACTAAGTGGGCTGCGCCGGCGGGCAGTTGCTGCAGCAGCTTCTGCATGGCCGGGGAGGCGGCAACGGCGGCGGCGGCTGGGTCTCCCGGAGAGGCTCTCCCCACCACCACCCCCTCCCCAGCCAGACGCCTTGCAAACCGCTGGAGCTCGCCGGCTCAGCCGCCCAGCCACGTTAGCAGCTCCGCCGCCTCGCTGGCCGGGCGGGGCTTCGGGGGAACGCCAGCCACTCCGCTCGCAGCCCTGCAGGCTGCTCCGCTGAAACCAGACGCCGCGCCAGCCGCCGACTCAGGCGGCAGTTGCAGCAGCAGCAGCAGCAGCATATGCGAAGGCATTGGGGCGCAGCGCCACCTGGCGGCCCAGGGAAGAGCTGCCCGGTTGCGCAGCCCCTGCTGGGGTCTGCGAAGGGTTAGGCGCCAGGGTCCCCAAACTTGGCAACTTTAAGGCTTGTGGACTTCAACTCCCAGAATGCCTGAGCTAACATGACTGGAGGAGGAATTCTGGGAGTTGAAGTCCACAAGTCTTAAAGCTGTCAGGTTTGAAGACCCCTAGGTTAGGGCAAGGGTCCCCAAACTTGGCAACTTTTAAGACTTGTGGACTTCAACTCCCAGAATGCCTGAGCTAACATGACTGGAGGAGGAATTCTGGGAGTTGAAGTCCACAAGTCTTAAAGCTGTCAAGTTTGAAGACCTCTGATCTATAGTATCTATCTCCATTATCTGTCTGTCTGTCTGTCCGTCTGTCTATCTAATCTATCTATTATCTATCTATTATCTATCTAATCTATCTATCTACCTACCTACCTACCTACCTATCTATCTAATCTAATCTGTCTATATCTATCTGTCTGTCTAATCCAGCCGTGGGCAAACTATGGCCCGGGGGCCGGATTCGGCCCGTTTGTCTGTTCTATCCGGCCCACGGAGCCGAAAGAGCGGAGGGTTCTCTTGCTCTCCCAGAAGGCTACGTGAAGTAATCTAACTTTGAATTTATATTAGTTCACACAAACACTCCATCCATGCTTTTGTTTTGGCCCTCCGGTCCAGTTTAAGAACCCATTGTGGCCCTCGAGTCAAAAAGTTTGCCCACCCCTGGTCTAATCCAAGGGTCTTCAAACTTTCAACTCCCAGAATTCCTGAGCTAACATGACTGGCGGAGGAATCCTGGGAGTTGAAGTCCACAAGTCTTAAAGCTGTCAAGTTTGAAGACCTCCTAGGTTAGGGCAAGGGTCCCCAAACTTGGCAACTTTAAGACTTGTGGATTTCAACTCCTAGAATTCTCTAGCCAGCTATGCTATGCTATGTTGAAGTCCACAAGTCTTAAAGTTGCCAAGTTTGGGGACCTTTGGGTTAGGGTTCGGCTGGGGGAGGGGGCAGATGGCAGACCGGGAGGAGCGAATTCCTGGCATGCGGGAGGGGGGGAGAGGCGGCCTGTGGGTCCCACAGTAACCTTTTGGGTTCCACTGGAAATATTTTGGGTGCCCATGCGTTTATTTCCTCCGTGCGCCCCCTCCCCTTGTTAAATTCTTACAACCACCCTTGTGCCTAAGGCAGGGGTCTTCAAACTTGACAGCTTTAAGACTTCTGGACTTCAGCTCCCAGAATTCCTGAGCTAACATGACTGGAGGAGGAATTCTGGGAGTTGAAGTCCACAAGTCTTACAGTTACCAAGTTTGAAGACCCCTGGTCTAAGGAGATTCTCAGAAATCAGGTCAAAGTTGTCGCAAAGGTGCTTTTTTTTCAAGAGGCAACTGGTTTTTTGTCCTTTTGAAGATGTTTCGCTTCAGCTCAGAACCTTCTTGGACGAGAAGCGGAACGTCTTCAAAGACAAAAAAAACAAGAAAAGTCCAGCTGCCTCCTGAAAAAGAACCTTTGAGACAATCATGATCTGGATGACTAAGAATCCCCAGAGACTTCTGGACAGATTCATCTCCAACCCAGCAAGAAAGTATCAATCCTTCCCTTCCCCACCATCCAAGTCAGAGCTGAAGAAGCTTCTTGTATGAGAAGCAAAACATCTTCAAAGAAAAACCAGAAAGTCCACTTGCTTCTTGGAAAAAGCACCATGGGGACAACCACCCTGTGAGGTAGGCTAGGAGGAGTGATCGAAAGCCACCCCAAATTAACAAGCTGAGCTTATTGGCCATGAACCCAACAACTGATACATAGGGTGTGGACACAAAACTAAGTAAGAAGCTCTAAGCGGCCCAATTAAATTTAAATTGTGGGTTGATTCAGTGCCAGCAAGTCGTTTTTGACTGCTAGTGGCTAATTAGATAGACCCCCCCACCCCCAAATGCATTGCTCTGTAAGGTAGAGACTGTGCTGGCTGGGGATTATGGGATTGGTAATTCCCTGGCAAGCATTTGACAGGGTCAAAAAGATGGAGGCTACAACTCTACAATCAAATCCCTGCCCCCTTTTAATGGGCATTATGTCGCACAATTGCAGCTCCCAGCTTGAGTCTTTTGACCCCTTGTTTTAGATGCAACTCTTAAAAATGCACTCATAGTGTAAAATCACACACGCACACCTGAAATAAGCCCATTGAGTTCACTGGGACTTCTCTTGTAGGGTCCAGAGCCATAGAAATGGCCTGTAAAAAGAAGGTTGAGATCCCTAAAGTTTAGGGAAGGAGATGGTACAAGCAGACCTTGACGCATGAGTATAACTGGGACCAGAATTCCCTTTGCTGTGCAAAGCAGATGTTTTAACATAACAAATAATCAGGGTTGAAAGGGACCTTGTAGGTCATCTAGTCCAACCCCCCAGCCCAAGCAAGAGACCCTACACCATTTCTGACAAATGACATTTCTGACAAATGGCAGTCCAATCTCTTCTTGAAAGTCTCAAATGTTAAATGACTCGTGCCCGATTTTACAATATTTTTGCCATGGTTGTTAAACTAATCAGGCTCCCCTTCGCCCATTGACTTTGCTTGTTGGAAGCCAGCTGGGAATGTTGCAAAGGAAATGGCGATCACGTGACCCTCCCAGGACACTACAACCGTCATAACTACATGCTGGTAAATTTTGATCATGTGGCTGTGGCAGGGTGGACTTGATTTAAGTTGCGATTTAAATCACTAGTAAAAAGGCTTGATTTAAATTAACTCGATTTAAATCATCATTTTGAAGGAGCAACTGTCATCTCTGCTGTGACATTGTGGGAATGCATGATACCTTAGCTTGCAGAGCTTGGATTCATTGAATGAGTTTACCCAAAATGTACATATTGCAGCATAGGCAGCCTCATGCTACATAACTGAGCTCCCTTTCATGGTGATTAAACTAAATTATGAAATGTATCTTAAATAGAAAACAATCTTTAGATAGATTTTTGTTCCATGAGCATTTTATTAAAACAAATTTGATTTTTAAAAAATCAGATTCAAATTTTTAAAAAAATCACACTTCTCTATTTTTAAAAAAAATCATCAATTTTTATCCACCCTGGGCTGTGGGGATGCTGCAATGGTCATAAAAGGGAGGACCGGTTGTAAGTCATTTTTGCCAGTGCTGTTGTAACTTCGAATGGTTGGAAGTCTTGTATTTTAAAGCTGTTGAAGTTGAGAAACATAGTTAAAGCCTTTCTCAATAAAGTTTAATTTTACTCTTCCTATGAAGCCAGTTTCCTTATCTGGTCTGACATGTAAAGAGGATGTTTGTTATTTGATAGCAACTGCAAGTAAGGCAAAAGTTCCCCTCGCATCTACGTGCTAGTCATTTCTGGCTCTAGGGGGCGCTGCTCATCTCCGTTACAAAGCCGAAGAGCCAGCGCTGTCCGAAGACATCTCCGTGGTCATGTGGCCGGCATGACTAAACACGGAAGGCGCACGGAACACTGTTACCTTCCCACCAAAGGGGTCCCTATTTTTCTACTTGAATTTTTACATGCTTTTGAACTGCTAAGTTGGCAGAAGCTGGGACAAGTAATGGGAGCTCACTCCATTACACGGCGCTAGGGATTCGAACTGCCAAATTGCTGGCCTTTTTTGATCAACAAGCTCAGCATCTTAGCCACTGAGCCACCACATCCCTGTAACTCCAAGTAGTGGACCTCCACTTATTCCCTATCAACTCCCCCCACTTCTAGGCACTTCTCTTGTCTTCCCCACAGTTAATCTTTCAGGGGCCCAGGCTGATCTTGAGTGAGGGGGCCATATTGGCTGAACAATGAAGCAAAGGCCTTATCCACACAACTCTATAACCCATAATGTGGTTTGCTGCCCCGTGACTTGTTCCCTGAACTTAGCCAACTCTGATCAAGAAACCATAATCAAGCCAAAGGCCTGTTTTGCCTACAGGCTGGAATGTCTATTTTTTTTTTCTACACTGCCTTTTACTGTCTTGCTTTTTAAGCTACCTCAAGCTTCCTTTAAGGCAGAACCTTCTGTTCTCATGTGTGTGTGTGTGTTTTTCCCCCGCTTGCATCAAAAGAGCAAGAAATTGCTTGGCTGGCTGGTTTTTAGCCTGCAGCAAAAAAAAACAATACATATAAAAGGTTCAGCACCATGGACAGATCCGGAGTTTTGGGTGGCTTCCTGGTGCCCTGAAATGGGAAATGAGAGTTATGTGAAGACAAAAATGAGGTTGCAGGAATAATTTTCAGCTAAAGAACACAAAGCTAGAAAGGGCCTGCAGATGCCCCCTCGCTGAAAGAGGGATCAGAAGTCATCCCAATAATGAATTCCTTCCTTCTTACAACCAAGAGAAGGAAGCTGAGGGAAAAGGAAGACTCATTCATCAAAGGAGCAAGTGAGCTGTCCAATGTACCACACAGAAGGGGCGAAATTACATTTATAGTCTTTTTTTATATTCATATTTATACCGCCCTTCTCCGGAGACTCAGGGCGGCTTACAATTTTTGGAGCACAACCCAATGCGCTCAGCAATAGCCTTCATTCCATTGTATATGCCTGCTTTTTACTAAGTGGCATTTTTACAAAGTCAGCTTATTGCCCCCAACAATCTTGGGTCCTCAATTTACCTACCCCGAGAGGATGGAAGTCAACCTTGAGCCTGGTGGGATTCGAGCCTGCAGTAATTGCAGGCAGCTGGAATTAAGTGCTAGGCATTTAACAGCCTGCACCACCAAGTCTTGCTCCTAAGGGAGGAGTTTTTTCTCAACCTGGACCCTGGATTTTAATCTGCCAGCTCCTTCCCTAACACACACACACACACACACACCAGCACGTCTCGTTTGGTGACATGGGTGATCAGGAGCAGAAAACTCAACACATTTGACAAACGCCCAATTGAGCAAAATGACACAAATGACAGAATTACTGAGCAGCTGAGTTTTTCCACTGAGCAACACAACCAGGCACTTGTGCTGGTAATGTGCACAGTCAAGCAGACCCCCATGCAAATGGACAACACAAATAATATATGTTGTATGTCTCAACATTATAACAACAACTTTCCTACTTTTAACACATCCTACCAGAAAAATACAAGGTTTTTTTTTCCTGGTACAAGAATTCAGTATCCTTAGAAACTCCCAACTTTCATTTAAAAGTGCTCACAAGTTTTTAGTCCTTATGGGTTCAAAACAAACAAACAACCAAAACATTCCAATGCACATAGGTAATCACTAACCAACTCATGGGGAAAATATTGCTTCTCATGCAGGAGAACCCCAGCAAAAGGAAGAAAAACATTGGAAAGCACATAATGGGATAAGCTCATTTCTGCATGAAACTTTTAAGGAGCTGCTTTCAACAGGCAGGGATAATCTGATATTAAAATTAATAATTTTTTAATATTTGTATATTTGTATTTGTATTATTTTATTTTATAAGCCGCCCTGAGTCGTTCGGGAGATAGGGTGGCAAATAAGTCTCATAAATAAAATAAAATAAAATAAAATAAAATAAAATAAAATAAAATAAAATAAAATAATATTAATTTAGTCTCATATCCATCCATCTATCCATCCATCCATCCATCCATCCATCGATTTCCTTCTTTCTGGAAGAAAAGTTCAAAAGCATTTTTAAGGACAGTAAAAATAGCCTGCCTTGATCCAAATACCATCCCAATTATTAGGCTAAATTGGGTACCTGGGAGGAACCAATTGGCTTCTATATCCAGGGCCACACAGCCTGTTCACATGTACTGGAAAAAGGGCCTGCCCTCAGAGACTGCCTCCATGTGCATTCTGCCATGTTTTCCCTGCCACACCAGGCCTTAGAATCTCTTCATGGTATGCCAAATCACTCAGATGTGGCATGTAGGCGAGTCCCCCCATGGGACTAGGCTAGGGCATGGTTTATTGAACAAGCCAACACAGGCGAGGTTCTTACAACATGCTAAGCCATAAACCATAATTTAATTTGATTTGATTTAATTTTTAATTTGATTTAATTTGATACATTACATGAGGTCAAAACCACACTGATTTGCACTATCTTCCCAGTCAGCTAAAAGATTAGATTTTGGTGAATTTTTTTTGGAATCAAAGCGTGATTTTCTTTATTCCAGGATACTTTGAACCAAAGAGCTGGAAAAAGCAAGGTTACTTTTTTTCAGTGCTAAGAGATACTGCTTCAAGAGATACTAGGAGAAGTTATCTGTACAGAAAGGCTGTTCTCCCATCAGTATTCGATGCTGAAAAATCTCAGCTTCTACTCACAAAAATGGGTAACGACCAATGCAAAAGCTAATATGATGACTCAATTTTATAAATACGAAGCTGTGATGCAGAACCAGAATAAAAATTACGCTTCTCTAAAGGAGATCCAAATGTCAGCCAAAAGCTCTTGTGGGATGATCTTAACCATTATATCCAACACGGAACTACAATTCTCCTTCTTTCCCGCAAAGCACAGCCTCCCGCAACCTGGTGCCTTGCAAATGCACTAGGATTACACCACCCAGAGTCCCCGCCAGCTGAGAACCAGTACGATCCGATGGCAAGACGGGAATTTTAGCCTCCAATTGACCAAATATCTCATTCAGAAAGGTTAGGCCGATTTTACTTTTACTTCCCAACCCATCTTTCAGGATGACTGGAGATGATATTGTAGGGGTGGGTGGGTGGAGCATCCCAGGAATAGACCCCAACAATTTGGAAGAAAGGGAAATGAAAACGCAACAAAACAATCCAGCCTTGGTGGCTCACACACAGAATGGGGTGGAAATTGTAAGTTCCTGTCCAGGTAGAAGAGAAAAATGGACAAGATGAAACATGAAAAAGAAAGAAAGAAAGAAAGATGATGGATAGATAGATAGATAGATAGATAGATAGATAGAATGGATGGATGGATGGATGGATGGACACATGGAGGGATGGAGGGATGGAGGGATGGATGGATAGATAGATGGATAGATACATAGATACATGGATAGACTGGGTGGATGGATGGATGGGTGGATGGACGGACGGACAGACAGACACAGGAGGGATGGATAGATAGATAGGTAGGTAGACAGACTGGATGGAAGGATGGATGGACAGATGGACAGACACATGGAGGGATGGAGGGATGGATAGATGATAGATAGATAGATAGATAGATGCATACATACATACATGCATACATACATACATAGGTAGACAGACTGGATGGATAGAGGGATGGACGGACGGATGGACGGACGGACAGACAGACAGATAGATGTAGATGTAGATATTGATATAGATATATTGATATATATTGATATATATATTGATTTATTAAACTTCTGGACTGCTCAGAATCGCCATCTGCCCAGGATAAAAATCAGATCAAATCTATATTCATCTTTAAATAAGGCAACATTCTCTGACTCAACAAGGCAGCTGCAGGTCCTACAAAGCCATCTGGGAAGCTTTGGGACAGGTGTTTGGCCTGATTCCTTTTCTTCACTTCCCAGCCTATCCTAGAGATTCCTGGTGGTCTCCCATCCCAGCACTAACAAGGTCCGAGACCTGCTTGGCCTTTGGTAGACCAGCCAAGGACGTTCCACCCAGGAAGGGTGTCATCACAAAAGCCCCCCCTCCCCTCCCGGGATTTTTTTTAGTGGGGAAGGGGGGGCGGAGGGAGGCAGCCCCCTTCCTGACTGCCCTACCCCTTTCCTGAGCCAGGTGGGCTCGGAGGCTCCGGGGGTCATTCCCCAGATGGGGGTGCGGGATAGTGGTGGTGGTGGGGATCTAAGAGGCGGCGCCGCGGAGCAGCCCTCCAAAATCTGGGCCATCCTTTGCAAAGCAGGGAGCCATTCGCCGGGCGGGGAGGGGGAAGAGAGGGAAGCAGACCCACCCACCCGTGCTCCGAAGCAGGGAGAGGCCCTGGGTTTGCAACGCGGCGCCCCCGGTCTCCGGAACGAGATCGGGGCTGCGCTCCCGCCTCCCTCCCTCCTCTCCCCCGGGAGAGCCGCACCTTTTGTAATCCGAAGAGAAGATCCCCCCGCTGGCCGGATCGTGGCCGTACTCCGGCTCACCCAGGCTGGACGAGCCGCCCTTCTCCTCGTTGTAGGCTTGGCCGGAGGACATGGCTGCGGGTGGAGGAGGAGGAGGAGCGGACGCCGGAGCCGGGCTAGGTTAGGCTGGCCTGGCTTCCACGGGGGACGCGGCGCGCCCCGGCGGCGGCAGCAGCAGCAGCAGCTCCAGCTCCAGCAGCGGCGGCTCTTGGATGCGGCTGATGTCAGCGGCGCGGGGGAGCGGCTGCTGCAGCCGGGCTGCGAAGCGCCTCCCCGCCCCTTAAAGGGGCAGGCCGGCTAGAACGGGGCTCCTGCGGCTGGCTTGGGCGGCTCGGGCGCCCCCGTCCAACCGGTGAAGCCGGAAGCGCTGCCCCCGCTTCGGGAGCTTTGCTCGGGGTTTGCAAAGAGGGCAGGGCTCAGCCTTGGGGCCCGTAAACCAGGTTGGAAGGCTGGTGGCAGTGTCGTGGGAGGGCCCATGGTGGCTTATTCGGCAAGCCAGGATGGGCATCTTGGTGGCAGTATTGCTATTTTCCTTCCTTCCTTCCTTCCTTCCTTCCTTCCTTCCTTCCTTCCTTCCTTCCTTCCTTCCTTCCTTCCCTCCCTCCCTCCCTCCCTTCCCAGTTGTTAGAATACAGTATTGTTATTTTCCTTCCTTCCTTCCTTCCCTTCCCTTCCCTTCCCTTTCCTTCCTAGTGGGTAGAATGCACTGTTGTAGGCTAACTCTGCCCACTGCCAGCAGTTCGATCCTGATCGGCTCAAGGTTGACTCAGCCTTCCATCCTTCCGAGGTCAGTAAAATGAGGACCCAGATTGTTGGGGGCCATAGACTAGGCCGAGGATCTTCAAACTTGACAGCTTTAAGATTTGGGGACTTGCAACTGCCAGAATTCCTGAGTTAACATGACTGCAGGAGGAATTCTAGGAGCTGAAGTCCACAAGTCTTAATGCTGTCAAGTTTGAAGACCCCTGGGCTAGGCTGACTCTGTAAACTGCTTAGAGAGGGCTGTAAAGCACTGTGAAGCGGTATATAACTCTAAGTGCTATGGCTATTTCTATCTTCTGGGCATAAAGCAATGGGCTGGTGCTTCCTCCAAAGCTCTTTGAGAGCGACAGGCGAGAGCTGAGTTGGTCCTTGCTTTGGGGGGGAAGGTTGCATGCGAGGTGTGGAAGATAATCTAAGTTTGCACGGGAAATTGCCATCCTTTCTCAAACATTTGCTTTGTTTTATGGATCCTGTCAGCGGAAAGTCCTGTCATTCACACCAACCTCAGAAATGCAGAACTGATTTTGCTATTCCTGTAAATGGTCTTTCAGATACAAAGCCCCTTTCTCTCTTACCAATAGAAGGAAGTTGAACTTGGGACTGATTTTCAGGACACCGTTACAAGTAGATTCTGGGTACATCGGGCATTCAGCTCTTGGTGTTCACTTGGGAAGTTGGCCTGCACTCTTGGTGACAACAACAGTGGCCTTTTAAAATTTGTTTTGGGGAGTCTGTTGCTAAAAATAAGTTACCTGTCATGACCCGGGGCGTGGCACAAAGGCAACACGGTCAGATAATCAGTAGGAGTCCATTTATTAGCTCCAACTTTGCCCCCAATGTCCTGGTTACTCTCTGACTGGAGGAAAACTCTCCCAGGAACAGCCTTTGGCTGCAGAGAAGCAAGTCCAGAACATGGTCAACAAAAACTATAACTATAAGTCCAATCAAGGCAAGATGAGGTAATTAGTCTGACAGAGCAGGAGCAAGAATTCCAGTCATGAAGGCATGGCAATAACTCAGCACAGTTGGGAAGACACCAGGAACACAGATAAGCAAAGTCAACACAAAATAAAGTCATGTTTGTTCCCAGCAGCTGCCACAGTCAGCATTCAGTTCTTTTAAACTTTCTTCCCAGGTGTGGTTAATGAAGGGAATCAGGGCCCTTTCCTCCCCTGTAAGCCACGCAACCCACGTTGCTCTCTTCTCCGTTCCTCCCTGCCTACCCTAGGATGAAGAGCGGGTAGGCCTGGGTTTTCCTCTGAATTCCCTCTCCCTTGTTCTACCTTTTGCCCTTCCCCAGTTTCCTCCACAGCCAATGGAGTCACACTCTGACTCCCTGTCAGCTGTTTGTCTTCCTCCTCGAATTCAGACTCTGACAGGGGCATGACATTACCTTGTCCGAGGCCAACTCAGCCCTGCTTTCTGACCGCTGTTTCTGTGATTTTATTGCTGATTTCAAGCTGCTCTTTTTGCTACTTCTTGTTGGTGTTGTGGACACAGTGTTTAGCCTTCACAATCTGAAGCACAAATACTTCAACATCAGCATTGATTATTGTACTGTACACTACAAGACATGACATGACTGAATATACTTTTGAGCTAGCAACCAAATGAAAACAATAAGGAGAGCTTCAGGCTGCATTTTCTTGTCAAGCTGATCCCAGCCTACATCTTTCTCTCAGAAATTGGTGATTGGAGAGAATATTTGATGCAAATCCAATAGTTATGGCAATTCCCAATTAAAGCAGCAGAGGGAGGCACACACCATTACTGGTGTTCCTACCAAGGCCTTCTGGCTAATCTTCCCATGCCAATAAATCAATGGAATATCTACAGCCAGTAAATTTGAGCAAATCATACTTTGATGCAGTGGTGGGATTCAAATAAGTTAACAACCGGTTCTCTGCCCTAATGATTTCTCACAACAACCAGTTCGCCAAACTGCTCAGAAACTTAACAACCGGTTCTCCCGAAGTGGTGCGAACTGGCTGAATCCCACCACTGCTTTGATAGGGGTCCAAGAAGGAGATGGATAAGAAAGTCCACCCTCTTTTTGGACTCACTCAATCATTTCATCTTGCAGAGGGGAACCCCTTGACTAAACATTCTCTGTATTCCGTTTTGGAGAAATGCTTTCAACTCTTAATAGTTGCCAAAACATACCTAATTTTTTAGAAGCATTTGGTGCTAGTATAAGGTATCATGCATCTCCAAACTGATGCTCTCTAGAATCCAGATACATTCAGAGCCACAGAATTTCAAGCTAATATGTCCCACAGTTGCAAGGCAACTGGATGAGGGTAAACTGGTTCACATAATCAAAGTCAACACCCTGAAGGCAAGCATCCAACGGACTTAAGCATTTCCAAGACTGAAGTTTTTAGTGGAAGAGAATCACACACATAAGCAGCTCCTTCTACAACTAGTGGAATTCAAAAGAATATTTTCCAAGGCACCCTCTTTACTTGTTCTAAGCAAATAGCCTCTGGACCACAATTGGACTTGTTCCACGAGGAACTTCTTGGGAGTCTTGCAAATTAATAAATGCAGATAAAAGACCACATGTGATGATGTTGTGGCTGCTGTTAGAAGATTGATCCTCTAAGTTATCCTTGGCAATGTTCAACCAGGGTTGGACAGTGGGCTTAAGCAGACCCTGTTGCAACCACGCTTGGGGGGAATTGTCTCTTGATTATTTTTCCTACTAAAAGGGCACCCGGAGAAGAATGAGAGAAAAAGAGAGGTGCCATGTGCAGCTCAGTCTTTTGACTTTCCCATTGCTCTGCTTGCATTTTTCCCCCCTTGCCAGATGACTTCACTTTAAGTCTCTCTGCTTAATGGGGTTAATTAAATGATTTTGGAGGGGCAAAGAATGGCCTTATTCTTTAAATACTTCAATGACAATTGGATTGGCTTCGGGCAGTGATTATTGGCCTAATGACAGATGGTGGGCCAAGCTAATCCACCATCTCTCTCCCCTCCCCAAATCCCCATTGGAGAGATGGATTTTTTTTTTTTGGTCAACTGAGTGGACGCAAGACCAAGGTGCAAAGACAGCATCTGAGCCAGCCTTTCCCTCAGGCGTGTGCTGCTGCTTAACAATTTTCATGTACCGTATATCTAGGTTTTCACTGCCTCATTCCACTTTATAATCTGTATAATGCTCCACTTTATCATGCCTTGGTAAGGCCGCACTTGGAATACTGCATTCAGTTTTGGTCGCCATGATGTAAAAAGGATGTTGAGACTCTAGAAAGAGTTCAGAGAAGAGCAACGAAGATGATTAGGGGACTGGAGGCTAAAACATATGAAGAACGTTGCAGGAACTGGGCATGACTAGTCATCTAATGAGAAGAAGGACTAGGGGAGACATGATAGCAGTGTTCCAATATCTCAGGGGCTGCCCCAAAGAAGAGGCAGTCAAGCTATTAATAATAATAATTTATTCGACTTGTATGCCGCCCTTCTCCCTAAGGACTCAGATGCTCCAAAGCACCTGAAGGCAGGACAAGAAGCCATGGATGGAAACTAATCAAGGAGAGAAACAATGATCGCCAACGTCCAATGATGAATATAGCACAATAATAATAATAAGAAGAAATAGGTCCTCTCATAATCACTAGCCAGCATGACCAGAGCAGAACGCCAGCACAAGAGAAAACAATTGGTCCACTTCAGATCACCCAACCCTGTGACCTCACCAGAATAAAGCAAGCAGTGAGGATTTCTTGATGCTTGCAATCATCTCAATGAGTTCTACACTCTCCAAAGGCATTAGAAGCGACAGCTAATTCTCCTCTGAATTAACCCACCACACATCTTTCACCATGGATTCATGATTGCATCTCCCAAGATGAAGCCAGGGTCAAGAGGCCCCAACTGTCATTCAAGGAGGATGTAGGGCCACAGGTGGAAAGTCTGATGGGTGACATGCAGATATTAGCAAGCAAGAGGCTGAACGGGACGTAGCCAGGGGTGGGCTTCAAAAATGTTAGCAAGGGGTTCTCTCTGCCTGGTTGCTGGGTAGGTTTGGCCATGATGGGCGGGGCTTAGTCGGCCTCCTGCACCATGCCAGGATGGGCGTTTTTGCCTTCCCTGGGCTCCGAGGCTCTCTGGAAGCCGGAAATACATTTCTGGCCCTCCCAATATTCTGGGAGGCCCGTTTTTTGCCCTCCCCAAGCCTCTGCATGCGCCTTGCACATACCTGCATCCAAAACAGGCCGTGTGGGGACTCCTGGGAGGGGCAGGGTGGGGTGGGCTAGGTCAGCCAGGAGTGGGAGTGGGATTTGAGGGTTCTCCAAACTGCACAGAATCTTAGCTAGTGGAACCACCTTTTAAAAACAGGAAGTTTAAGGATCAGACAAACGCTTCTCGACTTGAAGGTTGATGGTATGCCACAGTTGCATTATACAGGTGGTCGTTTTTCATCTCAATCAAGAGCCACGGATCTCATGGAGTTAAGCTGGGAGCATTATATGGAGAAGGCCTGCTTCATCTCCGATATGCTGACACCAGCATTTAATTCAGAGCTGATCCCTGTCCTTCTCTTCCACTCTTGCTTCTTCTCAGTGTCAGCGACAGTTATGTAACCGGTTATGACAGTAACCCTCAACCTAACAGCCTAGCACATTTTGAGATTTGACAGCTGTGGCTTTTGGAAATAAACATAATGCTGTTTGCAAGCAGGTGGAGCTCAGGGCTGCAAGAGATTAAGCATCAGAATTCCTTGGCTTTGAATTGTCTTGGCCAAAGCTTGGAGTTTGCATTTGAAAGCATCTGATAAAGTGAGCTACGGCTCACAAAGCTTATGCTTTAATAAAACATGTCAATCAAAAATACATACATGGTTGGAAAAGATGATAAAACAACATATAGACTTAAAACCTGAGATATTTTTATTGGGGATCCTACCTGAGAATTATAGCAAAGAAAAAATATATATTTAATTATACATATATTAACAGCAGCTAGAATTGTATTTGCTCAAACCTGGAAAAATGAAAAGGTTCCGATGGAGGAGGGGCTGATTAAGAAAATATTGGCATGTGCAGAAATGAGTAGGGTAACATTGGCAATCAGAGAACAAAAAGAAGTGGAGTATTATATGATTTGGGATTTATTTTATAAATGGTTGGAAAATAAAGTAAGAAATTAAATGATATTGTTACAATGATATATAATGCTGAATAGGCTGTAATATGAACATAAACTTAGTAAGAAATATATACAAATATAAATATGTGCATAAGATACATGTACCCAGTCGACACACTGTATAACTGAAAGATGGTTTTGTTTTTTTGTTTTGTTTTTATATAAAAATAAAAAAACTTTTAAATAAAATGTATCAATCAAAAACGGTGCTATTAGACTCCTGAAGAGTTTTGATAATATATAGAGGGGAGAAAGTGCAGTGAATCTCACCCGTTCCAGCCCAACCACTTCTTTCGTTAAGTAAATTGCTTGTGAATCTTTCAAGAGGAACGGATGACTGAAAAACTGTTCCTCAATCTAGAACGATAAAGTTATGAATACAAAACTGAACTAACAAATAACCTCCACTATTTGCAGGTAGGCACAAATATAATCTCTAGAACTTCTCATTGTTGGAGGGACATCTCACACTACATGCAGTCTTATGAACCTGAGATCATCCCATTTTATATCGCACAGAGAGGATGTCGGCCTTTAATGTGTTGCAGAATCCAAGTCCTATGAGAGAGTGCTGCAATAATGAGATATATTCCTCTCTGAGGGAGATGGGTGCTTCAGAAATGTGGGAAAGAAGAAGGAAGGAAGGAAGGAAGGAAGGAAGGAAGGAAGGAAGGAAAAGAAAGAGAAGGAAAGAAAAAGAAAGAAGGAAGAAAAGAAAGAAAGAAAAGAAAGAAAGAAAGAAAGAAAGAAAGAAAGAAAGAAAGAAAGAAAAAGAAAATCCAGTTTGGAGGACCAGAACATCAAAGGAAACATAATTACCATTTTAGAAAACCTCATTCAGAAGGAGGAATAGAAATTGCAGAGTGATCAGTCCTAAAACTGTATTCCATCCAAGTTCAAATTGATGGCCTATCTACCTCTCATTACCTTGGATAACTTCCAAAGCCAGGTGATCAGATGTCAGGGCTCAGTCAAACACAGCCATCAAAAGTACCTCAAAGCAAGAACTGAAAGGTAAAATCCGGGACAGGGAATTAGATCCAAGGAAAGCGAAGATGAGTCTCCCCCAGTGAGATCCCAGCCCAGACATGACCTCTTTTACAGGTCAACCTGAGGGGACAAGCAGTCAGGGTGTCAAGGCAGGGTGATGTGTCACAGCAGGACAAACAGCCTTCATGAGAATGTTTAGCCTGCTGTAATGATTTCTTTGCTCCGTTGACTCAAACGGAAACTTGGAATTTGCATCAGAGAAGCAGAGGACAAAAAGGGAGCAGGCGGAAGAAGAGGAAGGGGAAGAAGAAGAAGAAGAAGAAGAAGAAGAAGAAGAAGAAGAAGAAGAAGAAGAAGAAGAAGAAGAAGAAAGAGAGAGAGAGAGAAAGAAAAGAAAGAAAGAAAGAAAGAAAGAAAGAAAGAGGAAGGGAGGGAGGAGGGAGGAGGAGGAGAAGCAGAAGAAAATTAGAAGGAGGTTTCTTGCTACTAAAGATTTAAAAAAATAAGTTCTGGGATGTACAACAGTGTTAATTCTGGGGGAGGGAGGTACAGTAGCAGTGTGCATCTGGCTGTCTTCCTGGCCAGAAAGGGGCTTCCTAGAGACACAGAGATCAGGGCTGTAGATTAAGGACCTTAGCGCTAATGTCTGATCAAGCATCCATCAGCACCATCTGTCTCTGGCCAGGACTGACTCACTCAGAGCTGCTCTCTCAATCCTAAAGCTAATTGTTTTTTTTTTGTTTTTTGTTTTGTTTAACTAGCAGATTCTTTGCAGCTTGCTTGCCTATCTTCCTGCCCCCACCCGACCCCTTCGCCTGCCCAGAGTAAAAGGGATTAGCTGAGAGATTGGTTTGCACCCATCGAAATCTGCTCAAACCTACTTGCTTTAAAAAGAGGCCGCTTGGAGAATCAGGACCTCCAAGCGCCCCACTGTTTTGCAGCCTCGATGCTTTGCATCTTAAAACGAAGAAAGAAAAAAAAAAAGCCATTGCTTTGTGATGCTTGGAGTGTCGCCTTGGGATTCCGAAAAGCAGAGTGGCAGATCCGTTCACAACAACCGAAATAGTCAATATAACAGAAGGCGTGTTAGCCTCGCGGGAAATCAGAAAGTTGCTACAAAGCCTGAATGAATTGAGCTACATACTGTAGATTCTGCCTCCCCCTCTGTGCCCAGGGGAAGACAACTGACGTCCTTCTCTTTCCTTTCAGTGTTGGAGCTATGAATAGCACTGCTCATATTGTCAAAATAGCAGGAAGGGGGAGAGAATAGAATTTCAGAGGCAATGGCTAGCTTGGAAAAACTCAGAGCTTTTCTGAAATTCAGTAAATCTTCACAGAAAAACAGCCTAAATGAAGCGGTATCACAAAATAGCCCAATGATGAATACACAGAATGATGATTTGCTTGCAGAGGGAAAGATGACACGGAATATCCTTGAACTGGGGCACAATTGGATGAATTCTGGCCATAAGCATCTTTTTGCTATATACAAAATGGAGTAAGACAGATCATATCTTCCAGATAATACCTCTCGTGTGAGCATCTGTTCTGCCACTTGCCTTCCAACTAAGATGGCATCACTCAGATATTCAGGGGAAAACTGGTTGACCTCTCATGGGCTGTTCCAATAAGATAGAAAATAGAATTCTTTATTGGCCAAGTGTGATGAGACACACAAGGAATTTGTCTTGGTGCAAATGCTCTCAGTGTACATAAAAGAAAAGATACATTCATCAAGAGTCAAGAATTATCAGGTACAACATTTAATAATAGTCATAGGGTACAATAAGCAATCAAATCATACTAGGAAACAGTCAATATAAATCATTAGGATACAAGCAACAAAGTTAGTCATACAGTCACAAGTGGGAGGAGATGGGTGATAAGGAGTGATGAGAAGATTAATAGTAATAGTAGTGCAGACTTTGTAAATAGTTGGACAGTGTTGAGGGAGTTATTTGTTTAGCAGAGTGATGGCATTTGGGGAAAATCTGTCCTTGTGTCTAGTTGTTCTGGTGTGCAGGGCTCTATAGCATCGTTTTGAGGGAAGGAGTTGAAACAGTTTATGTCCGGGATGTGAGGGGTCTGTAGATATTTTCACAGCCCTCTTTTTGACTCGTGCAGTATACAGGTCCTCAATGGAAGGCAGGTTGGTAGTAATTGTTTTTTCTGCAGTCCTAATTACTCTCTGGAGTCTGTGCCTGTCTTGTTGGGTTGCAGAGCCAAACCAGACAGTTATAGAGGTGCAGATGATAGATTCAATAATTCCTCTGTAGAACTGGATCTGCAGCTCCTTGGGCAGTTTGAGCTTTCTGAGTTGGTGCAGGAAGAACATTCTTTGTTGTGCTTTTTTGATGACGTTACTAATAGGTAGCTCTTGACATAGAAGCATAATTGGAATCCTAAGCGATGTGGTTGTCAAGCAAGACATTGTGAGACCAGATCCGGTTTTACAACCATTTTTACCACGGTTCTTCAGACTTCCCCAACTGACTTCGCCTGTCGAAAGCCACCTGGGAAAGCCACAAACCACGTTCGCGTGGTTGCCAGGCATTGCAACCCTTGCATTGTGCCCGAACTGTGACAAATGTGACCACAAGGACGGTATGATGATCATAACTTCGATGGGGCACAAGTCACTTTTTCCAAGGCTTTCATAACTTTGAACAATTGTTAAATGAACAATCGTCAGTCAAGGACTACCTGCATTCAGCCTCAACCTACCCCTTTTTTGCCTGGTCTTCTCAGCTCACAGAACCTTGGTATAGAGCAGGGAGGCAAGGAATGTGGCAGGCCCTGTGCTCCAAGAAGATAGATCTGGTGGGATCCAGAAGAAGGGACTTCTCTGTGGTGGCTCCCCTTCTCTGGAATGTCATCCTCTGGAGATTAGACTGGCCCCCACTCTAATACCCTTTTGGAAGGCCCTGAAGATGTGGTTCTGCCAGTGGGCCTGGGGAACCCAGAGTGGGATGGAGCCCATTAAATGGCTGGTATGAATCAGTGGTGGGATTCAAAAACTTTTACCACCGGTTTGGTGGGTGTGGCTTGATGGGCGCACTTTGCATGCCAAACATGTATTTTGCATGCATGCATCCACCAAACACACACTTTGCATGCACGCGCACACCAAACACGCACTTTGTGCAGGCACAGAGGCATTTGCACAGAAACATTCCAACTCACCTCCTGCAAGCCTGCACTCTCCTGGTCACTTCAGCAGCTGCCGTGCAGCACTATTCTGTCTCGCGCAAAGTGCTTTTATGCAGTGGTGGGATTCAAAAAATTTTACTACCGGTTCTGTTGGCATGGCTTGGTAGGTATGTCATGGCTTGGTGGGCGTGGCAGGGGAAGGTGACTGCAAAATCCCCATTCCCTCCCCACCCCACTAACCTGCTTTCCAGCTCCGTTCTCCTGTGCAGGGCAACCAAAGAAGACCCAGCCGATCAGCTGGGACTTGGGAGGCAGAGAAGAGATGGGGTTGGCAGGGCCAGTCAGAGGTGGGATTTGCCAGTTCTCCGAACTACTCAAAATTTCCGCTACTGGTTCTCCAGAACTTGTTAAAAACCGCTGAATACCCCCTCTACTTTTATGTCTTTGTAAGCCGCCTTGAGTCGCCATGTGCGAGTAGGCGGCAGTTTAAATTTTCCAAAAAAATAAATATGAGTCCCACATTCTGACTTCTGTGTTGTAATTGCTTCTGCTTCACCTTTCCCTTCATCAATAATACAGAGCCTGCTCACCAGGGCAAGTACGTTCTTCTCACTGAAAAAATCTGCCTTATAAAATATTCAGTTGTGATCAGCAGCTGCCCTTGTAGGTTGACTGGATTTTTCTTCCCTAAACCTTCACTCCTGGGACTCAAGATAGGACCCAGAGTTGAGGACAGATAGAATCAGAGCAGGGGCAGATCTAACATCTTGGGAATCCAAGCTGCCCCCATCCTGCGGCCGAATAAATGAACCTTACAGAAACGAATTGTCTCTCCAAGAAGACAACTTAGTGGCAGATGTGTAAAGCTGGAGGGGGTAGAAATGGTGCCCCCCAAAGTCTGTGTCAAATTGGGGGTCATTGCATTGTGCTGTCACCCTGAGCTCGCTGCCAGAAATCTTCAGAAATCTTTCTCGTTCTTTGATTATGGAGCTAATGGTCCCACCTTTGAAAAAGAACTAAAGATTAAGAGGATGACAGACAGGCAACTGCTTACACAGCGTTAATGACTAATCTTTCCTGCTACACTACAGGAGCCCCGAAGAGGAAGGACTCACACATGAGCATAGCACACACCAAGCACACATGAAGGATCCAGAAGAACCAGGGTTGTGATGGTTTGGATGACAGTCCGCTAAGAGTCTTAGAACAGACTGAGTTTTTCTAGGGAGTCTACACTGAAGGCGTTCTTCTAGCAATTTATCCCAGCCTCATCTGGGGGAAACTGGCCAGTTCATAAGGGTTTCCTGCATTTGGGCCTCCAACTTGAAACCGAAGAAGTCAGAACTCTGCACAGAGAACCTGCAAGCCCAATCCCCTTATTCCACGGATCATCAGCCACTGTTATGACTGCTTCCCCGGTGAAGTCGTTGACGAACAGAGGAATGGAGGCCAGCCAATTAGGTAAGTGATGGTGTCACAACTCTTCAGACCATGTTTTTTTTTTCTTTCATTTGGGCCAAAAGCAGCTTGCCCAACTGCAGGAATTGTCAGGACGTTCTGCCAATCTTGCTGGGAAGTTCAGCGATATCCTTAAGCGTGGTGACAACGTTACTTCTCATGCCTCAAATCATCTTTCTTTCTTGTACCTCAGGTAGCGATACGCAATCTGTGGATCACAGACCAAGTGTCAGCGTTCCAGAAAAGCAAACTCCAACTCCAACTTCCAAAGCTGACACCAAGCTGGGGGTTCCCGCACAATATTTGTCACAGGGTCTTCTTGTTAAATTGGGTTATTGTTAATCAACTCATGTGGGAGTTTAGTCAGGAGCTGGTCAAGCTCAGACTATCACTAGGTTATTGTAGATGCTGAACATTGTAGGGTGCATTTCCTTTTTAGTTGCTAAGAGCACCATCGAACAACTGGGAGAGTCTTCAGGCAGATACAATTAAGTTGGGGGTGGATGGACCACCTAATTCGAAATATGGGAAATGACTGAACCAGAAAAGTCCTCCCTCATCTTCTCTGGATGGATAGAAGATTGAAGTTGTTTTTTTGTCTAAATTTGTCAATTATTACAAACTGAACTTGGAAAATAAATAAACAAATTATTATAAAGCAAAGCAAGGTAAAAATAGAGCAGGGTGAACATAAGCTCCAGCAATGCAGAGGTGATCTATCAACTGAAGGTTCTTTATCCCCTCACATTCTCTGTTGAAAATCTGTTGGCTTCGCCTCATTTGTTGTGTGCTGCATCTGTCCAGTCCTTAACTGTCCTCTTCTCTGTTCTGGGTAGAGCTTAGCCTGGCTCCTGGCAAAGCAGGGAGCCCCGTGTTGCTCTGCAAAGTATGTGGTGATACCAGCAGCGGGAAGCATTATGGCATCTACGCTTGCAATGGATGCAGCGGTTTCTTCAAACGCAGCGTCCGACGGAAGCTTGTTTATAGGTAATGGATACTATTGTCGGAGTAGTAGAGGAAGGGTAAATGATCTATAATTGTGCACTCTTAACTGGGGTCAAGCTGGGAGAAGATGAAGGGGCTTCGGGACACACGGTCTGGCAGAGAGGAAGACTGTGATCTGTTTCTTTTTCATTTTTAATTCTGAAGAGCCACACAGGTCCAGAAGTGGTCTCGCTAAACCCAAGCAACGCACTACATTTTGTCCTGTTTGGATTCATTTTCAGACTGGGGGAAGAAATCTAGGATATAAAGCACGCCCATCAACCTGCAATGCTTTGGCATTTAGGTAGAAGAGAGAGAGAAAGGAAGTCCAGTTCTTCTCAATGGGAGCAACAGATACCGCGCTTGGGACTTCTGTTGTAGGGCTTCCACAATCTGAACCCTCCCAGTAGAGATGGGTCATTGTTCAACTGAAGAGCCGGTAAAGGTTGGAGGGTCCACTCTTCGTTTCTAGTTTCAGAACCCCCAAAACAAATCATTTCTAGGCTTTGGAGACTTGGGCCATACAATTCAGTGCCAAATGGACCACTAGTCCTGTGGCCGTTATCTATTCTCCTACATCAGTTAAGCTCTTCTTTGTACTCCTCTAGTGTTGCACAGAGAAAGCATGTTCACACAATGCAAGGTGTTGAATTTGGGGATGAGGTGCAGGGAGACCCTTAGTTTTGCCTTCTTGTCTCTGACCCCACTTTCGGGAGCCTGTGAGTTGGGACCTCCAGTTTTGTGGTACATCTTAATCTCCTCCGCTCCTCTAGACATGCTATTTTTCAGTTTTCAGGTGTGGATGGGACATTTCCTGCCCTAATCTCAAATCCAAGGCACCAATTTTCTTCTCAGTACTGAAACGTCAATGCTGGGTGTGTCTCTTGGCTTTAAGAGGACAAAAATTCAATTTTAAAGAAGTTAGAATAAAATAGAATAGAAAATATGGAATGGAATAGAATAGAAATAGGAATAGAATAGAATAGAATAGAATAGAATAGAATAGAATTCTTTATTGGCCAAGTGTGATTGGACACACAAGGAATTTGTCTTGGTGCAAATGCTCTCAGTGTACATAAAAGAAAAGATACATTCATCAAGAATCAAGAATCATCAGGTGCAACGCTTAATGATAGTCATAGGGTACAATAAGAATAGAATAGAATGCAATGGAATACAATGGAATGGAATGGAATAGAATAGAATTAGAATAGAATTAGAACAGAACAGAACAGAACAGAAAATATAGAATAGAATTAATAGAATAGAATAGAATAAATAGAATAGAATTCTTTATTGGCCAAGTGTGATTGGACACACAAGGAATTTGTCTTGGTGCAAATGCTCTCAGTATCCATAAAAGAAAAGATACATTCGTCAAGAGTCAAGAATCATCAGGTACAACACTTAATGATAGTCATAGGGTACAATAAGCAATCAAATCATACTAGGAAACAGTCGATATGAATCGTAAGGATACAAGCGACAAAGTCACAGTCATACAGTCACAAGTGGGAGGGGATGGGTGATAAGGAGTGATGAGAAGATTAATAGTAATAGTAGTGCAGACTTTGTAAATAGTTGGACAGTGTTGAGGGAATTATTTGTTTAGCAGAGTGATGGCTTTCGGGGGAAAACTGTCCTTGTGTCTAGTTGTTCTGGTGTGCAGGGCTCTATAGCATTGTTTTGAGGGAAGGAGTTGAAACAGTTTATGTCCAGGATGTGAGGCGTCTGTCGATATTTTCACAGCCCCCTTTTTGACTTGTGCAGTTGATGTAGACTAAGTGATTCTAGAAACATTTACTTGTTCTGTGACAGCAACTTTTCAGGGAACTCACAGGTTTTAGCCTTTCTGTAGCTCTGGGTCTAGATTTTCTTTCAGTTTTTACTTCTCTTGGAACAGATGTTTGTTTTACATAGCACAGGACCCCCCCCCAAATCTAGAATCCCTGGCAGGTGCATCTAATAGAATCTTATCTTGTCTTCTTGACAGGTGTCAGGTTGGCAGTGGAATGTGCCCCGTGGACAAAGCGCACCGAAACCAGTGCCAAGCCTGTCGCTTGAAGAAATGTCTCCAGGCGGGCATGAATAAAGACGGTAAATCTTACAGGCAAACTGACCTTACAGGCAAACCTTCTCTACCTGCTGCCTTGTAAATGTGGAAATACATGAATTATATATTTATATCCCACTTTATTTTGTACCTCTCAAGGCTGTGAATGTAATGCTTCTTTCTTCCTGTTTTTCCCACCATGCCAACCTTGTGAGTTGGCTTGAGCTGAGAGCGATCGGCCAAAAAGTCCTCCATCTGGTTTCCATGACTAAGGAAGGGCCGGAATTTGGAGTCACTCCCAAGAACAGGGCTGTGACCCTTGGGTGGGGTGGTTTTAGATTGTGCATTGATTTTAAATTTGTATTTTGTCTTGGGGCTTGTTAGTTTAGTTTAATTTCTTTTTAACTATTTATTGTTATTGTCTTTTAACTGTGAGCCGCCCCGAGTCTTCGGAGATGGGGCATACAAGTCCCATTAATAAATAAATAAATAATAAATAAATAAATAACAGCGGTGGGTTCAGATTAGGAGGACTTCAGGAAGCCAGCTTTGCTGGCTGGGATCCTCAGCAGATTTTGGACCTGGAATTGGTCTCTTTCAACAGTTGTGGGAAGGATCTAGATTAGGCAGTACAAAACATTGTGGGCTGTTCCCTGACACCACTCGATGACCTCACTAGGGCTCGCTGCCCTAGAAGAGTGAGAAAAATCCTCAGGGACGACTCACACCCCATCAGCACTTCTTCACTCTCCTCCCATTGGGTAGGAGATATAGAAGCCACACCAACTGAAGAACAGTTTCTACACGTGGGCTGTCAGACTTCTAAATGGAAAATAACTCCATGTCAACATAGTATAATAGACTTGCGGGGCCTGCGCGTTGTGCAACAAGGTCACATGGTGTAATAAGATTGGGACTGGGTTAGGGACCTCTGTCCTCACTGTGAGTTGTGTTGGGGGGTGTGTGCACGAGGGGAGGCTCAGCCAATCTCCTTGTACACATGTTGTACTCAGACAATAAAGGTAATAATAGACTAGGGGTTGGAGACCCATCACAGATCTTGGGCCTCCTGTGGTTTTTGAAGACACTAGCCTAAGGGATTGAAACCAAAGTGACCCAATCAGCCCAATCGCTTCTGTTTCAGGCAGGGGTCGGCAACCTGTAGCTCTGGAGCTGCATGTGGCTCTTTCATCCCACTGCTGCGGCTCCCTGTTGCTGGTTGGCTCCACAATTGATAGGGCTTTTGGTAGAGGAAAAAAGGATGCCACGCTAGAAGGAGACTCTATGGCAGTAGGGGAACTGCCATAGAGTCTGGTCGGCTCCAGAATTGAACGGGTGGTCTTCCAGGTAGGGCCTTTGTGGCTCTTTGAGTGTTTAAGGCTGCCGACCCCAGTGTTAGGTGAACACGCTCAAGAGGAGGAAACGAAACTTCCCCTGCCCACTTGGCTGCTTATCTTGACCTTCCTCCATTTCCAGCGGTTCAGAACGAACGCCAGCCCCGCAGCACGGCTCACGTGCACCTTGATGCCATGGACCTGCATTCGGAACAGCAGCCAGAACATGTGGCCACCACCCAGGGAGCCCTCACCTCACCCCACCCTTCCCTGCAGAGCCACAGGGCTCCCCCTGGCTGCTCTGTAAGTGGGGTATTGCAGGCCAATGACTCCCCCCAACAACCACCGTTTCATGGCCAGCCTGATGACGGCGGAGACCTGTGCCAAGCTGGAGCCAGAGGATGGTAGGTGGCTGTGCTTGAGAGGGGGGCAAGGGAAGTGGTCTGCCTGGAGGGACTCTTAACAAAGGTGGTGGGGAAGCTACCCTGCAGAATTCAAGATCTGCAAACAACAGTGCCCCCTGCTGGTGCAGTCCTAGCTCTCAGAGGGAAGCTTAAGATTTAGAATGAATTTGGAAAAGAGCTCAGCCCTTTCTAGACTTTTATTTATTTTATTTATTTATTTTATTTTGTCAAGCGATTATAAGATATGGGTATAAGTATAAACATGGTTATGAATACATGAAATGAATACATAAGAAAAATAAAAGAAACAATAGGACAGGTTAGGCATGTTGGTTGATAGCATACGCCCCTGAACCTCTTAGGAAGGGTGAGGTCAATAGTAGACAGTCTAAGGTTAAAGTTTTTGGGGTTTGGGGAAGAAAAAACTTGTTTTTGCTTCCAGTCTTGTGTTGTTGACAAGCAAGAGAGATTGTGGGGAGGCTGGAGAAGGGATGGAAGGAAGGGCAATCAAGAGATTGAAGGAGAGTCCATCAGCAGCTTATCTCACAAACAGAAACTCAGCTCAGGTGGGGAGAAAGCTTTGGGAAAGCCCTTCAGAGCATCCAGAGCAAAGGTCTTCAAACTTGGCAAGTTTAAGACTTGTGGACTTCAACTCCCAGAATTCCTGAGCTAACCTGACTGGAGGAGGAATTCTGGGAGTTGAAGTCCACAAGTCTTAAAGCTGTCAAGTTTGAAGACCCCTAATCCAGAGTCTCTTTGTTAAGGAAGGATTTCACGATAAACACATGTGGAAAACAATTTCTCTTAGTTTCCAAGATCACGGATTTGCCCCAGATCAGTATAAAGATAATTGAATGACGTCTTTGTAGTTGTTCCTTTGATCCTTATTTATTTATTCAATTTGTAGAGCCACCCATCTCAAACCAGTGACTCTGGGCAGCAAATAAATCATAAAATCTTGCATGACAAGAAGGCGCTGCCTTCGTCATTGCTGTAGGGACAATATCTGAATCAGGAATTCTGACTTGGGCTCAGATTTAGAACTGGCCCCAAGCAAAGTCTTGGTTAAGCAAGGGCCACATTTGGCAATTCCTTTGTTTCATACTTTAGTGTTGAGGGTGTTTCTCAAGTTTAAATGAAGTCAGAAATTCATTTTGAGTGTCGAGCAAAAGGACCTTTGGTTTATATTCTGTCCCTACATACTATAGTATGTGGTATTTATTTCCCCCAAATAGCGGTCCAGGTGGGATAGCAAAAGGGATGCTGGCATAGCCGATACAATGGTCACTACAGGAAACATCACATCAAGAGATAGAATAACAGAGTTGGAAGGGACCTTGGAGGTCTTCTAGTCCAACCCCCTGCCTAGGCAGGAAACTCTGTACCATTGCAGACAAATGCTTATCCAACATCTTTTTAAAAACTTCCAGTGTTGGAGCATTCACAATTTCTGGAGGCAAGTTGTTCCACAAATTGTTCTAACTGTCTGGAAAATTCTCCTTAGTTCTAAGTTGCTTCTCTCCTTGATTAGTTTCCACCCATTGCTTCTTGTCCTGCCCTCAGGTGCTTTGGAGAATAGCTTGACTCCCTCTTCTTTGTGGCAGCCCCTGAGATATTGGAAGACTGCTATGTCCCCTAGTCAGGTGGGATTCAACTGGTGTTACTACCGGTTCGGTGACTATGTTTTGTGCACGTGTGTAAAAAAAACCCTTAAGCTGTGCCGCCCGGACAGCTGAAAATCGCAGCGCGCAGGTGCGCAGCATTTGAAAAGCCTCTTTTTCCCTGCTTTTTCAACCTCAGCTGTGCCACGCAAAGCAGCTGCGGTTGAAAAAGCAGAAAATAAAGGATAGGTAAGAGCCCAGGTGGGCAGGTGGGCCAAACAGCCGCAAACACAGAACTGGTTCAGTGTCTGCTGCTCTTCAGAGCTACCGGTTCTATAGAGCCGGGCAGAACCTGCTCCTAGTCCTTCTTTTCATTAAACTAGACATACCCAGTTCCTGCAACCGTTCCTCATATGTCTTAGCCTCCAGTCCTCTAATCTTTGTTGCTCTTCTCTGCACCATTTTTAAATTCACATTTATATGCCGCCCTTCTCCAGAGACTCAGGGCAGCTTACAATTTTTTTGGAGTGCAACCCAATGCGCTCAGCAATAGCCTTCATTCCATTGTATATGCCTGCTTATTACTAAGCATTTTTACAAAGTCAGCTTATTGCCCCCACAATCTTGGGTCCTCAATTTACCTCCCGAGAGGATGGAGGCTGAGTCAGCCTTGAGCCTGGTGGGATTCGAGCCTGCACTAATTGCAGGCAGCTGGAACTAAGTGCTAGGCATTTAACAGCCTGCACCACCAAGGCTCATAATTTCTAGACTCTCATTTCTAGAGTCGCAACTTGTTTTTTTACATCGTGGCAATGTAAAAATACTTGGGGCTTAAATAGTGACAGTTCTGCTTCCACTTCTTCACAATTTTTCTTAATCACGCCACAACTGCTTGCAAATCATACTAACTGCCGCAGATGATACTGAAGGGCTGTTTTTCTTCACAGCAGAGGAAAACATCGACGTGACCAGTAATGAGCCGGAACATGTGGGAACAGAAACTCGCCGGTCCCCACACCCAGCCGCTGGCCCTGAAAGTGTTTATGAAATCTCTGCCCGGCTTCTCTTCATGGCTGTGAAATGGGCAAAAAACCTTCCTGTTTTCTCAAATCTACCTTTTCGGGATCAGGTGAGCCTCCTGAGGAAATCAACAGCTTTAGCCAAGGCAACGTAGTTTTGGAGTTGAGCCGGTGAGAAAGCAAAGTCTTCAAGAAAGGCTGGTTTCTGAGATGGAATTAATACGATGGTCTTTATTCTTGCAATTATATATATATATATATATATATATATATATATATATATATATATGTTTTCGTAGATTTTCACGGGTAAAGGTATGTAGGTCTTGGTGTATTGGTCTTGTCCGTGTAGGATTGAGAAACACCTTGAGCGTTTGACGAAATCTCATCCGTCATCTTCAGGCTGTGTCTTCAGCTTGTTCTCCTGGGAGAAGTGTATGGCTGTTTTCCCTTTTAAACTCCAGAGTTGGAACAGCACATCTGAAAAGAAAACGCGATCACGGGACAACTGGCGAAATGACGATTTCGTTGCCAAGTGATACTCCATCCCAGAGACAAGACCTAATCTAATTCTATATATATATATATATATATATATATATATATATATATATATATATATATATTTTCGTAGATTTTCACGGGTAAAGGTATGTAGGTCTTGGTGTATTCAGGTCTTGTCCCGTGTAAGATTGAGAATACCTTGGCGACGTTTCGACGAGATCCCACTCGCCATCTTCAGGCTGTTGTCTGAAGTGGCACAAGCACAAAGCCGAAGTCCACAAAGCTGAAGTCCACAAGTCTTAAAGTTGCCAAGTTTGGAGACCTCTGTTTTAAAGAGATTCACTGGAAACAGATCAGTAGAAACCAATGTGGGGAATGTTAAAGGAATCTTGCAGACGTGGCTGGCATGTGTGATGGAACACAGTGAGGAGGTGGATGGAAAGTAGTAGGAAGCAGATTCCCAGGACAGAGAAGGTGCCTTTCAGAAGAGGCAACTCAGCCCAGATACGTTATGTGAGAGAAAGAGGGTGAAGACAGCTGCTCCTTAATAATTCTCAGAGTACATCGTAGATGCAGATATTAGAGGTTTCAGACTGGCAAGATTTTGTCTATAGGCGTGAAATGGGAAAGAACTCAGCT
The DNA here is from genome assembly GCA_009733165.1 of Naja naja. NCBI lineage: Eukaryota > Metazoa > Chordata > Lepidosauria > Squamata > Elapidae > Naja > Naja naja. The sequence continues at coordinate 6,267,633 of CM019163.1, forward strand.
TGAAAGACTCACCACGTGTCAGTTTTGGGCCCGACACATGTAAGGATCAGAGGAGATAGAAGTTGTGGGTTTGGTGAAAACTACTCACAGTTGGGACTATTGTTTTATAAATGAAATGCCAACAGGAGGATTATAAAGGGGGGCGGGAAATCTGGATGTTTTGGCTGAAATACTTACAAGGTTTATTCGGGAACAGGAATGACTGCAGCAGACCTGTCCCAAAGATTTTCAAGGTCTCAATTCCATGTCCTGTCGCTTGCAGGTGATTTTGCTGGAAGAAGCTTGGAGTGAATTGTTCCTGCTTTGTGCTATCCAGTGGTCTTTGCCTCTGGAAACCTGCCCCCTCCTCTCTTTGTCAGAGCTGACCTCCACTTTCCACGCCAAGGCGGTGTCCGGAGGAACGGACATCTGTGCGCTGCAGGAAATAATTGCACGCTTCAAAACACTGGCTGTGAATCCCACTGAATTTGCCTGTATGAAGGCAATTGTCCTTTTTAAACCAGGTGAACCCAGTGGCAATGAGGGGGGAGTGGAGGGAAAAGCACACCTGGGTTACAGGCAAAGTTAAAAAAAATGTGAAGAGAACCAAAATACAAATCTGCAATTTTACAATCTAGTTTACACCGTTTAGAAGTATGATTAGGCTGTGTTTTCCTTTGTTTTTCTTATTTTGTGGTTTTGTCTTGATTACCGTACTTAGCTTGCTCTGCCTAATCTCTTATTTGAAAATTTGATTGATTTTGCATAACACACACACACACACAGTGTATGTGTGTGAGCACGTGTATCTATCCAGCCAGCATTCCAAAATTTAGAAAATAGAACCTAAACTAATTAGAAACATTTTTATATAACTATCTCAGACCTATCAAAGTAGCACTGCTTGAATTTCAATTTTTCTTTTTTTCTTTTAAGAAACAAGAGGACTGAAGGATCCAGACCAGGTAGAAAATTTGCAGGATCAGTCACAGGTGATGCTGGGACAACATACTCATATACATTATCCTAGTCAGCCAGTCAGGTACCTAGAGATACGAGTTATTTTCTGTGCTCTCTCAAATTTTGTCTCAAAGCCTATTTTGTTTTTTTGTGCCTTCAAGACAGTTTTTGACCCCTGGTGATTGCGTGGAGTAGTCCCTGCAGTTTTCTTGGCAAGATTTTTCAAAAATGGTTTGACATTGCCTCCTATAAGGTTGCAAGAGAGTGACTGGACCAAAAGTCACCTAGCTGGCTTTGTGCCTAAAGCAGCACTAGAACTCACAGTCTCTTGGCTACCAGCCTAACGCCTTAATCATTACATCAAAATAAAATTTAATATTATAGTCCTTACATAATTTTGTTTTTTAAAAAAAAGCAACCACCTCTTTTTTATATATATTCTTTCAGCAAAAGAAACATGGTAGACATTTTTTTTAAAATTACATTTATATGCCGCCCTTCTCCGAAGACTCAGGGCGGCTTACAATTTTTGGGATACAACCCAGTGTGCTCAGCAATAGCCTTCATTCCATTGTATATGCCTGCTTATTACTAAGCGGCATTTTTACAAGGTCAGCTAATTGCCCCCAACAATCTTGGGTCCTCAATTTACCTACCCCGAGAGGATGGAAGGCTGAGTCAACCTTGAGCCTGGTGGGATTCGAGCCTACAGTAATTGTAGACAGCTGGATCTTAAGAGCAGGCATTTACAGCCTGAGCCACCAAGGCTCTTATAGCCTTGAGAGATTATGAGCAGAGGTTCAGAGCTTCAACAGCACCCTGGTTAAATTTGGGGTACCAGATTAAGACCTTTAGTTTTGATTTTTGGGGTATTCTCCTGCTTCTTTGATACAATTCTAATATTGCACGGATGGCGCCACAGCTATAAATGTCTTTCTATATCGCCTCCTAGGTTTGGAAAATTACTACTGCTGCTCCCTTCGCTGAAATCCATTTCTTCGGAACGCATCGAGCTTCTCTTTTTCCGCAGAACCATTGGGAACACCCCCATGGAGAAGCTGCTGTGTGACATGTTCAAAAATTAACAGGCAAAGTTTTGGAGGAGTGGTTGAAATCCCTAAGCGGGTTCCTCCATTTGAAAACCTGGATCCGAAATGCAAGCAGAAGGAGGGATAAGAGAAAGCTGTTCAGGTGTTTTGGGGTTTGGGCTGGAACCCTTAAAACGATCACGGATGGTGCTGGTATTCAGAATACAGTTGGAAGGAACCTTGGAGGCAATCTAGTCCAATGGTCGCCAACCAATGGGCCTGGGAACCACTGGTGGCCTGTGAGAAAATGTTGGTGGTCCGCAGAGAAATGTCACCCCAAAGCAATTAATCCAGGCTGTGCAGGAACACAAGGCTGCGCCGCTCACATGGCCCGCGGGAACACAAGACTTGCGTCGCTTGCATTGCAAACAACATGAGGTAGTGAGGGGAGGGGGGAAAGAACGGAGGCGGGGACTTGCCCCACATGCCTCATGCGCCTGGCCTGGCCACCGGGCTGCTTCTTTCCGCTTGTTTCTTCTTCTGCTTTTGGCTGCACGCAAGGAAAGCAGCAAAAGTATTTCTTTCTCTCTCCTCAACTCCACCAGAAATGAGTCTTTGGGACCCTGCAAGGCCTCCTGCTCCAAGAGGCTGCGGCAGCACGACAAGTCTCATAAAGACTCATTTCTGATGGGAGTTTGGGGGAGAGAAAGAAAGACTTCTGCTGCTTCTGCTGCTTTCCTTGCATGAAGCCCAAAGTCTCTCTTTCTCTCTCTCTCTCTCCCCCTGAGAACAGAGCTGGAGACGGTAAAGAATGATCGATTGGTAGGAAAACGGGGTGGGGAATTTTCCTGCAGACTTTTTTTGGGGATTTTCCCAGGGTCTCTGGTCCGTGGGATTTAAAATTATGAGTTTGGTGGTCCCTGAGGTCCAAAAGGTTGGCGACCCCTGTTCTAGTCCAACTCATTCGACTATAAAAGGCATCCCACATCACAAAAGCTGTTTCTGATTCACCAGTGCAAGAGACAACCGTGTGGGAATGAAACTGTTGAACTGTAGCGTTGAACTATTGAATTGAATCCAAAGCTAGTCAGACTTGCTCTCCATTCAATGAAACCAATAGTATGGCTAAGTACAGATAGTTTTTGACATACAACCTTTCTTTCCATTCAGTGACCGTTTGAAGTTACCACCACACTGAAAAAAGTGACTTATATTCTTCACACTTTCCACTCCTGCCACATCCCCATGGTCGCATGATCAAAATTCGGATGCTTGGCAACTGATTCATATTTATGATGGTTGCAGTGTCCTGGAGTCACGGCATCCCCTTTTGCAGCCTTCTGACAAGCGAAGTCCATGGGGAAGCCAGATTCACTGATACACCTGTGTGACTCACTTAATAACTGCTGTGATCCACTTACCAATTGTGGCAAGAAAGATCATAGAGTGGGGTTAAGCTCACTTAGCAACAGAAATTTTGGGGCTCAATTGTGGTCATAAGCCAAGGACTACCTGTACGACCAAGCTCAGCTTTGTCAGAAAACAGCTGAAGTGCCTCATGCTAAGAAAATCACATGTTCCATGTTCCTGACTGAGGCACTTTGTTAGCTTGGATATGGGACACAAGAGTAGTTGAGGCCCCTTCCTCATCCCGGGAATGTTCAGCTATGCTACTTCCTACATGATGCAAGACGTTAAGCGGAACCACTGATGGGAGCCTGAATCTTTTATTTTATTCAACTGTATCCATAGGCAACCTTTCCATATCCTATTCTGGCAATAAAAACTGGACATTTAAACATGAGCTACAAATCAGGTGCCCATCTAGCCTGGGAGAAATGGGTCTGATCCTCTTCTTAGGCTGGTGGGTATCAGCAGAGAGGACCTTGTTAGCTTTCTTGTATAAATGTTAATAAATGAGTAACTTGTATTACTGCTTGGGCACGGAACTCCTTGCTCCTTAGAGCACCAAATTTTATTTGCTGACCAAGTTTATGTTTAGGTTTCCACATGCAGGATTTGCTGCCCTGCCCCATTTCCATGATGTTTGAGAGGTCACACCATCTTCTTCCCACTAAGCTTTTTGTGTAGCTCGTGCGGCAAAATTTCTCTTCGGCAAGGTGGAGTTTTAATGGCCCTGGAAGTTCTTTTCTCCCATCTGGAAGAAGCACGCTGGCTAATGGGCTTTGTTGCCTATTTTCCATGGACCACAGTCAGCGGCGCTGGAAACAACCACATGGAAAGTCTTTGGCTGGAACAGAAAGTGAAACAATGCTCTCTCCATTACACTATATAGAGTTGATTTCAGTGGTGGGATTCAGCCAGATCGCACCAGTTCGGGAGAACCGGTTGTTAACTTTCTGAGCAGTTTGGTGAACGGGTTGTTGGAAGAAATAATCAGGGCAGAGAACCGGTTGTTAAATTATTTGAATCCCACCACTGGTTGATTTAGCTTTCCAGGTCAAATCCAGACAACCATACTAATATTCAGTGTTTGAGGGGGCAGCTGGTCCCTTGGAATACATTCTTTTGAATCTGTATCCTTGATGAAAAGCAGGAAGAACATTCACTGATATAGTAGCACATTCTCCACTGGACTTCAGAAACTAACCAAGTTTTCTAAGCAATTATTGGTGCCTGGAAACCAGGGAAGCAGCAGAAACAGTAACATAGCATTCTTCTAGGAATGTAACAATAAAATATAATCCCTTTTCTGGGTGTCTACAAACAAACAGGTAGGAAACACATCTGCCACTATCACTTTATTTTCCATTCTTTTGTTCTTTAATAAGCCGGGAGGGGGGTGTTATTTGTTCATAAAATTGTTTTTGTACAGCCATAGAATAGTATTGTTTTTATGAATTATTACACAAATTGCACTTCAAATATGACGGCCTTGTTTCAGGGGAAAAAAAGTAACAAAAATAACATTAACAAGGGGGAAATAAACCTTTCAGATGCGGAAATAACAAGTGTGTGCTGGCTGTCCCAAGTTCACTGCACATCATCCAGCTCCGTGAGCAAATTAAAGCATTTATAGATTTCTTCTCTCACAGGTAAAATTTATAGAATATGACACAGGACAGTATATCCTTTTACAATACATAAGTCTGCTTTTAAAATGTACACTCAGTATACTTATAAATTACTTTTAAAAATTTCCGTTAAAAATAATTATATGCAGCCAATGTCCTTCCCAGTGGGGAGTACATTCACTTGAATATCGTGGGTGGGAACAGAGCTGGTCCACAAACTTTACAGGCAGTTCTGGGGTGGAGATGCTAAGACAAGATGGAGAGATCCTGGAAGACGAGAAGCAGACAGAAACCCAGGCAAGAGTTTCTTGCTGCCTGAAATTCGGAAAAAGTTCAAACCAAAAAGTATCTTTTGGATATTGACCGCTCCCCTCCAATGCTCCCAGGCCAATCCCAAGAACAGAGCTTTAAGCTGGGGGAAAAAAAGGGGGGGGGGAATTAACTCCAAGGATCAGAGGCAAAGCCCAGAATTTCTCAGCACATAAATCAACTTGGGTGAGGGTGGAAGAATTTGGGGGGAGGGGCGTGGAGAACAGGAAAAGGTCTTGGAGGAAGAGTAAGGCTTGCATGGTAAAATGTGATATATGTGGGGAGGGATTGGAGTGTGTGTGTGTGTGTGTGGAGGAGCCAGGACGTGTTTTTTTTTTTTGTAAAGAGGCAGCTTTAGGATCCGTTTGCTTAACAATCTCCTGCTTACCAAAATCTTGAGAGTTCCTTTTCTAGTTTATTAGAGCTCTTCGGAGTGACACTATCCCCTGTGCAGAATTTGTAAGAAAAAAACCAACTTGCAGGTATCACAGAAATGTTTCTCAACCTCAGGAAAATTAAGATGTATGGACTTCAATTCCCACAATGCCCCAAGCCAGCTGGGGATTCCCAGGGCATTCTGGGAATTGAAGTCCACACATCTGAAAACTTCCTGAGGTTGAGAAGCTTTGAACTAGGGGCTAAAGCTACTGGCTGCATCACTGCAGGTTCTAAGACTCCAAGGAAAAATCAAAAATCTTCACCAGGTTTGCAAAAGCATCTTTGTGATGCTTCCAGAATGGAGATACCTGAACGAAGACGGATGCCTAGTTACACTCGCTAACAATTTCAAGAGGTTGGTGTAAAATGCCTCACGTATACAAAACCCCCCTAAACAAGTGGAACTCATCTCCTGAATATTCTCTCTGCAAACTGTCTGCAAGGAACATCTATTCCGCTCAGAAAACCAACAAACTCGATACCTAAAGCCTCAACAGCAAACCGGAATCCAACATCTGGTTTGAAGGAGAAAGTTTTGCCTTTCTGAAGTAGGAAAAACTCAAAGAGATTCTTCAGTCAACAGCTGAACAAAACTGGATCAACCTAGCAAACACCATCTTCAGTCATTGAAAGAACCATTTGAAATCTCTCATAAGGCCTTTTTATAGTAACACGAACTGTTATAAATATGGGGATTTCTTAATGAGTGACATTGCCATTAAGTCAGGGTGCCAATTCTGGCTTATTCAACTTGGATGTTTAAAACAACATTTGAAGGCTTACAACACTGTCTGTCTTTATACTTACTAGGTCAGAAAAGCTCCAGCTTTGTATGGTTCCAGATTAAAAACCAAGTCAGTTGAGACACGCAACTGTGATTCAGCAGACTTAAAAGGCTCCAAGATAAATTTGTAGCTTCCTTCTACTTTTAAAAGGGGGGCGGTGGTTTTAAACCATTAATAGCTGCAACACTCAGTCGGTCAAACCTCTTAGGTAGGAAATGAAAAATATATTAGGATCAGCTTATCCTTCAAATAATTAAAGGTGTGCGTGGTTTCTAAAGAGCATCAATGATCTCAGGTTTCTGCAGATGATCACAACATGCTGTCCTTTTCAACAAGTGTAAAAAAAAGCGCTGGGTGTGTCAGCCCAGGTGGGCTTCACAGTCTGAATTTTCTGCCGTACAATCAAAACAAATCAGCGATGGGTTTAAAAAACACAGGTGCTTCCCCACGGCGACCGTTTATTGTTCCACACCGAAAAGATCCCAGAATTACTCTCTCATGCCTTGCCTCCTCCTCCTTTTCTGGCTTAAATGTCCCACATTAATAAAGTCCCACATTGTGGAAAAAGAAAACAAACATAAAAAGTTATATTTACATTGAACTTCAGTAACCATAATACTAACAAAGAGCTTCAAGTAGTCTCTCACTTTAAAAAAAAAAATTGCGCCATGGTTTAATACTGATGTGTAGCAAAGAAAGCGATGTTAAATCATATTCCTTATGCTTGAGCCGGTCAAGAAACTTAAGAGCTTGCTCAGCTCCCAGCATGGAATCGGGCCAGAGACACAGTCAGAAAAGTAAACGCTTCTGTTCCCTAATACTTTCTTTTAGTCTTAAAGAGTCTGATTTTCTGCCCCCAGGGACAGGGCCTATGTTGTGATTATGGCTACTGGAAATTCGGCACAAATATTTGGCTTCGACCTACCTGGAATCAAACTGGCATTGGTTATTCTGACACCATCAACCAAAAAGTTTAAACCAAGAAAACCAGATTAGATAAATAACTCTTGTTCACAATGGAGGTGCACCTGATGTATCTAAGAAGTGCTTGAGTGAAAATGAGCATTTCCCACCACATCTGACAATGCCACGGAGTGCATTATGAACAGCCCTGAACAAAGGGCTCAGTCCCCTTTCTCGCTGTCGTTTCTTCTAGCAAGTTCACTGCTTCTCAATCCCAGTGCAAAAACCTAACCCGCAAAGTCAAGATCGTTGACTCTCAGGATCAAGAACGCCTCTCTTGAACTCCGGCTGCCCTCCTGATGTTCTCAGATGCCCGGCATACGTTCCCTGGCCCGTTAAAAAAAAAGGGGAACGCCAAACCTGGTCCACCAGCCAACATCCCCTCCAGCTCTGCTGATTTCACTGCAAATCCCCAGCCCGACTCGCGGAGAAACCACGAGAGTTCCAAAGGCTAAAGTCAGCTAAGGCCACAGCTGAATTTTCCCCCCCGCTCGTTCTAGATGGAAGAGGGAGGCTCCCCGCTTCTCCACTGGCAATGCAATGCTAGGATTCCAAGCAAGGAATGGGGAGGAGATGCTGACTTGGGGGGGGGGGGACAATGGAGTGGCGGCAGCAGATGGCACTGAAGCGGAGGGAAGAGGCGACGGAGGAGATGCCTGCCGCGGCAGCCGACTCATACCATGAACTCGTTATTTCCTAGCAGCACCAGTTGCTGGGGGCTCATGTAATCCGCAGCCTCGGGATGACGCTTCCGGCCTGGCCCAGCAGACCCTTCGGGGAGTTCTTTGGCTTTAGGGGAGGAGATTTTCACATTCTTCAGTTTCTGCTTGCCTTTCTCCGGATTGAATGTCCCTCTGGTGGTGAACTGTGGCCTGTCATCCAGGACCTTGGGGTGTCCTGGCGATCGCTCCAGTGCCCCAGCGTCCCCAGCGGGAGCCGCTCGATAGAAAGGCGATTTGGAATAGATTTGGAATCGTTTCCGTGTCACGTGAGGCAGGCAGGACGAAGAAGAGGAAGGCGAGAGGGAAGGAGAAGACACCAAGGAATCCACTGAGTCCACCGACTCCGGCTGCTTGCGCAGTTGCCTTCGGGACCGAGAGGTACCGACCGGGTCTGCCTTGCCGGGTCTTGCCAGGTTGAAGGTTCGGCCTGGTAGGGAAGAGATACAAGGGATGCTTAAGAGTGGCAGTTGGAATGCACTGGCAAGAGATAAAATTTCCTGGAATGAGTCCAAAGAAGCTCTCCTGATTGCCATCCATGGAATCAAACATGGTGGCTTATTTATAGACTGCCTTGGAGGGGGACATTTTCAGTAGGTGTTTTCAGAAAATAGCTTGCCCTCTTCGGTTTCCTCACATTTGAGCAAACAAGTGCAAACTTTTAACTGTATACTATTACATCTACATTGCTAAACGACAAACTTCCTGTACCAATGACGATTCCCTTAGGATACACTTCTCCAATAAATTTTACTTACCTGATTTGTCCGAAATAGCTCCTTCGGAATCAAAATTCAAGTTTTCAGAACTGTCAGCAGTGCCAATTGAAGCCTCGGACTCTAATGTTTCATCATCAGAGGCTCTGGGCTCCAGTGCTAGCATCTCAAAAGTTAGCTCTTCCCTGCAGGGAGAAAAACATGAAAGAAACAGAAACAGCTGGATAGAGGAAAAACAGCAGCAGAAGCTAGGAGCTGGAAAATAAAGGACTACTAAGGTCGTGAGGGGCCCTTGGAGCTCTCTGAGGTAGGTTGTATTCTTGAAGACGTTTCATTACCCCAACTAGGTAACATCATCAAGCTAGACTTCGAAGTTGATGTGACCTAGTTTGGGTAATGAAATGTCTGCAATGAAACAACCAACCTCAGAGAGCACCAAGGACCCCTCATTTCAACACTGAATATTCTCCTTTATTGGAAGTAAGTTTATGCCCACAATATTCAATCTACACCTAACTTGACGGATATGGGTCAAGCATTTCCTGAAACGTAGCAGATGGACAGCCCCATCTAATTGGTCCAGCTACTTAGGCTTCATTGGTCCAGTTACTTAAGACTCACTTCTCTTTCTGCAGGCTCTCTATTTGCTCTGCCAGCACCTTCTCTTCCTGCTGCATGGCTACTTGCTGCTGTTCGGTGACCTCCATTTCCATGGCCTCCTCGCTGCTCAGGGCCTCCTCAGGAGCATCCGCCATAGAGGGCAACCGGACTCCCGCTGGGGATGTAGGGCTTGGATAGGTGCCTCGGCGTAGACGCCCTTTGCCCTATGCATAAAGTAAGGCTAATGAGGAATGCGGCCTTCTATCAGCTTTGAAATTAGAACTCACCCCCAGTAGATGTATGAGACAACTAGCAAACAAACAAATTTTCTTCAGATGCCTAGCAGAGACAGATAGAACAGGAAACAAGTATAAATCCAAGGGCATAGGGACTATTTTTGGAAGTCCTCAAAAATATCTTTGATTTATAAGCCAGAAGTTATTTCTATGGATTTACTTTATAAAAGAGTATTTCTGGTTGCCAGCATCAAAAAGTTGTGCAAAGAAGGAAACTGGATTGAAGTATTTAAAAAAACCCTTGTTTATACCATCTTTTAGATTCTCTCTTCTACTAGGACATTGGAAATGCTGAAATGTATGTACTGAACACTATTTTAATTAAAGAATCTCTCTAGGCAAGAAAAAAAATGAGAACAAAAAAAGCCATCAATAAAATATAGGTAATTCTGCTGCTTCATTTTCCAATGAAATTCTGTGAATAAACTAGCAGAAGTGGATCACTGTAAATATGAGGATAATTTATTTCTCTGGACAATATGCCCTTTTGGTTCATCCAGATTCTTAAAGACCAATGATTCATATATCTGTCCTGGGATATATTGCAATTTTTTTTTTAAAATTAAAGCTTTTAGCCCCTTCATACTTTCAGCGGTATCATGTTGTTATGTAAATCAGGGGTCTCCAACCTTGGCAGCTTTATGACTCGTGGACTTCCAGAATTTCTCAGGCAGCATGGAGTTCCCTCAGACTTCCAACCTCCTCTGGGAGTTGAAGCTCCACAAGTTGTAAAGTTGCCAAGGCTGGAGACCCCTGATGTAAATGACTCCAGGAATTATTAAATCAATTTCAAGATATTCCTTTCTGGCTAAATAATATATTTTGGGATCTACCGGTATGTTTTTTTTTTTTAAATCACAGCTAAAATCATATTCATATTTTCATTTTAGAAACTTGAGGCTCTGGTTAGATATTAGTAAAGTTGCTTTAATGTTAACCTTAGTCAGAGCTTCAATGCCGTCTGACTCTAAAAAGGAATCTTTCTTCTATGCTTTGTTTTGAAAATTCAATCAAAGGCAGTGTCGGAGTATGATGAGTTTGTTTGCTGAAAATTGGAAAGGTTAGAAGTGGGGAAAAACATATATTGAATTCCTGTTGTGCTTCAAGGGATTGTCAGTGGTCTTAATATATGAAATTGGTCTAGGCCAAGGAAGAATGAAGATATAGATAAAAGAATTGGGGAAAACAAAAGAGGATTACAGAAAAGAGCTCAACAGAACAGTTCAAGAATTCAAGGGAACAAATTCATGCCAAATTTCCATTAACTTTCCCATTTTTATTAAGACCTCATTCTCTTCTTTACTATAGTGGCAGGGAGGGGAACACAGCAAGCAAATATTCTTCTCTAAAGACATCTTCTGTGCTAAACATTGCAGAAACCCATGTCAAAGCGGACTCTCTTCTATCTTAAATGGCTACTTGTCTTCCTCCTAATCTGTCTAGATGAAAATGACCTTATATGGATTCCCTTTTGATGCCTTTTTGTTATCGCGAGAAGTGGACGGCACCCAAAGACACACACGCGCGCACATACCACACAGAGTTATGAAATATGGGCCATGGCCATGGAGCATGCAGAAGCACTGGGATGGATGGCGAGTTATGGCGTCAGGTCAGCGCGTTGCAATTCGGATACATACCGGGATCGAACTGCGGGTTATGCTCATAAATCTAACGGCAATTAGTACAGGCTTCTGGATTAGAGAGGACAGGAAAAGGAAAGGAAAGGAGCAGGTTAGAGTGCACACGCCATCAGCTGACTCTGGGAGTGGCTGGGCATGGCGGTGAAAGCTGGCTCTTTGCTGCAGCTGCTAGAAAGCGCAAAGGAGCCGCAAGCCATTCTATGCTGCAAGAGAGGTGGAGAAGCAGGGGCTGCAGTTACAGATGGGCTCCCCAAGAGAGGGTGCCCAGTAGGCCTCACAGCCTCCGCTTGCTTTCAGCAATGCTTCCCTTGGCCTCCTATCCTCAGGTCAGCCAAGCCCCAACCTCCATGGACCCTGCAAGCCTGAAAGGAGGGAAACCCAGGCTGTTTCTGAGCAGAGTAATCGCCTTCAGGTCAGCAGCCTAGCTTAGAAGCATGCAAATTGCTCTGCATCTGATAAAAAGTTCGTAAGCAGGAGAGGAAGGGATTTGTTGCAAAGAGCTCAGCAGGGGCCAGAGTGCAGTCTGCACACCGTACTGTCACCCCAGAGTCTCCCACTGGCACGTGCATGTGGAAGAGAGGAGAATGGAAGCCTTTCCTTAAAGCAGTGCCGGATGAGAATACTGTGAGAGTTAGGGGAACAGGAGGGACTAATCATGGAGAAAAGCCAATTACATACAAGCTAGAGTGGTCTGAATTGGGAATTACAAAAAGCCTTCAAGAACCACGAGTTACCTGTACAAAGTAACAACAGAGTGATACCTGTGGCTTTGAAGGGCCAGATATAAGTGCTTAAACCAAACTTTTGCATTAAACTAAATCACGTTAAAGAATTTGAAATGTGCAAGGAGTTAGAAAGATGGGAAGAAAAGGTTAGAGGGGGAGAGTAAAGAGAGAGAAAGACAGGGATCGTTCAGTTATTATTATCCACACCCAAGTAAGTTAACTCTCACACAGGGAATTCTCAGCTCCAGAATCTAGGCCAGGTATGGTATCAGGAGAGACAAACGCAGGTGATCTTTGTCCCAGTATTTCTCTGTTTTCAGTTAGGATACCCGTTTATCAATTAATTGAAATAGAAAATGGGGAAGATCGGATGATGGAGCATTGGCTCTACTTTTTCGTGAACTGGGATTAGGTCAGCCTGTCATGCAGCCAGTCAGTCAGTCCAGCCCCTTACCATGGACCTGCGGATCAAGGACAGACGGCTCTTGGCTTTGTTCTCTGCAAACTCCAGGCTGCTGATATCCTTGAGACGGGCCCGGTATTTGTTCATCTGTTCTATAACAATCAACTCTACGCAACTGAAAAGAGAAAAAAAATCATCGAGAGGGAAAGTTAGGGCTTGAGGATCAGAATCAGGCGATGGCTGTATAAAACCTAAACACGAAGACAAAGATTTTTCTTGCTGTGAATATTAGAACTGAAAAAAAAAATTGGAAGAATCAATCTATGCATGCAACTACTTCTTCTGAAATTTCCACTTTTGTAAAAATGCTCCCCCAAACTACATGAGCGACATCGGTGCAGTTGAACTGGTCCTGGTAGGAGGCAAGTGTTTTTTTTTTAAATTACCTGATGGTTTTACTGACATCCTGAGCGCTCTGCAGAGGGTCAGTGGTGTCTGGACAACGGAGGATGCAGGGAGCAAAGACAATGGCCAGAGCATTAGCTGACATTCGATTCGTTTCCTCTTGTAGAGCAATCCTAAACGGCATCGAAATAGAATGGCAGTGAAACTTAACGACAGGTACTCGTAACAACCCTCGCTTGTTGCGAGGTGGGACAAACTCACAGAATCTAAGAATTAACACAGGTCAAAAAGAAACAGGGTGGACATCAATAGGTGGAGTGAGACAATGGCCGATGCTGGGAAGCAGCAGCAATGTCAGAGTTTTAACTGTTCCTTCTGCCCTTCCCAGCCATTCTTTTCTCTTGGACAATAGATCTCTGTGTGGCCTACTTTCTGTCCCATATATCTGAAACTAGTCCAAATCACAGTGCCAGTGCCTAATACTTCTCAATCTTGGAAGATATGTAGACTTTGACTCCTAGAATTCCCTGGCCACTATTATTTATATATATTATCTTTACTACCTATCTAACTACCTATCTACTACCTATCTATCTATATACTACCTATCTACTATCTAACTACCCAATCATATCACTAAAAGTGAACTGTGGTGACCCACATGAAAGTAACACGTCAACATAACAAACTGAAAGGACCATCTGCCCTCCAACTTGATCGTGGGGTTAAAAAGGACTTTTGCTTTGATATTTGTGCCTCGAGAAAAGCTTTTTGTCACCCCAAATAATGTGTAGAAATGACTGGCTTTCCTGGGGAATTATAATAAGCATGATTGAAAGCCAGATGAAGGTAGGCAGAGCTTAACTTTCCAAAGCTCTCTGCAAATAAGCCTGTCTTGGCACACAGTTCTGAAAACAGAACCGCCTTTCAAGATTGCAGGTCTCACCAAAAGCTGAACGTGGGGATGTATCTGCAGATAAAGCTGACATTCACAAGGAAATCCCTTTATACCCTTATCTTGGCTATTGATACCTGACAAGGTGAAAGATCAGACGTTCCAAGGTATTAAGGTGGGTTCGGGAAAGCTGATCAATGACTGAGTAGACTCCGCGGATGGCCTCTTTCCTCTCCTGCAAACCTGCAGCAAACAAATTTCATTCATGAATGAAGGTGAATATACGTATGCCAGGATAATATTGCAGGATCCAACCTGGGTCGGTCGCTAAGACCAGAGGTTTAAACTTCTGGTCCCATGTGACCGATGCAGATTGGATCCTGCAACATTTCATTCAATTCGTCCTGCTCTGTCTCAGGAATGAGTAATTTTACAGCAAGCGAAACTTACAGAATATTATATACATATCTAAACACACATATCTTGCAAGTCCGCTACTGCTCAGGATTTAAGGAATATTCCAGAAAGGGAACTTCTGAGCGAAGAGCCAGATTCTCAAAATACTTTTTAGTATTTAGTACTTAGTTTAGTTTATTGTCATTGCAGCTCATACAATGAAATCAAACACCATCTTCAGTGCACCTCATGACCATGAAAATAAACACAAACACACATCCTTCACACTCCACACATTGAATTGAAAACCCCCGACAATGCACCAACACTGCAATTTGCAATTCAAGTGGTGTTCTTAAAGAAGAGTGCACTGGGAAATCCTACTACAACTCAAGGCAGAAAATGATTTCCACATAACTGAGGGGTTTGAAATATTTAGGTGAAAAATCAGGATATAATGTTTGGAAGGCAGAGAGTATAGAAGTGGAAATATTGGTCTAGTTTGGGGTCTCACCAAGGGGATACATTGTATCACAGTGGGATGCCTTAGTATACCATCCAAAGCAGATCCCTAGAAAAAACATCATTACTGTTTTAGGTTTCATTGTGACAAAGAATTTTCACAGGTATTTTGTGTAGAAATATTCTCCAGGATAAGGAAAAGCAAACTGAAGAGAGAGTGAACTAGTGTAGAACATAACTTTCCAAGCAGAAAAGACGTGTTTTTTCTCTTAGCTTCGCTTTTAATATCCCCCAAAGTCCTACTTCACCTAGGTGTGACAACTCCTTACCCATGGCTCGCAAAAATTCTTCATAGAGTTCAAATGTCATGAGAGGATTAGGCAAATCCCTCAGCCATTGCTTGAATACACTGGCAATGACATGAATGTTGTAGTCATCAAGATTCACTCTTTCGATACCTGGTTAGCAGAAAGAATGAAATCAAGAAAATTAAAAGCAACGGAGAAACAGCTAAAAGATACTTCAGCTTGCAATCTGACATGTTGGTGCCTTGGTGGTGCAGGCTGTTAATAGCCTAGCACTTAGTTCCAGCTGCCTGTAATTATTGCAGGCTCGAATCCCACCAGGCTCAAGGTTGACTCAGCCTTCCATCCTCTTGGGGTAGGTAAAGTGAGGACCCAAGATTGTTGGGGGCAATAAGCTGACTTTGTAAAAATGCCGCTTAGTAATAAGCAGGCATATACAATGGAAGGAAGGCTATTGCTGAGCGCATTGGGTTGTATCCCAAACATTGTAAGCCGCCCTGAGTCTCCGGAGAAGGGCAGGATATAAATATGAATTTAAAAAAAAGAAGATAAGAATTAAATCATGGCCAAGGTATGGCTCATGTTAGGAAGCTGGCTTGACAAGCAGCAGGCCTGCATTTGGGATCTGAGCGCTGCCACAGTGCGGGGTGAACTCCCGTCCTTTGCTCCAGCTCTTGTCAGGGACCTTAAGGAGCCCCCAACTGAGCATGCCCAAGGCAATGGTGATGTCACTGGCTAATCCTTTCAACCTGGAAGCACCTTGGTGCCTCCCACACAAGTGTGATGTGATGGCCAAGGTTCCTTAACCAGTAGTATAACTGACTGCAAAGGACAGAGTCAAAATTTTTGAACTTAAGATATAGGTTTATCCTAGCTTTCATATCTAAGGGCGGACTAGACGTCATAGTTTCCCAGGTCCTAGACCATCATTTTAATCGCTACATCAAACTGACTCTCAAACACAAATCAAACACGAACCACAGCTACATATTAGCTTTAGCCTAACAGAATTAACTACAGGTACTCTCTGAGTCCTGCTTCAGCACTGCCTAAACCCTGAGCTAAATCAAATTGAATACTGCTGATCACCGAAATACTTAACTTTCTGGCCATCATCTGCCTAAAGTTTCAGCGTCTCAAAAATAAACTCTGTCACTGTGTCAGGCCAAATGCCCGATCATTTTGAGGGACCTGTGTGACACAAGACACCGGGGGGGGGGAACTCTTCAATAATTCAAGTTCTCCTTCTCTAAGCCTCCTCACCTGTGTCAAGGCCCTGCCGTAATTCTTTGACTTTATTTGTTGATCCAGATTTCCGGTAAATGCCCTCTGTATATAAAGCATGCATTTCTATGTAGCTGGTGAGCTTCTCAAACACTGTTGGCACAATCCGTTCTTCGCTGGTCAGGCGAGAGAGTTCAACTCCAAACTGGCGTGAAGAAAGTTCTGGGTCATACTACGGGGACAGGGATAATGCAATCAGCGTTGCAAGCTCATCAAAGCCACACTGTCAATATTCGCAACAATATTCGCATGGGTCTGAAGCTGCTAAAATGCAAGGATCAGAACAGTCCTGCTTTAAGATTGCAAGCTATGCAAAACATAAAGCAACATGCTTTCACCTTTCCCCAAGTCCTTGATGTCTTTGCAATACTGCTGTGCTTATAGTCCTACATGGGATTAGCACTTTAGTCATAATCTGAATTCAGAGCATTGGAGGAGCAGGCAAAGGGGCAGCAGAAAGCAAGCTTTTAACTCTGCCATCTCCCCCAGAGTTTTTTTTTGACTCCCTTGTTTTCTGCTTTGCAGAATGTATCAGAGTAGAAATATGAATTAAGAATGGGCAGCTAGACTGGTGTTTCTCAATCATGACAACTTTAAGATGTGTGGGCTTCAACTCCCAGAATTCCCCTGTACATTGTGGCACATAAGAGCCTTGGTGGTGCAGGCTGTTAAATGCCTAGCACTTAAGTTCCAGCTGCCTGCAATTAGTGCAGGCTCGAATCCCACCGGGCTCCAGGTTGACTCAGCCTTCCATCCTCTCGGGGGAGGTAAATTGAGGAGCCAAGATTGTTGGGGGCAATAAGCTGACTTTGTAAAAATGCCGCTTAGTAATAAGCATGCATGTACAAGGGAATGAAGGCTATTGCTGAGCGCGTTGGGTTGTATCCCAAAAATTGTAAGCTGCCCTGAGTCTTCGGAGAAGGGCGGCATATAAATGTAATTTTTTTAAAAAAATGGAAACAAGAGAAAACACAGTACCTTTTTGGAACATTTTGTTGTGGTCTTCTGGCAGCATTTTCGGTGGCAAGCGTATTTGCACACTGGGATTAAGAAAAAATGCATTTCGTGTTGCACATAATGAAATGCAGTGAAATGTTATTGCACTATAACTTTACAGGAGCTGACAAGGAGACTCTTAACTGGATTTTGCTGCATAATTAGGCTGTGGAATGTAGCAGGCTAAAAGCTTCTCCTCTATACAGATTCGGTACTTCCTATAATGCAGCTTTCCTTTGGTTTCTTGATTATAATTATAAATTAAAACTATAGTGCAGAGGTCTCCAAACTTGGCAACTTTAAGACTTGTGGATTTCAACTCCCAGAATTCTCCAGCCAGCTATGCTGGCTGGAGAATTCTGGGAGTTGAAATCCACAGGTCTTAAAGTTGCCAAGTTTGGAGACCTCTGCTATAGTGCAATGCTTACTATCAGCCTTTCTCTATTTGGCAAGACATTTGAACAAAAACTAAAGGAGCTAACAATCCCCCAAGGAAAGGAAACATAAGAAAGAAAAAGAGTGCATGAGGATTAACAGTTTATACTTACATTTGCAGACAGCGGCCCTGTCCATGATCCATATCAAGGAGGAACAGAATTCACAGTAGGTAGGGATGCTATATTGAGTAGCCTTAAAAATGTGGCCATTATGTTCTTCTACCTGGTAACGACAAAAAAAAAGCAACTTGACATTTAACAGCAGTTGAAAATAGACCTCTGAGTATTTATTGTACTGCCCAAAAATATTTCGTATAACTGTTCTTTTTTTTTAAAAAAAAACTGGCTGGAATGCTGGAGAAGTATTCTTGGCAATGTTGACTATTTCTCAGAAGGTTCAATAATGTGGGGTGGAAATTCAATGAATGAACTTCTACCCCACCTTCAGTTTCAAGTCTCTTACAGTGATTTTCAGATAACAAAAAATGTAACACGTCCTTCTTAATCAGACTTATGAGTCATTCCATCCCGTTTTATCCTGCCTCGAAAACTGTAAAGCCTTCAGGAAGTTGATCACTGAATGCCAACACTGGTACACCTGGACTTGCTGCAAGCATTTAAACACACATAATAAACGTTGATATAATTTGCTTCATATTAAAGGAGGAAGTATTTTGTCTGTTTCTTACTATGTCTGTTTCCTTCTTTCGTCTCTTCTTCCTTTCTGTTTTTGTCACCTAAGACAACAAGAGACAACATCAAACAGTTCAGGATTCTTGAAGACTTTGTTTCCATTTGCAAATGTAAATCTGTTTTCTTATATAATCTTGTTTACAAAGCAAATCAAGGAGCTATTAAAATCAGACGGACTGTTCTTATTTCATTTACTGCTTCTTCTCCTGAGCAGGATATTCCTATAACATTCAGTATTTCATTATGTGGGCACTACTGAGTCAGAACTGAAAGAGTTAACAAGTGTTAAGTAGAATCAGAATTCCTATGTCATGGCTTCTGGCAGAAACAGAGGCATTTATTTGGAAGAAGATATTCATCTATTTTGTGTAAGTAGCAGAATGATCTACAACTGTCCCTTCTACGGCTTAATACTAACCACTATATCTCTGCACATTTTTCCATGCTGCTGGCTCTCTCCAACATACTTGAAGAACAGAAGCCTTAAAATACACACGTACATGTAGACCTACAATTATGGTCTGTTGTTTTTCTTCACTATGGGCCTTTTTGTAACAGAATGGTACATACACATTCTGGTTACTTCAGATTATTCCTTTTCAATAGCATATTTTGTGATTATAAAACATGATGCAGGATCCAATCTGGGTTGGTCCACCCTGCTCCACACCAATCTGACCCACCATGATTGGATTCTGCAACATTATCCTCCATTCATCTTCATTCATGATAAAACTTTTTATACATTATTGCAAGCCAGCCTTTTGAACTCTATTCGTCAACAACAAGAAGCAAGGAAATTATGTTGTGTAGCGACGTAAAAAACTTTCTGAAGGAGTGCTAATGACCAAAGGACTGCAAGGAATATAAATCCTTCCATCTTCCACCGTTCAGTCAGAACTGAAGAAGCTTCTTGGATGAGAAGCGAAAGCTCTTCAAGGAAAAACAAATTCCAGTTGCCTTTTCAAAAAGCATTTTTGGGACAAGGTAGCTGATCCTTCACAGGGCATCCAGAACAAAGTCCTCCTGCCAAAGGGATGCAATATGAGGTTGTGGTTGTGGTGGACTAATTTACCTTTGCAGCAGAAAAATCCAAAGGCATATATTCTGTCATGTATTCATCCAGAAACACCTTAAATGTATTGACCCAGACCCGTACGGGGGATTCGCTCCAGTTCCTCTGCTCAAGTTTCATGGTTTTCTCTAGAATCTGCTCAAACAGCGCATAGAGATCCTTGTAGCGGATGCTCTTCCCATCACCCATCTATTAAAACATGGGAGGAAGAAACGTGAAGGTCTGGACGTTCCACAAAGAGGACAGAAATGTTTTAAAAAAACGTTCATTCGCTAAAATAAATAGACATTAAAATCTAAAGAGAAACGTAAGCACAGTCCTGAAATCAAATAATAGAAAAGGCAGGCAATAATGGCTAAAACCCTTTGTCTGGAATGGTATAGGGAGTTGGACTAGAAGACCTCCAAGGTCCCTTCCCAATCTGTTATTCTAATGGCTAACTGCCTAGAACTCAGCAACACAAGAAGGAGTCTTTGCTTTGCTGCATGATAACTTAACGGGCAGGAAAGGTGTTGTGCCACAATTCTGGATTCAAAGTATTACCTCACAGCAGTGTCCTCAACTTCAGCAGCTTTTAAGATATGTATTTAACCTTAGACTGTCTATTATTATTATTATTATTATTGTTGTTATTATTATTATTATTATTTGGATTTCTATGCCGCCCCATCTCCCGAAGGACTCGGGGCGTGTACAATCATAAAAAGAATATAAATATCAATACTATACAATTTAAGAAGAGATTAAACATGAAACCCAATCATCTGACTTAAAATAGCACTATTCAATTAAAACCCCATCCCCCTCCTCAGTCCAGGTCGGCAAGTTGGAACAACCATGTTTTCAGGCCCCGACGGAAGGACCGGAGGTCGGGAGCCACCCGAAGCTCCAGTGGCAGCTGGTTCCATAGGGTGGGTGCTATTGACCTCACCCCTTTCCTAAGAGGTCTGTAGGGGGCGGGCGTAAGTGCACCAACGTGCCTACCGCCCCTGTCCTATTGTTTCTTTTATTTTTCTTATATGTATTCATTTCATGTATTCACAACTATGTTTATCCTTGTAAGCGATTGACAAAATAAATAAATTGAATTAAATTAAAAATATGTGGACTTCAATTCCCAGAATTCCCCAGCCAGCAAGGCTGGCTGGGCAATTCTGGGAGTTGAAGTCCAAGCATTTAAAGACGTCTCAAGATTGAGAAACACTGCCACAGAGCAGGCATGGCGAAACTGGCACTATAAAACGCATTGCATAAACTCTATTTGCAAAGCTCTGAGATATTCCCTCTCCATATAGTCATAATCGCACTTCCTGTTGAACTACTCTTACTAATTTCTTTAAAGAAATGACTCATTTGCTTTCCATTCACTATATTTGCATGATGAGACCATTCTTGATACTGCATGAAGAAGCATCTTCCTGAAATGTGCACGTTTGACTTTTTTGGCCCTGAGTTTCTTTCTGCTCCTTTATTTACAAAAGCAGAAAGAAAAGTTCTTTTTGTTACATGATATACTACGATAAAGATAACGCGAAGAAGCAGGAACTTCTGTAATAAATATGTTTTCTGCCTTCTATGAAACCCAGTATATTATCATTGTAAATAATTAACTCCCCAAACATCAAAAGCGGCTTCTGTACAGTTTGGCTGCACCAGGAACTCCTACCATCAGTACTTAATTTTAAAACATAAATAGTTATTTAACTTACTGCCAAAGCAGAAGAGTAGAAACTGAAGATATTTTGCCGGAATTCTTTCAAAGCTTTTTAAATACCACGTCCACAAGAGTGTCCTTCTTACAGTCTTCGCTATCCAAATCATTCATCTGGAAAAAAATGAAATTAAGAGTGTTTTTCAAAACTTACCATGTGACAGATTCAATGATGCAGAGCGAACACACAATTTCCAGGACAGCAGTAAAATGGCTACATGAAGGCTACCCTGTTTTATTTAATGACCCAATTTTGATGGTCCTGGGCCCAGATGTAAACAAACCTCTCCCAAAGAAGTTACAGCAGTAACTTGCTTCATCCCCCCCATCAGGCAGAACACTAAAATCCTTCCAGATGTTTCCATGAAGAATAAAAAGCAATATATTCTAGACTTATTCAGAAGCAAGGAGACCCCTGGAGTATCAGCTGTGGTGGTGCAGTAGTTAGAATGCAGTAATGCAGTTCGATCCTAAGTAGCTTCAGGTTGACTCAGCCTTCCATCCTTCTGAGGTGGGTAAAATGAGGACCCAGATCATTGGGGGCAACAGGCTGACTCTGTAAACCACTTAGAGGGGAATGTAAAGCACTGTAAAGCGGTATGTAAGTCTAAGTGCTATTGCTAGCCACTATTCAAGAACGAGAAGGGAAAATCTGCCCTACTTATAGCTGGTATTTCATTCCATTTTAGCCTGATTTTTTTTCTGCATTAACCTTCCCTTTTCTTACATGTGCTTTGTTGGTTTTCACATCCAAGGACCAAGAGCTATTTCTCTTTTAACTCAAGAGCTTTGCTACTTCAGATACAAGAGTTGCTTGATAAACAAGACAAACGTATGGCAGATAAAAGCCCATCCGGACGCTTTCATCAAGTCCATGAAATCAGCTTACAAAGACTTCATACTAAAAGTCAGCTGGTAAAGCTGCTGATGGAATATATATACACAAGTTACCTTTTTCAAGAGGAACTCGTCCATGCTTTTCAAGTCACTGGCACTTGTTATGATCTGAAGAGCGTCGTTCTGCCATTGGGCAGGTTCCATGGTTACATTGCTAATTTTCAGGCTGCGTTTTCGCTTGACCTTTGGAGACGGCTCTTTGTTTTCTTTACATTCCCTTCGATAGATGCCCGACAGTTCGGGACTCCTCGGAGGACTCAGCTCTGCAGGTGCACAGAAATACAAGTTTTGCTCAGGATTCCCCTGAGAAGAACAAGCAGAGCTATCTTCCTAATCAGGAAATGGGAAAATTGGAAACGCTAAAGTCGTGACACATCATTTCTTTACCGTAATGGATAGAGACAGCTCGTGCCTGCATGCCTGAGGTTCCCACCTTCACTGCAGGGAAATCCTAGAAAATTTAGGATTCAAGGCAAATTAGATAATTCAAAGGAGAACTCTGCTGGTGTCTGGAACAAGGACTTCTGACAGTCAGTAAGGAGCAATTCACGAGCTCTTTGGGTAAAGGAACCAGAAGATTATTCATACACTGGACATGACCGTCAAGACAACCGACTGACCAAGCGCTAAGCTGTTCTCTGATAAAATATTTTATGCATTCACAACGTCTTGTGCACAAAGCAGGAGATGAATTTTGAGATCTTTTCATATTCTATGATTCTGTTACGTCTATAATAAGGCAAGCCAATCTTCGTACTTCTGAAGCCCTGAATTATCACTTATTTCTTGTCTTTGCAATGCACAAAAGAAACACATTTAAATCTTTACCAGCTCTCCAGCTGACATTTTTATTAAACTTGAAAAGCTTAAGATGGGTGGACTTCAACTCCAAGACTTCCATTTATCTTAAACTTGTCAAGATTAAGAAACACTGTATTAAACCACCAGTTTACCTTCTTCAAGCTGTAGACCTGGAATTATGTCTCTTCCTGGGGCATCTTGGTCAGGATACAGTTCCAGCAGCTCTGACTGGGTAGGAAGCTTCTCCCTGCTTATCTTCTTCTCCCCCACCTTTCCTTTCCCCCAAAATCTCATCTTGGTTCTCTGAGGTCTAATAAATGACAAATGGGAAGAAAGGTTTACTCAAGCCATGTCGACTATTTTATCTAGGTTTCTCTCTGCTCTTGCCTCTTAAGAAAAATAGGTAACAAACCTTGCTTACCATCAAATCTTGGTTACCTGACCTATGTGGGCACTGTACTGGTTTTAAGTCTGAGGACCAGACTCGTAAAGTTACTTTTTCAGCACCATCGTGACTTTGAATAGTTGCTAAACAAGGCTGTCGCTAAGGAAGGACTACTTGTAACGTTTTAATGTAATAATTTTCTATTATATATCCTTTGGAACTAAGGGCAGTCCTTTTACTGATGGTCAGCATCCATGAGATAGGTGCTTTCCCCTAATCATGGTTTGTGTCTAGACCAGAGTTCCCCAACCTTTCCGGGTTGGTGGCCCGAGCAGGGATGGGGGGAGAGGAGATGATTTTGTGGGAGGGGCAAGTGCATGTGCATGCACTGTCAGCATTCCAGCAACCCTCCACTCCAGCCAATAACTCCGAGACAGACATCTCTCAAAAGTTCTTTTTATTTGGATAGTAAAATAACACAACTGGGGGAATCCCGAATCTGAAAATTCCGGGCTTCCTTGCAATAATCAAAAGCTACAAATCCAACCCCTACACCCATCATCACATCACGTGCCCCAATCACCATCCAACTTAAGACTTCCCCTCATGTATATGCACAATAGCATGACCTTAAACTACAAAAGAATGTTATTTTGTCTAACTACATACACTCCAAGAGATTCCACCCTCCCACTTTCCCAGGCTCAAAATGTGGCAGCGTGGTAGCACCTGGTTTCAGTATGCTTCCAAAGCTGACATGCACCAACACCCGTGATGCCCAAGGCGACACTTGCAAGTGGGGCATGTGCGCGTGTGTGCAGAGGCACACCTACCGGCCTGCCACTCACACACAGCCCAGTGATTATTAGCCTGGGGCCCAGTAGTGGTTGGTCTAGACGGAACGAAGATAGCTTGCTTTATCCCTCATTCCTCACAATTTCTCTCTTTCAAGCACTATAACCGAAATAGCTTATCTACATTGTTGGATGGTATTGAAGAGTAAATAGTCTAGTGAATTTAAAAAAAAACTGCTAAGAAAAAGAAGCACTGAATTATGTTTAATTCACTCTTGCTTTTTCCTGCCCACTTCTTGTTGGAAAATTTATACCTTCTGTCCACGGCTACGATCTGGGCAACTGGCAGCTTTCCAATCTCTCCTTGAGACATTGTTTTGTGAAGCTTTGCTTGGCCTTCGTTGGATGCAGAACGCTGTAACATCTGCAACATAACAGATGATGAAATGATTTGATATTCTAAGAAGGCACAATCAAGCTATACTGTGCTTTCAATATTTAAGCTGCTATAAAAAAACAAAACACTAGCTACCGCAAAGATACTTTTAATTTGATTGACTTCTCTTCTCTTTGTTTGGATTCTAGCCATAGACTAGAAGATGCAGCACAACGTTCTGTTACTATTAGTTCAGAAAATCAATACTGAGAGGAACAGCAACGCACTGATATAGAATTTTAAAGCAAAAGTAATTGGCTTTTGCATAAAAGCGTGCAATTACTGAAGGCAGTTATGGAAGGTACTCCTAAGAAAGCTGGCTCCTGGATTTCTGAAGTAAAAAAAAGTCTGTCTGAAGTACCTTTTGGTTCTTTAAAAATAATATTCTCTTTGATGTATTCATGGAAACTGCCAGCTGGTGAATGTTGTCTCCACTTAAAATTCCTCATACATTTAATAGTTCACCTTTTGGAGGAGGGGGGAAGATCCTTTGATTATTATAAATAATATGGAAATTGATGTATATGAGTCACTGCTGAAACACCTGAAGACCCAGTTAGGGACAGATCACCATGGAGAAAATCTATGAGGGTTGTTAAGAGTCAACAGAGGCTTGATGGCACGTAATCAATAATTCAAAATAGACATGAGTAGTAAACTTTCAGAAAAATGACAGCTCAAAAGGAAAACAAGAAATGTGAGAGGTTATTACAGTCCAGTGCTCAAGGATCAATTACTTTTCCATTTTCAATTACAATAAATACTTTACAGTGATAATGCTGAGGACGGTGATTCACTTAAATACGTTTTTCACATAAAATGTTATGCTGAATCTGCTAGAACAGGGCTGTGAATTACTGCCCTCCAGATCTAATTTCATCTCAGCAGGGAATGCTGACAGGTCTAATGAATGGCAGGATCTGGCACATATCCATTAGAAAATCAGTATTCGTTAATGCAAAGGAAACTGCTTCTAATAAAAGCCTTTTCAGAGTTTTATAACTGTCCGATTTCGAAAAATACAATTCACCAAAAAGGGCGGGGAATTGCTGATAAATAAAAGGAACAAAGCATCCACTGGAACCTGGTCCCAGGTACCCATCTGGGAAACCACTCTTACATCTTTAGCTGCTATGCTTCGATTTGTTCTCAATTCCAACAAGAAAGAGTAAGCCCTTATAGCTGTTTTTATTTTCCTGGCTCACTTGCAAAAATGGAAAAAAAAAGAAATATGATCCATTTCCACCCTTAACAAAAAGATGAACTGTAAAAAAAAATTGTCTCCAACTGCATTCAACAGACATAATAGCAGGAACAGCATAATCTCCTAATTCTTCTGCATGCTGAAGATAATTTGGGAGCTATACTTCCATTAAGATTTTTTTAAAAAGGATATGCACCCTCTGTCTTTTTTCTTAAACAAGTGAATTTAAGACCTGCTTCAGTTGCATTACTGGGGACAAAAAGCACAAATCCAGACAAGCTGTAACAGTAAGCTCTGCCAGAATGCTAAGGAATTCAAAACATTTCAGGTTCCTTTAAAAAAAACACGCTGTGTCTCTTATCTCTACAATATTCAGTCCTGTGCATGCTTAAATTGGGATAGTGGCTATCATCCTAACCTTTCCTCCAGGCCTCGTCCACGCCAACTAGTCAGCTAGCCAAAAGCAGAATAGCTGACATTTAATAATGAAAAAGAACAATCAATGCCAACATATTGTAATGTACTCAAAGATGATGAGCAATGTGCAGAAAAAATGGGGAAAACAGGTACTTGAAAGCCTTTTGTTCACCCACAAGTGGTGTGGAAGCGATAACCTATTTCTTCTTCCTCGTGACATTAATCAACTCTGTTCTAGCAAAAGAGAGCTCCTTAAATGACACACCTCTTGTGCTGAAAGCTCAGAATAAACAACCTTCATTTCATGCGCTGAAAATATGCACCAATGTGACCTGATTAAAAACAGCCTCGGCAAATACGAGCCATTAATTTTCTGAACAGTTAATGAGCTGCAGGACGATTTATCACATCTTAACAAGACAGTTGATAGACTTTTCCAAACATCAGAAGAGACAGGCAAAATAAAAATACAAAACCAAACAACAACAAAAACCCTTCAACAAAAGACAGGTGACAATTTTAAACACATTTGAGCAATATTACGCATTACATTTAGACATCTACAATTCACCACTCGTATGTAACAGCGGTCATGAAATTCAGCATAAACTTAAAAAGCAGAGCTTGAGTGTGCATGCAGATGTAAGTAGTTGTGCTAAACCACTAGTGGAAAAGCTGATGGGGCACCAAGAGAAGCATGGGAGGAGAAAGGATGCAAGATAAGTGAAGATCTAGGAACTATTTGCATGCAGATGAAATCTTGTTAAATGGTGGTAGGAGAATCAAGAGTGTTTTGAAAAAGTGACAGGAATGAGGTTCCTTCTGAGGAAAGAGTTCTCCAAGCAAAGAGTCAACCCAGCACCTTGAGATCTCAGCCATGATTCCCAGTCTGAAGTTGTTTAATGTTGGTGAAAACAGCACTGTAACTTCCAAGAACACAGCCCACGCCCTCTGATTGTGCAGACTGGAGCAACGGGGCTCCCTGGCTTTACCATTTCTGCCCAAAAGGACTTTATAATCTTCCCAAGGAGGATGAATTAAATGGAAACGTGATCTCGCATGCTCTTCAACATCTCAATGTGAGTAACAGATCTAACTGCTGCAACGATTGTAAGTGTGAAAATGGTTGTAAGTCACTTTTTTTACTGCTGTTGTAACTTTGAATGGTCACTAAATGAACTGTTGTAAATTGAGGGCTACCTGTATGCTGCCTGCTCCATCTTTACTTACTCAAAACTCAGTGGGTGGGTGGAAGGGGATGATGGGAGTACGTCTGCAGGGATGCTAAGGGATATTCCTAAACTTTGACACTGAGAGGCGTCAGCAGTGGGTGACTGTGTTCTTAGAGGTTACCATCCAATAATATCCCTTACAGCAGGGTGTCAAACTCAAGGTCCGCGGGCCAGATCCAGCCCACAGGGTGCTTAGATCCGGCCCATGGGGCTACCCTGGAAACAGCGAAGGACCGGCCCACGATGCCTCTGCCAGTGAAAACGGGCTCCCAATCTCCGTTTTCGTCTGGGACAGCCTCCTGCAACCCTCTTCCAGCAAAAATGGAGCTTGTTTTTGCTGGCAGAGGGTTGCAGGAGGCCGTCCCAGCCAAAAATGGAGATTGGAAGCCCGTTTTCGCTGGCAGAACGCTCAGGCCGCCACAGGCACCCCTAACACGAGTGACATCAAGCTGGCCACGCCCACCCTGGCGACACCCACCTCAGCCCCTCCGAGGTCAAGCACAAACTTAGTGCAGCCCTCAATGAAATCGAGTTTGACACCCCTGCCTTACAGGATGGGAGAACCAGCAGTAGAAGGTGACAGTTCTGCTGAGGGTTAGCCAAGAAATTCCCCACCCCACTACCACTGCTTGTGGAATATATTACCATTTCAGAGTCACTATGACAGGGCTGCCCGAGCCTGACTGCACAACCTGGCTCAAGGTGAGGTGGATGCTCAAAGGAGAGAAGGAATTCAAGATTGTCATCACAATCCTCTTCCTCTGTATCCCCCTCCCAATCAGCAAAAGCACCTCTAGTCAAGAAATTCGAGCGTGTCCGTGCCATGCGGGCTTTCTTTCTATGGACTGGTCGAGCAACCTGCTTGACACCAAATGATAAAACAGATGATGTGAAATGAACGAACAAACAAACAAACAAACAAACAAAACAAAAATAAAACCAACCACTGCACAAGTCAAAGGATAAGGAACATGGAACCATAAGGGGTTTAAAAAAAAAACCTTCCAAGGGCATCGTTTGTTTAAACGACGTGCTAAGGTTGGACCTCAACAAACAAGGACAGCAGAAATGGGGAGGGGAAAAACCACATATGGGAACAGTAGAAATGATGCTCTAATTGCCTTTAATATTGTTTCGATGACGAGCCCGTTCAGGCAGAATATGGAGCTGGTCCTCAGTGAAGTATGGCTGAGTTGCACATTAAAATGCAAAGGGAGATTCACGCTGGCACAAAATCTAGATAATCTTGATGCCAGAGAGAAAATATGTGACTAGATTCTCCCTTGTTTTCTTGTTTGAACACTCAGTTATGGGAACCCCTGCCTACAATCTGAAGTGTACAGCTGAGAAACAGGTTTTACACCACATAAAAACTAGATCAACAATGAAAAAAAAAAGTATTGCGGTATAGCACTCTTTAATCTTACATCTGCTTTCCAGCTGATAAGACCCTATATTCCTTCCTAAAGATCACTGCATGCTAACAGTATTGATGGTTTGGGGAGATAGCTGGGAGAAATAAGTGATTTGCTGCTGGGAAAAAAATGTTTCTTACCTCTCCTCTATCTGTTCTGGGAAGTTTCAGTGGCTTTTTCTGATCTTCTTTTGGAAGAAGCGGAGGTACTGAAGATTTATTATCACTAAAAAACAAAACAATTGTAAACTTATTTGCAATAGACTATACATAGCCAAAAGTTATTAACATGGGAAAGCAGTGATCAACTTCCTATCCTGTAAAGCTATTATATTGGGTTTCCCTAGAACAGCAAAGGTAGTGCCTTGTAATTTTACTGCTTCCCTGGTTCAATTGTCTTCTAGAGAATGGGAGGTCAATGTTTTGTTTTTTTTAAATTACATTTATATGCCACCCTTCTCCGAAGACTCAGGGCGGCTTACAATTTTTGGGATACAACCCAATGCGCTCAGCAATAGCCTTCCTTCCATTGTATATGCCTGCTTATTACTAAGCGGCATTTTTACAAAGTCAGCTTATTGCCCCGAACAATCTTGGGTCCTCAGTTTACCTACCCCGAGAGGATGGAAGGCTGAGTCAACCTTGAGCCTGGTGGGATTCGAGTCTGCACTAATTGCAGGCAGCTGGAACTTAAGTGCTAGGCACTTAACAGCCTGCACCACCAAGGCTCTTGAACTTAAAGGAATCAGACATTGCACACATAGCTTATATGTACTTTCCTGAGAATTCAATTGAATTCTTGTATTTATATCTTTGTTTGTAAGATTTGAAGCCAGCAAAGCGGGAATTCCTATTTTGTAAACATTGGATGGATGGGAGAGAAATTCAAGGGAGAGAAATTCATTGGATGGATGGGAGAGAAAACAGCCAAAAGTCTGTTAACTTGAAAAGACAGGAGGAAGAGACCCAGGATCTGAACCTTGGGACTGACATAAATATGAGGCATCCTTGGTGGTCTCTGAGATTGGTTAATTAAAAGTCTGCAAAAAAACACCCAAACTAGGAACACCCTAGCACTGATGATGTTACCAAGATTGGTAATGAAATGTCTGCAAGAAAACAACCAAGCTCCAAATACTCTTATTAGTGACAAATATAGAGCAGATTTCATGTGTGTGTGGAGAGGGGGGTGGGGGTGGGAGGGAGGGAAAGTGGGACAGAGAGAGATTGAGATTTACATCCATGCTTGCTATGAAGCCTTGACACTCTGAGAACTCTCTCTCTATTTTCTTTTTAAGGCTGCTATTTTCAAGGAAGATCCAAGTAGCAGTTTTATGGAAATGTAACATACAAGCATCCATTACTGTACTCACATATTGCCCAAATGAGCATCCTTTGGTGTAAAGAAAATGGAACCAACTCTAGTGTCCTTAGAAGAGCTTTCCTTGCCCTGGCTAGGAATTCGAGGCAGTCTGAAACGTTTTTCCCTCACAGGAAGATTGGTGACACTTTTCTGAGACTCAGAACTCCTTTGCAAATTCAGCCAATCTGTCCCAACAGATTCCAGGATGACCGGAGTCTGACCTTCCTTTTTCTCTGGGTTTTTTTCCATCATGGCCTCCTGGCAAACAGGGGGACTTCCTTTTGGGGGACCAGTAGGAGATCTAAGGACCACCGATGAGGTGGCTTCTGCATTTGTTGCAGGTTTTAGTTCTTCCTTGACTTGAGGATGGCCGATGACTAAAGGTGGACCTCTGCCCATTTTCTTTGGTGAGGTGAGAGGAGTTGCACGGCAAGAGTCCCGAATCCTATTCTGTTCATTCTCTTGTCTCTGAGCTCTTCAAAAACTTTATGCTGCTTCTCCAAAATTTCTGTCTGCTGTCGTATTTGCTCCATCATCTCTTTTTCGTTCTGCATCTGTTTTCGTTTCCGACGTTCTTCTTTCTCAACGTTTAGCTTCTCCAACTTTTCAATAACTGTATCCGAGAGATGCATTTCTGTAGCTGTAACAGCTGGGAATTCTCCACTGCCGGACATTTGACCATTGCCATGTAAGGCTGTGCTCCATGTGGTCCTTTCCAGTTGAGGATTTTTTTTGGTGTCTGGGAAAAAGAAATTGCTCCCCGTTTCCATTTGTTTGTTTCTTAGATTATTGTCCCTCACTGAATGGCCAACTTTCATCTTGTCCTGTGGCGGAAGATAAAATGTAGGCAAACTACTAGAAATTAATGATTCTCTTGCGTGCTTGTTGGAGGCAATGCCGTAAGAGTGACAAACTGAAAACCGCTCTTTAACAGCAAGGCAGTCAAGTAATTCAGAACTTGAGATTGACCTCTTTCTTTCTGTCATAGTTTTATTTATAGTAGCAGCAGCAAATTTGGAGATGTCTTCTTCTTCTTCTTCATCATCATCATCATCATCATCATCATCATCATCAAATTTCGGGCTATCATGTAGTGATTCTCTGAGAAATACACTGTGATCCAGAGGCGACAGGGGTCCCGATTTAGCTTCTCTAGACTTCCGCGAGAGCTTTTACTTTCTGGTGTTCTTCGAGGAGAGGGCATCCCTTCAGAAACAAAGTCAGGGGACAACTGGTGCTCCTCTGATGGAGAAGTTCCACTGGTGGATCGAACCTTCAGCAACTCCAAGCTAAAAATGGCTTGTTCCAGTTCGCGCATCCGCCGGCTCTCTCGCTTTGCACGAACTCCTTTTTTTTGGTTGAGATCTTCCAGGGACTTTGGTCTTTCTCTTACAAGAACTTCCTCTTCCACGCTCATTCCGCTCTGGCTGTTGGCCCTCTCATGATGTTTGTGTAACGAACTTGATGGATCTATTCTATTGTCCGTAAACGATGCATAGTCTTCTACGGTTTTCTTTTCAAAGGAATTGTCTTCCCATTTAGAAGGGTCTGAACCCTTAATATCTGAGCTATACCCTAGTATTAATTTATCATCAATACTTGTTAGTCTATTCTTTAGTGATGCTTCACTCAATCGCTGCTCTCTTAGTGTGGTAAACCTGTTTAAAGAAGAATAGGTGGAGAAAGAGCTTAGTTATGATGACCACAAACTTGTCAATCTTCTTTTCATTTGACTTTTTCCCATTAACTTCCCATTCTATTTCCGCTAATAAATAGGAAGCATCCAATATGCATAAAGATACTTGGATGTTTTAATACTCACACTGGCACGTCCCACAGTTCTCCTGATGATGGAACATACTTATTCTCATATATCAAGAAAAAGGTTGTATCTTTTTTTTTCTGTTCCGGTGCAGTTTATACAAAGGCAACATTGACTGCAATTGTTTTAAACCAGGATCTATTGCAGTGGTGAAGCTTTACATACAGCTTAGTATTATCTATTAACCCAGTTCTTTTCTTAGCTTAAGTACTTTCAGATGAGCAACTCTTAGGATTCTCCAACCACAATGGCCGTTATATCAAGATTGGGGGAGACTATGTGGACCACAATCCTCATTCACACACATGATAGATAATGACTGCGGTGGTTGAACTAAATTCGAGAAGGCCGATTATATTGGTTAACTGGAGAAGCTGCAGTCCACGCATGTTGTATGCAGATGATTATGGAAACCTGGTAACTTACAACTTCATGTCCCCTTCAGAGCTGTAAATGAATCCTTAATTAGAAATGTTAAGAGAAGGCATGGGAATTCCCAGATGCAAAGTGTATGTTTAACTGTTTGAAGCATGCTCTGCCTTCAAATCTTTATTTACAGGGGCTATGTTCATGTGCTAAGCAATAATATATCTGTGTGGGCTGACTACAATTTGTGAATCTAGCCATAATGATTCATCAGCTATAAGACATAGCTTGCTGTACTAAGGAAATAGCAGTTTCTTCTACATACCAGTGAACAAATGATATACATATGAATCCAGATAAAAGGTTTACCATATTGTAAACCAAATTATTGAGGGCACTGAACCAATAATGGTGAATTTAGTAGCCAGGTAAAAGAGCTATTTTATGCAGCAGCATCAGAATAAAGAGTTAAATTTGTTTGTTCCATTTAAATATCCCTTTTTATCACCCATTCAGTCCCAGTAACTCTCAAGGTCCTCTTCCATTTGAACACAGATGCCCCTCCCAAAACATGGCATGCATTACCTCTGCCGTGCTTTGTAGCCTCGGTAGGCGGCTTGCAACAAAATAATTTTGCTTCTTTTGGCCCTGTAGAGAGTCCTTGTGTGGTAACTCCGCCAGTGTGCCTGGATAGAAGTTGCTGCAGCGTGCCTACGTCTTAAGCAGTCCCGCCAAGAGCTCTGGAGAATGAAACCTGCAATCTGCATCTGCTGGAATCTTCGCCGCGCCATGTAACCTCGCCAGTACGCCTGAAGGACCACAGCAGCTTGCTCTAAAAAGGCGGAATGGGTCAGGGACTCTTCCTCTGTTTCAGCTTGCTTCCTCCTCTGATAATGACGCCAACAACGCTGCCCAGGGAATTTAAAAAAAAAAAAAGGGGGGGGATACTTTATTGACACAATAATGAGCTTTTATCCGAAGCCATTAGCTGGAATAGTTCTTGTTAAGATGTTTCTAATGCTTAAGTACTAATTTCTAATATTATGACAATCCAATGAATTACAAAAAAGTCTTTAGGTTTACTGGTTACTGGCATTTTAAAGCATGTGTTTTAACGCAGACAGAGTACATACCGATACACACAATAATTTTATACTGGCAGTGAGGATGAAGAAAGATGTTCAATTAAAGAATAGTTATTAATTTTCTTGCATGTGGTATGAATACATTGAATAAAGCTCTCCACTTCTAAAGGAGGCTGGCTTAAGGTTTGGTGCATTGTATGAATCCAGAAAAAAAGATAAAGTCAACAATTAGCTTAACTGTATCGTTTAAAGGCAACAGTTATCTATGCTGAGAATAAGGGAAACATCCCCAGGGTTTAAGAACAGCATACAGCTGGCCCCAACCTGTATGATCACCGCAGCCTGCCTCATGCTCAGGAAGTGCCTCCTATACAGCATTGTCCGGAACCAGCTCTGCAATAAGACAATCCTTCGCAAGACCTCCTCGTGCAACAGTCCTTGTAAAAGCTGTCGTCCCTGTTCCTTCACGAACACCTGATGGACAATTGAACAATCACAAATAACGCCATTCCCTTTGCATATTAGCAACCTGGCACACATATGTGCTGTCAGCCCTGGAGCCATTTTCTCCTGGCACCTTCAGGGCTGCCACAGCGGAGATGAGTCGAGCTGTGGGAACGGGCGGGCTGGTGGTGTTCTGACCAAGGCTTCCTGAGACAGTAACAATCACACACTGTTCCCAAAAAACATTTTTGTTTCATTTCAACGGCTGTGAATTATATGCATTCCCACCCCGTAATGAGTCCCAAACAGTTTGTGAATAGTCCAACAGAAGTCTGCCACAGACTTTCGGGATAAGGCTGATAAGCACCCACCTTTATCTCCCTTGAAATGCTGCCAATGACTAAACTGCCAATTAGCTGTACAAGGCCAAACAGAGCACAAAGTCCACACAGAGCACAAAGTCCACATGGAGCTTCAGAGTTTAAAATGACCAGAATGAACAAAGTTGCTTCCTGCAAAGGTTCCTGTCCCTTTGCTCCTCCTTTATGTCTTATGGAGGGGCCAATCATCTCCAAGCCTTACTCCCAAGTCACCCCTTTTGTCTTAACCGTTCTTGCCTTCTGGCAGCTCTGCGCAAGCGTGCACTGGGAACAGGCTCCCCGTTCCTCTGCCTCGCTGATGTCAGATTCTGGAGGTTCCAGCACATAACTCTCAGATGGCCCTCACCCAATCTCTGTGTTGGATGCAGATCCCTCGTCCCAGCCCTCCCCAGACTCCTGGACTGGCCCATGTTCCTCCCCACTGTCCGACTCTGCTGCCAGCTCCGTAGGCTGCCGGCGGACCACAACACGGGGAGGTGTCTTTCCTCTGAGAACCAAGGACTTTCCCAGATGCAAGGAGCTGGGATCTGAGACCAAGTGACCCTTGGACTGTGACCAGACTGGACCATGTGATGGACTGCATGGGCAGGGGGATGACTAGGGGGAAACCCGAGAGGGGTTTAGAAACGGGTTTCCCCATACATGCCAATATGACATGCCTAATAAATCTATACTTTGAGGAATATACCTGCCTTGGGAATTTTGATTCCGTTGGGTGTGTTACTTGGAACCCTGACATGTGCTATTTTCTCCCAGTAAAATATCTACAACTGTGCAAGTGTCAGAAGACCCACCCTGATTCTTTCAGTCTCTTTTTACAGAGAGTTTAATTCAATTCTAATCATCCCTCGGATCTAATGATAAAAAGATAGAATCTTTGAAATCCAAGCTGTAGAAGTTACTTCAGCCCACAGGATGTTTTTCCAAGGACACGAGGAAAGAACATCCCCCCCCAAAAAACCCTTTGAAATGTGCCCAGAAACAGTAGTTGGATCTTACCATGGTTCGCCCAACTTGGAAACTATCTGAGTTGGTCTTTGTCTTTTTGAAGAAGCCTTCAATATTCTGCTTGGATGGGACAGTGTCTCGTGGGAGAAGTACGTGGAAGTGGTCTACAAAATCCTGGCAATTTAGACACACCATCACCACATTGTTACATTTATAAACTCTTCACATGTCAAACATGAAAGGAAATCAGGTTAGCAAACTGTATATGAAACTTTTCAATACACAAACCTAAAAGAAAATGTCCCTTGAATCTTGAAGAAATACAAATAGGCTGAGGCAGCTCACAAGAAATACTGCCACGCACAACTCTGTAAATTGGGAAGTAGATTTGGATTTTTTGTTGGCATATATTTCTTTAGGTCTTATTTTAAAAAATAAACAAAACTAATTAAACCCAGCCAATTCACCTGCTTTCAGATTCTTTATACTAGAATCTTTCAGAGAATCAAGGAAGAATAATCTCACCTGGAAAGAATATTTACAGCTATATCCTGACTGTCGGATGCGCACTGTCTCAAGCATGCCTGTGTACCGCAGCTGTCTAAGCACCAAGTTATCATTGAACCTCAAGGGGAGCTGAAAAAGCAAAATACACAGCTTGAACCAACTTGCCTGCAGAACCAGCTATGCATGATAACTCACTTCTAGGTTTGTATGTTTTTAAATGGAGCCAACAGCACATTAGCAAAGTAGCAAATTGTCCCACTTTTTAAGCCTAACAGTGTTGTACAGTTTTGTCCACCTTACTACTGACAAGCAACTGGCTCAGTCCCAAAACAGAATATGCAAACATCTACAAGTGTGGCTTAATGCCTATCTTAGTGTGAACATCTATGCAGATATTAATCCTGTGCCCTGTTTAGCAACAAAAAA
This sequence comes from Naja naja, assembly GCA_009733165.1. NCBI lineage: Eukaryota > Metazoa > Chordata > Lepidosauria > Squamata > Elapidae > Naja > Naja naja. The sequence goes on from CM019163.1 coordinate 6,303,812, forward strand.
AGGCAACAGGAAGTTAATAGTATTGCTTATGAAATCAGGAATATTGTATTATGATATGCCTAATAGTCATTGGATACAAGACTGCAACCTTTTTTTTGTAAAATAAAAGTAAGTTTAGAGCCCAACATTCTGTTCTATGCACAATTTGTCACAGCCAGATGACCTCACATCTATGAACTCTGCACTCACAGTTCTAGCCAAGAACCAAAGTGGAAGGCAAAAAAACCACAGAACATTTAATTTAAAGAGAGGATTCTGCAAAGGTACATGAGATAGCATTGTTATATTAGAAATAGAAAAGAGTTAAAAATATGATAGATGATTGAAGTGATAGATAAAATTGGCATTGATGTGTAATGGAACACTTGTTAGTAATTAAATGAAACAAAGGACAAGAGAATAAGGCTCTCAATGATTTAAAAAGAAAGTATAAAAATTGAAAAGAAACATAGAAGATTTTCAATGAAATTAATACCAGTTGACAGGATGAATTTGAATAAGAATAATAATTTAATTCACTATTGTTAATAACTATTGTTTTATTTTTTGTTCAAAGATAGTAATATGTTAAATATGAAATATAGGTGATTAAGTGAATGACAACTGATATTATGGCAATGTTTGTTATGGAAATTTTTTAAATAGAAATATACAAGACCGTTATTAATATTAATGGTGAGCTGAATTTGAATAGAATAATTTTTATTTATTATTGTTATTCATATATATAGAGGTATGTGTATATGTATATATGTGTGTGTGTGTGTATACACACACACACACACACACACACACATATATATATATAAAAAATTTTTTCCAAGAACCTAAGGGAATGCACCAAGCAGAATTCGGTTGATTATAGCTATGTGTTATAAAATAGAGATTAGAAAATGAATGTTATAATTGTAAAGGTACAATATAAACTTTAAATAAGATTTGAATGGATAATTAAAAGATACAAAGGTATTATACTCCAGTCTAGTAACTACAGGGGAAAATGTGTTTTATGAGAAAAGAAAATATGAAATTGTAAACACGACAGACGAAAGTGTAAAAATATTGATTGGAAAGATATTGAAAACTAGAATAAGACATGTAATTGAACTTAGAAAGAAATGAGATAATTAAAAATGAGGTTATAGAAAGAAAAGAAAAAGGGAAAATTATTGAGAAAACTATGAAAATAGTTATAAGATATGAATTAGAACATATAAGATGAATATGTAATTGAGCTTATGTCTGTAAGGAGAAGTGATAACCCGGGAGCATGCTGTTCTCCAAAAGAGACATTTGATTTGTATTTGTATGTTTTGTAAAACTCAAATAAAACTTTATTTTAAAAAAAAATTAGAATTTTAAGATCTATTTTTCTACTTTAGTATTTGTGCTGACTTAAAGCCCTGGTCTTTAATATCTCATTTTGATATTTGTTATTTTAAGGGAATGTGTCTTATTCTGCTTTCTGTAATCTTTAGCTATGTGACAAATCGCAGGTTGAATGTATTTCAGCTGCAAATCACTTGGCGTTGGGGAAAGGTTTACCTTCTCTGCATTGGAGCGAATGCATTTGACAAAATAGGGCTCTGCCTGCCCAAGAGTCTCCATCAACTTGGTAAGTGAAGCCTGCAAAACAAAACACAGCATTGGCTTTTGCAATAGTTATTTAGGCTTTGTGAGAATAGAAGCAGATACCCCAGTAAAACCATCTAGCAGCTGCTGTGCTCAAACAGTGCAGAAAAGAGGGAGGATTCAATCTGAAATTTGTTCATGCTTAACTACAAGCTTTTACTTAGTATAGAGAAAGAGCTGGCTTGGTTACATTATCTAGGCCAGCATGTTAAGATTCCTCCTCCTCCTCCCACTGAACCAGCCCAAAATAACCTTGATTTTCTCTGAAAGTAGAGTCACCCAGGACTAAATATCTAAAAGCGGTTTTTTTTTCAAACTTAAAAGAGTTCCATGACAATTGATGGGGTCCATGAAAAACAAAAGGTTTTTTTTCTAAAGAGCTATTTAAAAAAAATCTCTAGAGATTTTGCCTCTTGTTCAACTGTTTCTGAGAATTTATTTTCCTAACCAACAGAATCCAGCCACGTTTGACTGACATGCTTAGTCCTACCCCCACCCCTAGATTGACACTTTCTTGAACCAAACAACTGCAATGAAGTAACCTGGAACTGGGCACTGATGCTGGGAGGTTTCTTCTTCTTGTGAAGATGGAGAAGAGACTTCGTGATACGGTCGTGCAAAGTCAGATTTGTCAGGTGCTTGAGGGATTTCACCTCCAGCAAGTGCTGAGAAGCAGAGAAACAGAAAAATTTGGAAGAAACTTAAATCAATCCAAGAAACACCCTTCAGAGAGGCATACAGTGCAATGTAGGGCTACAAACAAACACCCCACATTTTTGCCCTGGATCCCGAAGAAGGTTAACCAGCATTAAGAATTATCATATTATTTATTATCTGTTGGTAAATACATTGCCATAATTTCTGTCACGGTCAACAAATTACTTATGCATGCAGATTTATTACATCCATGTGAGAAAAAGCATTTTTTGTGGATAGACTTATGTAGGGATAATATCCTGTAAGCAAATGAGTTAAATGAACTGTACGCTGCGTTTTGAATAGGCATTTGTATGCAGGGCTTGTAATTTTTTACACCACGTGGGGAAGGACTATCATGCCAGAACTCTTAACTAGATCCATTAGCAGTGCTTTCAGCCAAGTAATAGAATTCTCTCACCTTTGGTAGGCTGGGCTTGACTTTAAAGTTCTTGTTTCGCCTATGGAAGATAAGAACCAAATAAAAGCAGGTTTACACTGTAAATCTGTAAATATTTCATGACCAAAAGGCTTGATTTGGACATAACATCAAGCATGAGCTCTGGGTTCATGTGACTCTTATTTCTATATATGTATAGATATATATATCTATTATCTTTCTCTCTCCCTCCCCCCCCTCCCTCTTTCTCTCTCTCTACACACACACACACACACACACACATTATATATTATATAATATATATAATATATATATAAAAACTTTGGGACCAAGTACACGCAATGTTTGATACGAAAATGTTAACATTATCAAGTTTTTCAAACCATCCAACATCATGGAACAGGTTACATTATAATCCTGGACACTATATATTTTTAATAAACAAAACTTCTAAAAAGTTACCCATTTATTTCAGTTGCCTGTTTATTAAGGAAATTACACCATATAAAGGGGTTTACATGGTGAAAGTTATGATAGGACAATGAGAAACTGTAGAAAACACATCTTGTTCCTTCCAATTTAAATCCTAAGAGATCAAGCATACATTAAAGGATTTTCTCTATGTATCAGACTTACTGGGGGCAGATTTTGAAGAGGAATGCCGTGGGTATCTGAAGCAGCTCATAAGCAGTTTCCATGTTCATTTGATAGTATCCCATGGAAGTTCAGGCCACAACATTCATCTCTAGTGGACGGCTGAGCAACCAGCAGTCTTGAAGAAGTTATTGGACTGCAACTCGGCTCACCCTCAATCTGTTCTGGTTAGGGCTTATAAAATATGACATCTGGAGAGCCACATCTGGACCCCAGTTTCTCTAGCAATCCAAGTGTATATATTAAAATCTTTTGCAGAGCTCAGGGACTCTTACTGCTTTATAATTTTTTTTTAGTTGCACCAAGCTGTCAAGGTTCTTAGCAATATCAACTATCAACTGATAATTCTATGCTCATGAGATACAGGCAGTCCTGCACTTACAACAGTTTGTTTAGTGACTGTTCGAAGTTACGACAACACTAAAATAAGGGACGTGACCGTTTTCCATACAACCGTTGCAGCATCCCCATGATCACACGATCAAAATCTAGATGCTTGGCAACTGACTCCTATGTATGATGGCTGCAGTGTCCCAGGGTCATGTGATTGGGTTTTTGCGCCTTTTGGCAAACAATGTCAATGGGGAAGCCAGATTCACTTAACAACTTAACAAATGCAATGATTCCCTTAACAACTGTGGCAAGAAAAGTAGGAAAACTCACTTAACAAGTATCTTGCTTAGCAACACAAATTTTGGGCTTAACTGTGGTTGTACATTGAGGACTACCCAGGGGTGGGATGCTACCGGTTCTGCCCGGCTCTATAGAACCAGTAGCTCTGAAGAGCAGCAGATAACGAACCAGTTCTGTGTTTGCTGTTGTTTGGCTCATCCACCTGCCCGGGCCCTTGGCTGTCCTTTATTTCCTGCTTTTTCAACCTCAGCTGCTTTGCGCGGCACAGCTGAGGTTGAAAAAGCAGGGAAAAAGAGGCTTTTCAAACGCTGCGCACCTGTGCGTACTTTTCAGCTGTCTGGGCGGCACAGCTTAAGGTCTTTTACATGCATGCGCAAAACATAGTCACCGAACCAGTAGTAACACCGACTGAACATCGATTTTTTTTAAAACCCTCACTTGTCCCACATCTAGGGTTATCCAAGCCACCATTGGAACAAATGCAAATAGTCACTAACATGAGAATGCCGTGGGCACGCTCCAAAAGCTTGCTGCTAGTTGAATTCACAAATATCCCGTCTTTGTCAAGGAAACTGCTGGGGCTGGAGAGTCGGCTCTGTCTGAGGCCCATCCTGCTATTCCACACGCCGTAGGTATCGCTGCAATGCATGGAAGTCGTACATTTTTACTTTTCACAGGGAATGGGAAAGAAAAATGTCAAGTTATTGGAAAGGAGAAATGCATCGAACAGCACAGTCCTGGCATCGTAGCAGAGATGTCAATTTTTTTCGGCTGCCTGATGGATCCACTTACCGCTGGCTTTTCTCGTTAATCGTGTTAACTCCCTGCAGGTCAGAAAGGGGTGTTCTCGGCCGTTTCCGAGCAATACCTGTAGCAGCACATCAATAAAAAAAAAGTGTAACGTTCCATTTTGCGTGGAAGGAGATTCACTGGATCACTTTTGAAAAGAACTGTTGCAATGTAGGCTAAAAAAATGGAACATGCTGGGAACAGGGAGACAACAGGATTTTATTATGGTGTGAGGTGAAGTGATATATTCGACAGGCAATTAAAAATAAAGGAAACCATTTTCTACTTGGTTGTCATAAAAAAAAATGACTTGTCATTCTACATACAAGCCATATTTTAACTTGAAGGTGCATATCCCCTTTTTTCAGGGGCAAAAACCAAGGGCACGTTGTCAGTCAAGTTGCCTGGCATTAAAATCATTGGCTGTCATAATTCAGATACCACTTTCTATGGAGATTCTCAGTCGTCCAGGTGATGGTTGTCCCAAAGACACTTTTTCAAAAGGCAATTGGACTTTCTTGGGTTTTTTTTGAAGGCATTTTGCTTCTGATTTCTGAGAAGTTTCTTCAGTTCTGACTGAATGGTGGAGGATGGAAGGATTTATATTCCTTGCAGCCATCTGGTCTTTAGCATTCTCACTCTTGCTTGCAGATGACTGCAAAGAATATAAATCCTTCCGTTCTCCATCATTCAGTCAGAACTGTAGAAGCTTCTTGGATGAGAAGTGAAACGTCTTCAAGCAAAAGCGAAAAAAGTCCAGTTTCCTTTTGAAAAAGCACATTTGGAATAAGGTACAAGTTAGAATGTATTTCTAAAAAGTTCTTAACCATGATCAGAATATCTGAAAATTGTTTCACTCTCCCAATTACCTATACTTGTTAACCATCTGGGAAATACAGACCATATGACCGTAATAACTTTTTGCAAAATGAAGCTTCTGATTGCTACTAACGACAGCAATTTTTCTGGTGCTTTTTTAAAAAATATGTTATGATTCATAGCTGCTGCATGGCTTTAGCAACCAGAGTTTAACAAGGACACTTTGCTATTCTTGGTCTCTCCATTCCTGCCTGAAGCACAATCTCTATGGAGATTTGCTTTATCAATAACCGATAGAAGATTGCACTTATTCCAGTCTAAAAGCCTTTGTCCTTGGCTTAAAATATTGCACGCCACGCTTTAGAACAGCTAATGCTTTTTTTTATAATCTGAAAGCTCATACTACCAATATGAATGTTTTGGGTAATCGTTTTTCTGACCACAAAACCACAAGCTTCTATTTTAACTTCACCTCCAACGTGAATTCACTTCCTGGTTTTAAGAAAGCCTCTTTTAAACTGTGGTCCTACCTAGTCTAGTTCACAGGGTGAACAGCACTTCACGTTCTTTTTAAAGTAATAATTTTATTGGGAGTTTCAAAACAGAAAGATAAAAAGCTAGTACAAAATATGACAAATATAAAAAAGAAAAGGTAAAAGTAAAAAATACAGAGAGAAAAAAAGGTGGAAGAGAAAAAGGAAGGATAGATAGATAATTACATATAACTATAAAAAGAAATAAAAATTCCATAAAGGTGTTTGGAGAATTCAGAGAGCTAACATAGTCTCTGTAACTCTGTGTTTTCAAAGTAACTGTGTGTTTTCATGGGATCATATAATAGGTGTAGAGCATAGCTGTGTGATTTTGGGAAAAGACAAGATTGCTGTAAAGATTTCTAGACAACAATTATTGTAGCAGTGCCACTAATTTACTCTTCTATAAATTACATGCTTAGAAACCCACCCACCCTTTACAATAACAATTACTATTATTTTCAGGGTCTGTTGCCATAAGGGTTTCCTGACATTAAAAAGTAGATTATGGTTTTGAGAATCAGTGAATTTCATACAGCTTTTTTTTAGATAGCCAAACTAAACTAATACGTAAAATGGGACAGGCTTACAACTATCAACTGAAATGGATATTTTTTCCAGCCAAATATTACTGCTTATTTTTGACTACAAAGATCTAGAGAAGAAGAGCAAAACAAACACTGAGACAGATCTGTAACTGTTTTCTCAAGCTTTTCATTAGTAACAATTCCAACTGAAAAGTTGCAAATCTGTCTGTGATAATCAAAAATGTGTTATTTCATGGAGTCAACAAACTAAAACGTTAGCTCTAAATCTTATTGTATTCATCTAAATAAACCAACATGGTAATATTGTAATTCCTAATTTTCTTAGGAAGTACTCATTCCCACCCCTTAAAATTGATACTTAATTTCATTTTTCTTTTGCAGCCTTTAAACCAGCATGTGTAATCTTAATACAGAGTTCCCCAACTTTTCTGGCTAGGTGGAACAGTGGGGAGCCAGGATAGTTCCACATGGGCATGCGGCAAGCACATACATGTATGTAGCTACATTTGCAATAGCAGTGTGCACATGCGCCCACTCTCATTCAAATGGAGCATGTGTGTACGTGGTCACTCACTGCTCACGCAAGTGGGGACATATGTGTGCTCGCCCACCGTTTCCGCAGCCCGATTGCAAACAGCTCATGGCCCACTAGTGGGCTGCAGCATCGGTACCCCTGATCTAACGCATAAATAATAAAGTTCATGCACACTTTAATGAAGGACGTTATTAATAGGCTGTAAGGAAATTCAAAATCAGGAGTTGAGGGGAAAATCCTCTTATCAATCTGTGCCTATTAACAGGGAGCAAGAAGGGATTAGCTGGGCAAAACAAAAAAGGAAGATCTTTGCAAATATCTTTGCTGGATTCACTGACCTAAAATTGGTGGTGACATGAGATTATTCCAAAGTTATAAGAGTAGCAACTTCTGAGATTATGTTGATCATAATTTATTACATTACGTATTTATCCACATGGAAGGCCAATTTTCTGTAAAATAAACTGTAAACCTCATTGCTTGGCAGAAAACAGATAATTTTGCATAAAAGAGAAATGCAATGATTACATTGATAACTTTGTAGTATCTGAATTTGTCTGGTCGCTAGAGCCAACGACTTTAGAAAACTTCAGTACTGTATCCAAATCACTAAACTTCAGTGTAAGTACAAAAACAGAGAGTCAGCCGGCCAGTTTTTTATGTAAAATATAGAATTCTGGTTGCCTGATCTCCAGAAAGGATCCTTTAGAATCAGCATAAGACAAAAGCAGCTGAAAAAGTCTCCGAATTGGTACCCTCCCAGCAACTCTCTTCCCTCTAAGCCTGCAGAGCTAAAACCTTTACTGCATGGGCTGAGAACTGTGCTCAAAATGATCGGGAATAGAGTGGAGGGACATCAGGCTTGGGAAGACCAAGAATAAGGACTAAGGTATTCCTTCCTTCTGGCCCAGGAAAAAAAACTAATGGGGTGACATTGCAATTTTTTTCAAGATTTTGAACAGCGTGAAAAGTGATACAGTTTTCCATCTTGAATCCTAGAATTCAAAGCTTCATTAGGAATAGACCTGGAGGATAAACAAGTACCTTTTCAAATTAAATACTGCACAACTTGATTTTGTTATCATACCATAAGGCAATAGTTACCAACGCTGAAGCTTGGTTTACTTTCATGAATAGTTTGATCAATAGCTATTTAACATAATGATAATTGGGTCTTTCCATTTTATTTTCTTTGATATTAAATACAAAAAAACCATAATTAGGCTGTTGGCTTCCAGCTCTCTATGTTGGATTAGATAGACTTTTTATAGGGACTAGCAGACCAATTCTTATGCAGTTTTATTTAGACCTGGTTTTGAATTAGAAACACACCAGAAAAGGTTATATAAAACCCCTAAAATCACTCTCCCAAATCACACCACCTGTTCAGCAAAGAAAGCCTCTTACGTCAAGACTTACCATCTACATCATCTTCACACAGGGCACCCATCTTTGTGGGAGATGGCACTCCAAGATATATTCAAGATATACATGAGATATACGTGCATTTTCTTTATTCATATAAACAGCGAGATGTCATTTGCTACAAACCTTTATACTCAAAGAAGGGAAGGGGAACCAATAACTTGCTTTCTGGAACCATTTACTGAATTGTTGATCAATAAAAAAAAAAATCTCCATTTGTTCCTACACAAAGAATCAGGCACACTTTGGATATAAAATCTAGTCGCCCCTTTCTGAAGAGCAGCGATGAGGCATATGGTCATTCAAATGAAGTCATCTCGCCATGGCGTACGCAAAGCTGTTTAATGAGCAAGTTAGCATCATGGTACCCTTGGGTAGGGTCTCAATGTAGCTGTTACACTGAAACACCATGCGCTACTCTTTATGGCAGAGGGGGTTATGTTTCATGCTGCTGGATCCCTTCTCCTCCCACAACAGGAATCCAGCCATCATTAGTAACAAAGGCAAGGGGGGGGACCTGGTTTTCATGCAGGACTAGTTCATTATGTAACAAACAGAAGTGAGGAGAAGGAAATGGAGACCAAGGGCATCTTTGCCATTCTCTAGAACGAAAGGAGTTCTTTGACAGCTTACCGGTTTCACGTAAGCTGCACTTAAGCCGTTAAATCCTAGGTAAATGTTATTGTATAAAAAGGGAGAAAAAAGGGAATGAAAAATATGGTCAGATCCTGCTAAAGGTTTCTGGCTCTCTCTCTCTCTCTCTCTCTATATATAAAGATTTAATGGTTTTCAGCAAATTCTTCCTTTAGCATCTCCTTTGTTTCTTCTACAGGCCACTGCTACAGGAGAATTTTGAGCCAATCTCCGGAAACTCTGGGAAATCATCAAGAATTACTTTGACCAAATGGTTCAAGTGCTGCGAATGGGTTTGCGATTAAGGTACGGTCCAGGGCACTGACAGCTAATCTCTAACGCTCACTTTGCCTAGAAAATCCTTGAATCTAAAACTACCTTCCAAATGCTCTCTGGCTTATGGTTTCAGGTCAGTCTGAGCATGGCTGCCCACCCTGGCTAACACAACCTGCTCCTGGTTTCCATTTCCTGCTGCGTGTGAGTGTCATGTCAGAGAGATGGTGGTACATGGCGCCTTACTGTACTTCTCCTCCTTGCATCTCTGTAGAATCTCTAAGCTCCTCTGGTGAACTGGGTGATGGAGAAAGCTAAAACTATCCACATTTTTCAAAACAGCATCATCATGCCCTTCGGGAAGCAAAACAAAAACATGGAGAAAAGAGAAAGATTACATAAGCAGGAAACCAAGGAAGATTCAAGAACAAGCGCGGACAATGCCTGACTGACACAGAGTGTTTCAAACCTCCCACTCACTGTTTCAAGCAGTTCCAGTGAATGGACAAGGTGTGTTATTTATTGAAGAAACGTATAATAAACCCTAGACAAGGGGTCTCCAACCTTGACAACTTTAAGACTTTTGGATTTCTAACTCCCAGAATTCTCCAGCCAGCTACACTAGGCTGGCTGCAGAATTCTGGGAGTTGAAGTCCACAGGCCTTAAATTTGCCAAGGTTGGACACCCCTGCCCTAGAGTCTTTCAAGTATGATTTAAGTACAGAAAAGGTAGCTGGGATGGCTTAACCTAGAGCCTAGGCAGTTTTCATAAGCTACGAACAACATAAGCTACATCTTACAAACATAAGCTGTAGCTTATGTTTACAAATAAGCTGTAAACATAAGCTACAGAACGTTTACAATCTGCAGCTACAAAGTGCTGCAGATTGTAAATGTGCACTTTATTAAAACTTAATATCCCTACTATTTTAATCAAATATGTGTCTATCACATATCCTGATACTTAATAGGGGTTGATTAGCTCAGATATAAATGCATCCATTTCTGGTGATCAAAGCCAGTTATACATTTCCGCAGTGCTCCTTAATGCATGGAACTTTTAGCCACAAAGCCACCAATTCCAATTCCAGGTTTGCTCATTTTTGACTTGCAAGAATCATATTCAATGAGCTTATAATCCTGTACTGGAAAGGTCAGATTTTGCAACGGAGACATAAAATGTTAGACCAATTTAAGCTGTGTGCCTTATCTGTAAGAAATCCTTTCAGGTAGGACTCAAGAGGAGAGCCAATGCAGGCTGGGAAAAGTAGACCAAATGGTAGCCAGGGAAACACAAGACTGAAATTCCTCCAGTACAGCTAATGTAAGACTGGCTTTTCAATTTGAATTATGTAATTCTCATGTATCTAAGGAACAAAGCAGAAAGGATTCCAAGAGTGCAGGTGCTGTGCCAGTTATGAGCTTTGAAGGCATTTATGTTGGCTATCTTGAACTCTACAAAGCTAGATACAGATTGCCTTGAGTCTGCCTTGACAATGTTTTTGGAATTGGTTTGCCATTGCTACCTTCTTCTAGGCCAGTGGGAGAGAGGGAGAAAGGGAGGGAGGGAGGGAGGGAGGGAGGGAGGGAGAGAGAGAGTGTGAGAGAGAGATATACTAGCACTAGCCCAAAGTCATCCAGCTGGTTTTGTGCCTAAGGCAGGACTAGTACTCAAGAGATCCCTGGTTTCTAGCTGTATATTTTTAATCATTACACCAAACTGGCTCTTTCTGACATAATTATTGCAAATTTGTCCTGTATGTTTGAGAGATTATGTATTTCAAGTTATCCCTCTTTAATTAATACCATTTGGAAATGGCAACTGATGGTACAAATTCCAGCAGTTTTCTTTTTCTTGGTTAAATCACTGGCCAGATTCACACATCACTTTAAGTGACAAACTGTAATGGTTAGAATACATAACCCAATAAAGCCAGAAACAGCCATTTATGGTGTAGCGTGGACATAAATTCAGCTGTTGTGTCTTTGTAATGGAATAGATCTGTACTGGCAGAAACACTGGAGCAGCACAAAAACAGCCCAGAAGAGAAAGACAAACCAAATACCAAAGACAATAAATAGTTGGTAGCATGATACTGACAAAACGCTGAAGACAAAAGATTTAAAAAGAAGATGATACTATATCAGAGACATCCCAGGAGTGCTAATCATGTCCAAACCTGTGATTTTTTTAAAATATTATAATTATAAATCTTGAAAGTTGGTGATTATGGAATTAATCATCTGACATTCATCTTGGAATTTGACTCTCTTATCAGAATCAGAAATTATCATTAGATTTTCATCGATTTGTTTCTTACTGAAAGTTCAAATAGAAAAGAATGTGGAAAAAAATTACCTTTGGCTATCAAGGCACAACCTGCCAATATAATATATAATATTATTTACAGACTCAGTGGATTAAGCACATTGCTGACAATAACATATGACTGATTCTATATTCTCAGATTTTACCACAAATGCACATGTAGAAAAAGGCCACTATAAGAACACAAGTACTTCAGAAGCAGCATTGCAAATGAATATTAATATTTCAACCCAAATCTGTTTTCACAACTGCACATTGAACAGCAACAAGAATAACATGAAAACCAGACATGGGCATGAGATACTTCCCATCTGTGGTCCGAATCAGCTTAGGTAGATTTTAGAGGAGACTTCAAAAAAGACTTGAGGCAACCTTTTAACCTTGAGACAATGTATATCAATTAACAGCATCTAAAACCAGATACGCACAGTTTGTGAAGGAGGAGGAAGAGGAGAAAGTACAGTAAAAACAGCATATAGACTGTTCATATTGGAAGGCCAGAGGCCAGAACTAAAATCAAATTATCTCAACTGTGCTTAGACCCCTTAGATAGGGGTGTCAAACTCCGGGCGTCACACTGTCGTCACATGACGTATCACGACTTTTTCCCCTCTTTGTTAAATTAGGGGTGGGCATGGCCAGCGTGTGACGCATCCGGCCCACAGGCTGCGAGTTTCACACACTGCCTTAGACAACCTTGATGTCAGAGTAGCCACTTCTATAAACAGATTCAATTTTATTTATAATTTCACATAACTTCTATCAGTAACCAGACTTGGACTGTTAAATACAGGTAGTTCTCGACTAATAGATACCAGTTGCCAAGTGCTCGAATTTTGATCACGGGATCACAGGGATGCTGGAATGTTCCTGAGAAAACCAGTCATAAGTCACTTTTTTCAGAGCCATTGTAACTTTAAACAGTCACTAAACAAATGGTTGTAAGATGAGGACTGCCTGTAATTTCTTTAAATACTAGATGGGAGTGGGAGTGAGATACTATTAAGTGTTATGCACTGATGTTAACATTTCTGTACATGGGCAATGATATATATAAGTATAAAACAATGCCTCTGTACACGGTATACAAAACCATCTACTTCAAGAACTGCTAGTTCCAAGGAGGGAGGAAAGCCCTTCAGAAGGACTATTTTTAATGGGGAAAGTGCATGCACATCGTTAAGAATTCCTTTACATTTTGATACACGTTTCTAAAATATCCACTTACAAATCTGATTCCAAATATATGCATTCTAGAAGGAAGAGAACTTTCACAGAAAAAGTAGCAGGCAAGGAAAACATTAAAAAAAAGAATTCTTTGCCTCTTCTGTATTGAAAACCCACCTTCTTTCTAAAATTATTTATCTTTCCTAAAGCCACTTTCATCAATATATATTTTGGTATGAGATTTTATATGTAAAGAAAAAAAAAGTTTTTAGCATAAGAAAACCACAGGAGAGGAGCATAACTGCTAAGTTCTTCTGTGATCAAGACAATAAGTGACAATTCACATTTTAAAAAGCACATCCAGTATTTTTCCCTCATGGAACATAGTATCTATTCATTGGAACTCTTTCCCTGAACTGCGTCATTAGATAAAATCAGAACAAACTTTATTGTGACCAGTACCCAGTGCCAAAAAGAAAAATAAAACATAAGAGAGAAAGGAAAGAAAGTCTACCATAAAACTTATATCATTTTCTGCTACTTTACACCCCTTAGTTTAGTGCATGTGATGCTAAGAACATATGAAATGGAGGAAGTCAATAACTTTTTGGCATACAATATTTAGCAAGGAATTTGCCTTGCTAAACCTGCAGATGGATTGATTAGTTCTGTATGGGTTCAAAGCAAAACCTTGCAACTTATGCTGAAATATCTGTATCCATTAGCAACAGATGAAGGCAGCATCCTCTGAACTCATGTCAAAAATAAGAATTTGGAATTAATTGGCTGGGGAATCATTAATACCTTCTACTAATGAGACAGAGATGGGAGACCTGGACCAACTCTTGAAAGTCTGGAGAATCAGGTTTTGTTTCTCATATGACATTTTTCTTACCAAAATTCTTGTTAAGACAAAACAGCTACAAAACATGAATGCCATTATTGTAAGGAAGAAACTCAGTGTTACTACTTGGATCCACACCAAGAAATTTGGGTCAGTTTCAGTTTCCCAACAAAGCCTCACAATAAAACAGCTACATTTCCTGTACATATTTAGAGAGAGAAAGTGCACATGGATGTTTATCCAGATGTGAAAGTAGAGCCCTTGTTCTTGATTTTTGAGCCCACAGGCCCCTCTGCCCCAAAGCTTTTCTGTAACAATGGTTTCTTAAACATGACTGGCAAACAACACATGCTTGCAAGAACTGAAACTTATTAAAGAGCACCAGATGTTCATGCAAGAACTTATTTACTCTGTTTCTAAACTAACAGCTGCTAGACTTTACTACATACATTTATAAGCACACTCGCAAAATTTGTATCCTATGAAGTTTATGGAAATGCCAAAGATTTATTTGAAACATTCTCTTTTGTGTAAATGTTTACATATTCTAACCGTATAACACAAAGGGATTTCTGTGCATCCTGTGTGATCCTCTCCAAATGCCTATTTTTAAAACAAATACATTTGTTTCAAAGTAGATTTCAGCTTTGAAAAAAAATTGCTTACCAATTTGCCTACATAGGAGAAAATACTATTTGAACCTTAAGGAAACCATCCTAAATTATTGCCAAAATTTCTCAACTTTCTCCCACCCCATTCATCTAATCAAAATATTTGCCTATTTGGGGCTACAAATTGGCTTTTTAAAGAGTACAGGCAGAGTATTCTAGAAAGCTTGAGAAAGGATGTGGCTATACTCAAGTTCACAGTAGCCAGAAAACTTTCTAGGAAACAGTAAACAAACAACTGATACAAACAAAACAAACAATTGGCTCTTCTAATAGTAATAAATAAACAATAAATTCAAGCCAACTAACACCCTAGTGGATTAAATCTAACACATCACTATTCAAGAGCTTAAAACATCCTCTGCACATGGTACTGCCAACAAAAGCAAAAATGACACTCAAAAATCACCCTGAATATTTACAATCTTACTTTATAACATGTTTTTCCTTTTTCTTATGCCAAAATCTTTGGAGTCTTTTTAACATATTATTTTAAAGATTCTTTTGGCTATTTCTTCTTAAAGAGGCAGACTGGAAAACAGAAGCTGTTCAAAAAAAAAAAAGTAACTTCTACAAAGCATCCAAGAAGGATATAGATGCTTTTGAGGCCAGAGTACAATATTTATGAATTAAATTTATACGCCGCCCATCTTGCTTGACACGTACCAGTTTTCTTTTCAATGTACTTCTGCCCAGCAGCTCTAAAGGCCACCACAGCTCTGAAGAATGCTCTGAGGACAGCCCAGCGAAACACCGAAACGGGATCAATCCCTATCATTCCACAGATAAAGGCACTCTTGCTGCTCCTAAGGAGAGCAACAATGTCAGGTCGCATATGGTCCGTATTTTTCTCCCGGAAGTCCTAATGAGAAAGAGGAAGCAGGGCTTAGCATGGTCTTTCCTTACCTATTTTAAATAGTATTTTCAGAACTTTTCTTTTTTGAACTTCTCAGTCTATCATACTTGGAATGTCCCACGAATCTCCCATCGGAATTGTTCAAATACTAAGCTGGTCTGATCTTGCCTGATTTTTTTTTTTAAACAATCTTCGAATTGGAAGAGGTAAATTCAGGTCACTGAATTAAATTGTCTACTTTGTCCTGAAATCTGCTATAAAGCTTCCCAACGGATACCTCTTCATCCTCTGCTTGAACATACACAACGAAGAGTGGCCTTGAACCTCAAAAGGGGCAGCATGTATGTTTAATAAATAAATAACAAAAGTGAAGGAGACCATCACTTCTCTTAAATGGTGACTCTCGAGAGCCAATCTCATTCAAGATCAGTAGTATTCTCTCGGCATATGTCACTATCAAGCTTCTGTGTCTCAACCAACTCTTATAATGGTTTACTGAGGATAATTAGCTCGGTGATCAAATACAAGCTTTGCAGGGAAAAGGTTCAGATTCTGGCATCTCCAGATTGGAAGAAGGATGTGTGCTCTTGCTACTGCAGATAGGTTTAACTAAGACCCTAGATTTTCTAGCCACATCTTCCCATGCTCACATTCTAATATGGAGCAGTCTCGTTCAAGCCAATAAAATAAGGACAAGTAATCCAATATAGTGTTAAATAGGGAATAAAGTAGGACAGTGTTTCTCAACCGTGGTCACTTTAAGTTGTGTTATATTTCAACTCCCAGAATTCCCCAGCCAGGCTGGAGAACCTGGGAGTTGAAGTCCTCATTTCCTAAAATGATCAAAGTTGAGAAATACTGAAGTAAGAGAAAGACAACAAGTGATATTGAATAAAATGTATTTTATACATTTCATAAGGCCAGGCAGCATAGAAGCTCAGAACAAATACAAATGGAAAACTTTTAATAATTAAAAACAAGGTTTCTATCATCCAACTAACATTTTTCTAACCAGTATTGAAATCTCTAGGCATTATCATGATTTTTGGTATTAACCAAGGGAATTAATATATATTTTAATTTTGAGCAGAGATGAAGTTACAGACCTTCACACCATATTTAACTTTCCCGGCATAGTGTTTTATGATAAAAGCAGGTTCCATTACAGCAGGAAATTCTATGTAGAGATTCCCTTCATGCTGACGCTTAAACTTGTCTAGTAACGTCTGATTGGTTGCTTGTGGGAAACTAAAATAAAAAAGGAACATTAATGTTTTTTGCTGATACATAATCAATCATAACTGTCATAAAAAGGGGCGTATTCTTCTGAAAGTTCAAATTTTAGATACTCTATCCTGGTTTTAAATTAATTAGTATTTTGGAAAAATGTGATTTACAACACTACACTAAATAATATTTTTATGGAGAGTAACATGTCTTTATGAATTAAACTAGGTTTATTCCCAAATCTAACAAGGGAATGTTTTTTCCATGAAAAAACAAGAAAATGTTTCTAACATAATATCACTTCAGACACTGCACAGTGGCCTTTGTAAACATTTGTATAAACTGAACACAATTTTATTGCTACTTGTTTAATTACTGAATTTATGTTGTTTTATAGGATTTTTTAAAAAAATCTCCAGCACAAACATAGCAAGGCCATCCTTGGATGCTGTGTACTTTGAGTCAGTGTAAGAAATGCCATTTCTGTTTCACCTTGGCAACTGTATGTAATTGAAAAAAAAATCCAGCTCAATAGGTTATAACGTAATTCTAAAAGCAAACTGGTATCCAGAGGTAAAACAATTAATTCTTGTCGCAGCTCTGAACTGTCCTATACAGATAAAACAAATGGTCCTGCTCTCACCCCAGTCTGATCATATGAATCTGCCTGCCTTACCATACAGATACCTTTCACATCTGTAAAGGTTTCTTATTTTATATTCTCCTTTTATGCTGTTACCCACTTCCAGCATCTGATAACTACAAAGCAGGGAGGGAGCAGACTCACTTGCTTTCTTCATCCAGTAGATGGAGCAACCCTGTGGGCTTTTTACTGATGAGATTTATACAGCCAGAATTGTCGATATAGTCTATGTTATGCCAGCTGATGCCTTCCAGTCTGTATTCCTCCTGGTGTTTGGGGAAAAAACAAATTAAGTCTAAAATCCAAGCAACTGAAAACAAACTAGTCACAGACCTTTTGAACCCACAGGTCACATAAATTCGTATCTGGTATCGGAAGCTCTTCCCACGTATTCATGTACCTTCCTATGCATTCTTTCATTGTCTGACCCATATCTCTATATAACTGCAGATTATAGGTTAATTGCAGCTATTGGTTGACTAACATTGTAATTTAGTCCATAGACTAATTTGTCTATGTGTCCAGCTCGCAGCTTTAAGGCTGGTGAACTTCAACTGCTGGCTGGGGAATTCTGGGGTTGAAGTCTATGAGGCTTAAAGTTGGTGAGGTTGGATATCCCAGCATTAATCCATCTCTCATTGGCTAGCTCATCATGTGGGAAAACTTGCCAGCGGGAAGCTCTTGGCTGCTCCAAATGTAACTATGTGGTCTTTGGATTTCAAGTTGCCCATCTATATTCTATGCAGGGAAAAATCGGGCCATGTGCTGTTAAAACTGAGCAGGCCTATATTTGTAGGCCATACAATGATATTACCATGGCATGTGCTATTGACTTTGAAGCCAAGCAGAAAATGTGGAAAATACTTTCTTGGCCTGATGATAGGAATTTCTGGGAGGAAAGGCACGATAATAATCTATTCCTCTTTCAAGGTAGCCAGGAAATAGGAATCTTGGAATGTAACTTAATGTAGTTGGGCTATTATAGTAAGATCCTGAAAGCCTATCACAGTCCTTCTTACTTCAAGCTTATATCTAACACAATCAAGATAGGTCTGTTTTAAATCTTTTTCTCACTGTTTCTTTTTTTCCTCAGGACTCAAAGATCCTTTCTGCATTGGCTTGGCACTTCCCTCCTCTTTCTCTGAGTCAACCCGACATTCCCTCATATAATGGGAGACATTTAATTATGTGGGCATCTTTTGGAAAAGTAACTTGCCCAAGAATGCAAGGCCCCACAATTCCCTCAGTGGTCTTGCTGACTGTTTCATTTTCCAAAGGGCTGAAGAAACAAAAGATGTAGGATCTCCTAGGTCTGATCCTAACTGAGAAGAGGAGCTATTGAAAAAGGAAAAAAGGCACTAGGAATGTTGAGATCAAATGACTGTATCATCTTGAGGTTCAAGTTGTTACAGTAAAAGGAAGGGGAATATAGTTAAGTTACATTACGGGAACAATCATTAAAAAAAAAATTAGAATAGTTTCTTCCAGGCTTACTTGCTCCAGTTTAAAGATATGTTGGTTAAAATAGTGCTGTAAACGCTCATTTGCAAAATTAATGCAAAATTGTTCAAAGCTATTACTTTCATAATCTTCAAAACCAAAAATATCAAGTACTCCAATGGACAAAGTCTGCAAGACAAAAAACAGATATACTGCATTTAATACTTGAACTTCCTGGGTCATCTAACAATAAGGTTGCTACGGCATTTGCAACCATTAAGTCAGTCCCTCCGTTTGTTGGAAAAGCTCAAAGACTCCAACCCAAACCTTCCACACACAGTAGCCCGACTGCCATTCTTTGAACTGCACCACTCTAGGCAATGTACTTTAACTGATCTTGAAAGAAAGTGCAGTTCTGAATAAAATATATCACTAATTACCTGACCTCTCCCTCTCCCCATACTATTTCTGGCATTACACCTTTTAACCTACTTCTCAGAGAAACTGCAGTTACCAAGAAGCATACTTGACTAGATAGATGGTTAATAACTAATAGATGGAGGCCTTACTAATCACAGGAGCTATTTTCACCCAGAGAAAAAATTTAAATAAAATGATAAATGCCACAGACATTTTCCAAGAGAAGCTAATTTAGGACTTGTACCGAGCACAAAAATCACATACTGCTATAACGTTCAAAAGGCTTTAACGTTTATTATTTAATTCCCAAATAATCACTTTCCAGGTTTTAAGGCTGAGCTCTTTGCTATTTCTATATGATTAATTAGGGAAAAAGTGTTTTGGAACGAAACAAATTTCTTTAGATTTATTTTCTGAGTAATTAGTTAGCATGGAGATCAGTTGCCTATAAAGTTGCCAGGAGTCAGGCACGATTAATTGATTAAAACAACAGCAAATTAATTTAGATTGTTTTTGCACACGTCCATACATTCGGCTATAGAAACAGGTAAGTTTTTTTTAAAAAAAGTAGACTTCTCTGACTTATAAAGGTGCAAGCACATACTGGCACAAAAGAATACATATGAATTAGACAACATTAAAAGGTAACAGTTCTTATAATCTGCATGTAAACTTTTAATATAAAAAAGAAGTAGATACAATAGAGCCGTGTTGGCGAACCTATGGCACGTGTGCCAGAAGTGGTATGCAGAGCCACTTCTGCTGGCACGTGAGAGGTCGTCCAGGAGAGCCCTACTGCGCATGCGTGCTGCCGCCCGACAGCTAATTGTTGGGTATCTGGCGCGCATGCATGGGGGGATCACACACATGCACAGGGGGGGGGGAAGCACGCATTGCCTTCTGGGTGCTGGCACGTGAGCACGCGAGCGCAATTTTCGGCATGGGAGCCGAAAAAGGTTAGCCGCCACTGCAATAGAGTATACTGCTAATTTTGTGTCGCAGATTTTATTAAAGCTTTTAGAAAGAGGAAACCAACTGGGTGGGAGGAGGAGAAAAAAGCTAAATGTTTTGCTATGCAATAAAAGCGTCTATAACAAGAAAATTAAACCAGCATAAGCTACATAGAATTTACTCCGCAAAGTAGCAGGGTTTCTGTTGCATGTAAGTTCATCAACATTATATATGCAAGTTTTATATTAAGTCTGAACAATGACCTGTCCTAAACTTGAGCTGAACATTATAGTTATCTGCTCGGGGAGCATTAAATGCCTAACCCCAACTGGCTTGGTATAGGCAGAAAAACCCTGCATTAAACACTGAACGGTGAAAGAACACTGTGAGCTTATGGTCTTATGACATCTGAGAATAATTACTGTAATCTTTCAAATAAAACTGGAGAAAATGGAGGAATTAATCCTATGTCAAGAATACACTGCAATAATTCAAACCATACTCAGCAAACAGTAATCACTGAGGCACAAAGTAATCTACATTATTTAGCCCAGAAAGATACTGGGCTGGATTGATGGCTTTATATCAGAACAGACTTCCTTATGTAAGACAGTATTTTCCTTCTCTCAAGAACATCTATGCATCTAAGGCAATAAAAGCTGTGCATGTACACAAAAGCCAGTGTGTGAAATTCTTCTAGAATATATAGTGTATTATCAGACAGTTGCCCCCAGTGGACAGCGAGGAGAGATGTCATCCAGCTTTCTATCGCATGGCATATTCATGAAAACAAGGCCTAATAAGGGGTGGGGAACGATGGCTCTTTTATAACTTGTGGACTTCAACTCCCAGAATTCCTGAGCCAGCCATTGTGGAATGGAAGTCCACAAGTCATGAAGGGTTCCCCTTTATCATCGTTCTCTGTCTCTGTTCTATGGAGATATTTTGCTTCCTGTATCAACAGTTAGCTCTATTTCTGTGAGATTTTGCCCTAGAGCGGATGGCAATTCAATTGTTAAGTGAGTAATTTTTAACTTGTAAGCTGCTTCTTTTTAGGAAGAAGCAACTTACATATTATAAACAATTTGCAATTTAGTCTCTGGTTTACTTTCAACATTTACTTTCAGCTGTCAGATCATTTAACCTCTGCAAAAGGTAAGTGGGCTTACATGTGATTGTTTTATATTTTAAGGGGAAATGCTCAAAATCAAGGACCTTTGGTTCTCTAAACATGCTGCTTCTCTGAGATAGTATGCTCAACCCGTCTCAGACTTAAGTCAGCTGAATCAATAGACAGAACGTTCTTGAAAAAGACATACCTTGGTGCTTTCTTCTAAGTCCTTGGTATTCAAAAGTGCATGGTTAATTCTAAAAACGATCCAATCAAACAGGGCGCTGTACAATGATTTGGCCATGGAATTCCGTACTGTTACTGCCTAGGAAATCAAAAGAAATTGTTGGAAATCAAGCCAAATTCTAATTATATTGTTTTAACATCTATTCCTGGCTCTCCTGGATTATTGTCAATATGCATTTACACAGATAATTTTACTTCTCCAAAATTTTCAAGGCAGCAGTGGATGACGAGTTCTGCACTTCAGCCTCGCTGTTCTATGACTATGTATGTGTGTGTGTGTATATATATATATATATATTGCTGCAAGATCATACAGTTTCACTTTAGGCTTGAATGATATTTTAAAACTATGTCAACACAGTATCTCTGAAGTGGAACAAATAAATGTATTCAGGTGGGAGGAAGATAGAAGGTAGGTGGATATTATTAGCAAAATTTAGTTTTGGTGTTACAGAGGAAAAGGTGGAATCTCTGCCTTCCCTGCCCTCATTGTTTCCCTCATTGTTTTATGGAGGGAAGAGCTCAAGTATCTCTCATTTTAACAACAGCAGATTTCAGAACTGAGTTCTCATTGTGATTAAAAACAATATGATTGTTGCCTCTGATGGCTGTGGCCTAAGCTGTGATAGAGAATTCAGCCTTTAAACCTTCAACCTCTCTAAACCAATGATTCCAAGCACCTAAAAATACACGACAATGTGATCAATTCAGGGTTTTTGCACCAATAGAGTGCAAAATGTCAAATGTCCTTCATGGAGGCCCAGTTCATCTGAGTGTGTACTCCAACGGTCACTGTGCTCAACAGAAGCTACGGAAGGGCGGCAAAAATAGCTTCT
The DNA here is from genome assembly GCA_009733165.1 of Naja naja. Classification (NCBI taxonomy): domain Eukaryota; kingdom Metazoa; phylum Chordata; class Lepidosauria; order Squamata; family Elapidae; genus Naja; species Naja naja. The sequence continues at coordinate 6,326,120 of CM019163.1, forward strand.
TGAACAGCAATAAGCTAAGCAAATCATGAGCAAGTCTTTACTACTACAAGCACTATAAAAATCCACACCTAGATTCCCTGCATCTGCTTTGCTATAAACATCCTTCCACTTTAAAACAAAACACGAATGTGTCAAAAATCATTTAGTAGCTATCTTAACTATTGCCTGCATTTCCTTTGAGGAGCCAGGCTCACGTTTGGAATTCTTGAAGCCAGAACAACCTGTTCTCCATCAATCATACTTAAACCCACACAAGTATATTGACAGGCAAGAAAATAAAAACAGGAACAGGAGCTTTGCAAATCTACGGAATAATTTTCTATAATTTGGCTCTGCCACTTATTGGAATGTAGTGTTTTCCATCATTTTATTTTCTTGTAGCTGCCAGAAATGTCATGCTTTCCTGAAGCTTGCAGAATATATGAAGGCAACACAAACCAACCTTAACTTAACAGAGTGGTTTAGCTATACTGTTGAATGAGCACTTAAAAATATTTTTTTTTCAAAAAAAGGAACAGATGGCTGCCATATTATCTTCTATTCCCTCCGATTTCTTCTTCTCAAGACACTTCTTCTGTTTCCTACACTGATGTCATTTCTTACATGTGCTGCTAATAGAGTGGCCAAGACCACTACATGCAAAAACCACTCCAGAGTGACTCATACAAGAATCGTGACCATTTTTCAACCTCAAATATGTCTTAATACAGTTCTTATATTAATATAGTCATTTGCAAAACCATTTGTTTCTGGGCAGACAGGAACTCTTTTAATCTTAGAAGACAGAGTCTGCATAGTATTTTCCATTTTTGCTGATTCAATTTTCCCGCCCCCCCTTGAGTCTTATTCAAGGAGAGCATTATATCGTAGTGTCTTTTGTAACAACCGGATCTTAATTCCAGAAGTTTATCTTTGGTCAAGAACAGCCCATCTATGCAACTGTTCATGAAGTCCCATCTGTTAGGAAAAGTACATATTCTTATTTAGCATATTTACTGGTTTGATAAATTCTGGAATGACTGCGCGTTGTAGAACACTACGTCAACTGAACGAATGTAATTCATACAGTGCGGCCGTAGGTAGAATGTGCCTCCCTAAATGTTTTTGAAAAGCAAAATCTTTCACTTCTGGGCCTAGTGGTTGGGGCTGGGAAGAGATGCACACCATTTATCCCTGAGCGAGGAGACAGAAAAGGCAGGAAATATTTTATAAATTCTACAGCAATGACTTACGTCATCACAAAGGCAGTTTGGGGAGGCTTTTCCCTATTGTACCAACCAATCAATATGAGAAAAATGTCTTCCTGGAAGATTGCCAAGGAACATCTCAGGATAAGAGCTGTTAACCGGTGTAGATCTGGATGCATGACTTATCCAATACTGAGTTAAAATTCATACACAAAATATGAACTAACTGAAAGACCTGCAAAATTGTTAGGTTCCCTGATGGTGTTATTTATTTACTAAAAGATCTATGCCACTCAATTTCCATAAGCTCTGAGCAATTTACAAAAACTCAGCATAAGCATCGTACACCAAGGACGAGAAATCCATGACCTGCCAGATGTTGCTGAGCTACAATTCCAGCAATATCGAGCAAAACATGTGTTTCACAACCATGAAAAAAGACCCAAGCAGGAGGCAGTGATTAAAGCAGGGGAAATAAAGCATTGCTTTGTTGTTTGCTTCTAGTTCAACCGTTAACTCCATCCGGTTCAATCAAAGGTTTATTTGCCTATTTTTTTACTACATCTTCCAGCTCACAAAAATTAAATGTTGTTTGTATTACAGTATCAAATTATGTGCCAGAATATCACATGATGATTTAATTAACATGACCGTGCTGTTTTATTTCAGAGGATGAGATGTTATTAAAAGAGGTTGACTTTATGTGATGACTGACATGACTCATCAATATACTAGAGGAAAATTAGCACATTGAATTTAAGGCATGTTCAGTTGAAGGCCATTCCTGAACGCTGCCAAATGAATGGCTTAATCATATGATTTAAATATTCAAGTTTACTGAGTTCGAGGGCTTGGCTATCTAATGGGCTGTTTATCAATCTTTCCCTGCAAGAATATGCAGGCATTTCTAAAAAAAAAATATGATCTCGTGTAATTTTTCACGTTTCAGGTGACTGCTAACACGTACCTCTGCCAGTTTGTATGGTAACACAAGCTTTTCTCCGACAGTCACTGTTTTTCTTGTAATCAGCGCTTCAAGCAACATTTCTTCTCTCACCTAAAAAAAGTCACGATTTTAGGATCATAGTGGGGTTCAAGTTTTGAAAGTAAAATAAGTAACCTTTCTATAAGGAATTTGAGGTATATTTTCACTACCACAGACCCACAGAAAGCCTTTACAAAAAAACAATGTTTTTTAATTAATGGAGCTAAGGACCTTCATGAATTTTAAAATGACGCATCATCTTAAGTGAGACCAGAGGAAGAAACAGTATGGCGTGCTTTCTACACGCTCTTACATAAAACCATTTCTAACAATCTCCTCTTCTTGGGAGGGACTGATGGCGGCAGAGAGCTAACTTGTGGAGAGCAGAAAAAATGGTAGTGCCACAAACAAGACAACAGCAGCTCTAAAGGCAACACCAGGGCTACACTGGAGGGGTCAGCAATGCTAAGTGGACCTACTGGCACCCATCAGATGCACTAGAGCATCTTTCCTTCCTCAAAAGACAAAGTTTTGGGCTGGTGGGACACCCCAAAACAGAAAAAGCAGCTGTCTCTTGCTACAAAACTACTGGCATGTACAAAAAATACACCTAAGATCTGTGGCAGAAAATATCGAGCAGACTTTATATTTGAAGAAGTTAAAACTCCCTTGTGAGTTATGATTCACTGAAAGGATTTCATTCCAGTTGGACACAAATTCACATTCCTCTAACACAGTATCTGTAAAAAGGCAGCATTTATTAAACATTGCTTTCCTACAACACACTCTGGCTAATAAAATAAAATGCAAAAGAGCGTCTCAAGGAATCTTTGGCCTGCCTCTCATTATTTCAGTTTTGTTCCAGTTTCAAGCTGGCTCAGATCAGAAGATTTTGTGAACCTCTGACCTTGAGTTCTTTTTCAAAAAGGCAACTATGAACACGCAGTACTTTAAATGATTGCATATTTTACAGCGAAGGGATTTTTAGCTAGTTCAAACCAAGAATATCTTAATAAGCCATCTGTAGTAAAGGACTTTAGTGACAAAGAAGATGTTACAAAGTAAGTTCAAGATCAATCAATTAACTGGCTTCTGATGGCAGATGATGGGGCAAAGATTTCTGTCTTTAAACAAGCACTTTAAATAACACTGAAATAGATGGCCATCACATGAGATATATTTTGCAAATTTCTGTTTATTTAAAATTGTTCCAATAATATCGGTGAAAAATCCTACTAAGTAAATATGGATAAATTGGAGTTATTATTTTATGGAGGACCATTTAATTTAATTTAATTTAATTTAATTTATATTGCCGCCTATTCGCCCATAGCAACTCGAGGCAGCTTACACAGTGTAAAACCATATTTAAAACAAAAAATAAAAATAAAAAACAATAAAAACTAACAAAAAGAATCAAATAAATTAGTAAAGTGCAATAGAACAAAATTTGGGGAAAAAACCCACAAAAAAACCCAAAAACTAACTCCCACCTCCTGCCCCGACGACAGCAGATCACACTAGCCATTTGATGGGCTTCATCCCTCTCTGGGTTCCCCATGCCTGCTGGCAAAACTAGGTCTTCAGTGCCTTTCGGAAGAGTATTAGTGTGGGGGCCATTCTAATCTCTGGGGGAATGATGTTCCATTTAACCTCACTTATCTTACTCCAGAGACTAATACACTACCAATATGGAATCCAATAACTTTCACATTTATCTTTACATTTTATGTGGAAATAGAAGAATATGTAGAAGAAGAAAAAAAAAGTGGGAGGCTTATGTCCAAATGTGAGATCTTACCTCAAGTAACTCTGAGACAATAGTCAAGACTTCTGGATTACAGATATCTATGGAATCATCTCGGTAGGTTTTCTTCTTGTAACAGATGTTACCCAAGTGTAGTATTGCTGACAGAAGGGAAAATATCCTAAGAGTGCAAAACGAGAACAATAAATGAAAGAAACTAAATTAAGTTCACCAAAGTGTTCTTACATATTAATCAAGTTGGTGTTTTTGTATCTTCCACTTAAGCCACATTGTGCTATATGTATGTTTCCCTAAAACACATATAAATCAATTCTCATACATTGGATAAATACATATGTAAGGCAGAATTAGAAAATGCCATCCGTGATTAATAGGGTAAAAATGGTTAATATTTTTACTAACATACACAATGTCGGGCACAATAACTGTTAAAAGATCAATTCACAATCACTGCTAAAGAGAAGTAACTTACTGCCTGCGCGTTTTGGGAAGAAAGCCCACCATCTCCATAGCTAGCTGCAAACGCTCAAAATCATGCTTCAAGTCTTCACCTTCAACAGAGAAGCAATCCTATCGAGTCCAATACAAGGAATAATTATTAGGGGGGGGAAAAACAGGTATCCAAAAGTTATAAAAATATTAACAATACAATATAAAGTTCAATCTGTACAATGCTGGGTGGTGAACAGATTTAGAATCAGAATAATAGTCAAACTGAGCTGAAGTCCATTCGCCATACCACGCTTCACAATGTCATGTAACATGAGAAACAAATTTAGTTATAAATAAGTAGTGGAGGAATTGCCAGATGAATGAAGGATTCCTAAGATAACTTTAAGAAAACCACATGCTGGGACATGACCACTTCTGAAAGGAGGAGTAGGTCTAAAAGAAGAAAAACCCAGGCTTTTCCTAGGTGCCTTCCATCTTTATAAGAATTACTGCGTTCAATTTATCTACATAGAACAGTAAACATAGTTGTTAAAAACCAAGGGAGAAGACGATTTCTAGATATCCTTTGCCATTCAACTGTCTTGTGAATTATGCAAGATTTTTCCCCTTGGGACTTATCAATCACTGCAAAGCTTCAACCTATAGTGTTACAGGCTGCATACTTCACAGTATTTTTAATCTTTCGAGAGTAGACATTACATTACATAATCTCCAATTCAACAGAGTGGGCTTGAACACCAACAGTTATTTGAAGAATCTGTAAAATGTTTTTTAAAACAAAGCTGAACTATTTCAGAGTCCATGCAACACTCAACCTCCACCCTAGCACTGCATTCCGTTTTCAAAAATAAAATAACATATACGTATCAGGGAGAATTTCTGTTTCTATTATTTATACCTTTCTACTCAGGATTAATATATGAAGCTAATTGGGGCATGAGGCAAGAGAGCTTCATTCTATTCTCTGCTGTTTCTCACGACAGCGTTTTTAACTCTGCATGTTTAATTCATGTGGTGATGTTGCTGTATGAACACTGGGACAGATTTATTTTTTGGTTCTGTGCAGTTTGGTAAGACTATTGCAGAGGACTGCAAAAGACTGAGCTTTTATTTAGAAAGGGGTCTGAGCATAGGAAACCCTATTTTATCTGGCAAGGATGTAAATCAAATTGATACTTGAGGAGAAGAGGAACAAAGAGGTCACCAAGAGCAAAAAGAAACCATGAAGAAAATACAAAGCAAAGTTGGCAGTTAAGTCCTAAATCAATAGATAAAAGAGAAAAGATGAGAGCTACAGTCTAGAACACAAGACTATAGCTCTTGTATTAAAATACAAGAACTTTGTATTTTAATAGAAAAACTCAAAATAGGTCAAGGATAAAGACAGCATTTATTACCACTGTGCTGATTAATACTTTAAGGGAAGCCAGCCATTTTAATTTCCAGGAATCCCAAGTTTGACAGACCAGAAAGAAGTTTTATAAAGCTTGAACAACATAAGACAGACCTGTTCCAATATCTCTCTGCTTAACTGAGCAATATTCAATATCAGGCAGGCTAGCAGAAAAAATGATTTCACATCTATAGTTTCCCGCAATAAATCCAACTCAGTTCCAGAGAGTTGAGCTAATTGAAATCTTTGCACTGAACCATTTGATTCTGCTGATTTAAAAACAAATATTTTACTGAGCCATCTAGTACTTGTAGTTTAAAAACAATAAAATGGAAATGGAAAAAAAATATTCTCAATAAAAATGAAATAAAACATTATTTCATTACATCTTATTTGTAAACAAGTTAGAATTGTTGACATGCAATTAGAATCATGCTTTTGGAAATAAAATGGGAATTATAAAAATATTAAAAGGTCAGAGCAGTTAATTCAAATGGAATTAAAATGATTATTCTCCAGTTACTTAATCATTTTTCCTTTCATTTTACAAACTACACTTTGGTTGCAACTTGGAGAGGCCTCTGGGAGTTGTTTCCAAGCTGTTATTATTATTATTTTTAAATATTGATTTATAATTCTATGTTGACCATGCACAGTTACTATCATGAGATGGACAGTCATACAAATTGATTTAATACATACATAAAATAAAATATAGTCCTGGACCTAAGGTGAAATCAATTTTACTGAACAAGGGAACTCTATTCTACTGATGTATCTATAGCTGCATGCACCTAATAATTAGAGTTTTCTAAGCCACAATTAACTGAGGATAGTGCCAAAGTGACCTGATTTACTCATAAGGATCGGACATAATGGATGGATTTACACATCCTACTAAACCAAGAATAAACAAAACAAAACTTGTGTGAACCAGGTCACTGAAATCAGTGACTGAAATCAGATAGGATTCAAGAAGTAACATGGGTTTTAAAACCAATGCATTTCTCTCTAGAGCAGGACTGTCAAAATCATGGCTTACGGCCTGGATGCGTCATGCACTGGCCAAGCCCAGTTTAGTGAAGGGGGGAAAAGTCACGATATGTCATGTGACGACGCTATGATGACGTGAGTTTGACACCCCTGCTCTAGAGAATATATTATATCAAATATTATCCTGCAAAAATTATTCTGGGCAAAGTTTATTTGTCTGTATTTTGAAAAACAGAAGTAAGAGAGAATGTTATAATCAATTCTATTTGCACCATCCTGTGGCATGATACCTTCCCATTTTTAAAAAGATAACTACACAAAAATGACCCCTGAAAATTACTTAAGAGAAAACTACTTAACAGTTGAGGCCATCAACTGTTAATAAAAAGGAACTGATTCTGCATTTGCTTTGCATCTTGGAGCAAAGCCGGAAGGCAAGGGAAGGCCTTTCACCAGCAACCCAGAATGGATGGATGGATGGATGGACCCGTACTGACCGGCTCAGAGTCATAGTAACAGTCATCCCAGCTGTGTTTAGGGGGTTTCTTTGTCATCTGAAAGCAAGGCAGATTGGGTAAGTAGCATTCCAAATCCCACACAACAATCTCTTTCTACTTGTCTTCTGTGTCTGTAAGCATTAAATGTCAAGCAAATTTCCCATTGCAGAAATGTGTCACAACATTCTTCCGTGTTACTATACTGTTCACCTTGTTTTGAGAAAGTGTACTCCACACAATTTTATCATGTTACTGAAAAGCCTTTTCATTTTATAATTAAACTGGAGGATATTGTAGAATGCATTGGCATTTCTGCATCACTTAAGAATGTTCCATCTTACATATTTTGTTCACTGCCCAAACAATTACATAAAGTAGATCAACTATCTTTCAACCTTTTTAATGTAGTGCTGGTGAAGAGGCAGACAAGTCTCTGATTGGGGTAATGTACAAATACTGCAACATAAGTAACTGAATACATTATTCCAAGACCAAGCAGAGCCTTCTATGCACTCTACAAAATTATCAGCACTGGTCTGATTAATTTCCAGTATTAAAACCACCTGCAATATTTAATAATTTTACAATCTGAATTAAAATTAAGATTCCCATCTTGTTGAAAAGTACTTTTATAAGCTTTTCAATAAAAGTTCTCAAATATTTCTTATTGTGACCAAATAGAAGTTATTTGGATAAAACTGAAACCTAAAATTACAATTCACTTTGTAACACTAATGCTATAAAAGTTAGGTATTATTTGATTGCCAGATTCTCTGGCTATCCAGCCCGGGAATCTTTTAAAATAGGAAATCAAAGCAAAACTTTAAAGTTTTACTTTTTAAGATTTCAAATATACCTGTATCACTCCTTCAGTGATAATTCAATCATTATTAAGCTATATAGGGCTCTATTTATGATTTCCCCGCTCGTTTCCAACTGAAGCAATGAAATGTAGAGAGGAATCATTAGCAGTGATCTCACATTATCTTATACTGAAAAACCTGCTGTGTTTTGTACCATTTGACTAGTGGAAGGAAAGTAATTTAGGATTCAATCTTAAAAGTATTCAATTATGTTACGTAATTCTAATGGGATAACATTTGACCACCTTAACTGTTCTTCCATCTCGGTTTTATTGCATTCAAAACCTCTGGGTACTCAAGAAAACAAATTATATAAACGTTGTGAAATGTTAGTACAAGATGCAGTATCCCCATAATTTCAATTATTTACAGGCAGTTGGGATTAATGGACATTTATAAAAATATTAAAATTTCATGCTACCAAATAAAAGAATTAGGAAAACATGCAAGTTGTTTAAGATGTGCAAACATGAAAATAAAATAATAAATATCTATGAGTTGTTAATATTAAAATTGCTTGGAAAATTATATAGTCTTTTGAAAATCTATGATCCAAAATCTTTGATTTCATAATAGTTCTCTATCGTAGTGATCAGTTGTTTATATCATGAAATTTCTGAGCATATGACATGAACAACAGCTTTAAAATAGCATTGTGAGCGTAGCCCATTGCTCTAAAGTAAAACACATGTACCCTCCACAAAGCAGCTTCCATATTCCCACCTGATTAAGGTAGTGATATTCATCAGGCTGTTTAAGGTGAAAAGCAGATTTCTCTTCTTCGCTTGCTCCTGCCAGCAGGTAATAAAATACATGGTAGTTCCTGATAACAAATGTATTACGGTAAAAAATGAGTAACTAGGATAGACAACAGTGGGAAATATACAAATTACTGGCGAATCAGGAAGGAACTGGAAAAAAGCTGATGAATCAACAGCATGGGGTACTTTGTATTACTGGAACTGATGGCTGCAAATATAAAATCTAAATCTATTATCTTGTCCTTGCTTTTTCTAAATCCAAGGTGATTACCTATACAGGTAGTCCTCGGTTTACAACATTTAGTGACTGCTTGAAGTTACAACAGCACTGAAAAAAATTAACTTATCATTTAACAACTGCAGTGATTCACTTAACAATGATGGCAAGAAAGGTTGTAAAATCAGTCAAAATTCACTTAAGAAATGTCTCACTTAGCAACAGAAATGTTGGGCTCAATTGTGGTCACAAGTTGAGGACTGCCCATATACAAAAACAGAGCAGTAACAATAAACTACCTAAATATGAAAAAGTGCTCCAAGATTATTTCCTGAAAGGTGTATATACAGATGTGTAAGCAGCATCTTACTTCTTTCTGACTTGTAAATTTTGTACAATTATTCATAAATCTGATCCCTTTTTTGGAGGCTGGTGTGCCATTTTTCAGTTTTCAATATGGTGGAAGATATATGCTGAAAATAATAATTAACCCCCCCCCAACCTTCCATCTTGTACAAATTGCAGGAGGGGGCATGGGGAGGAAATAACCCACTGTTCTTTTTCCTGTCTCCATGTAACAAGCAAGTACAATCTAAACTGGAGTGCAGTATTAATAAACTACTGCAACACATGTTTCCCTCCAACTTCCTTGCACATTGAAGGGCGTGCAATCCATTATGAAGAACAATGCAATTTCTGAGCAAGAAACACAACTGTTTATGTGAGCCACTGCTCTTAACCTGCAATCCTTGCTTAGCAAATTCTGGAGTTCTAGGAGCCTAGGAATTGAATAGGAAGGACCCTTTATTACTAGCTACTATTTTTCCAAGAAGATAAAAACACGATTGTAACAACAGGCCCTCAAAGCAGCAACATTAATTACTCAGTAATAAGTATGCCATTCCATATTTTGGATGAGAACCATTGCTTCCAAAATGCGAAAAGCAGGCACGCACAGCTTATAACCCAGTGAAATAATTATAATCTGAAATTCTAATAGTTGTTTTGATTTATCTTCCTTTATTTGTTCCAGTAGCTTATATGTGTTATTTCATTCATCACTCACCTTTCATTATGTTCCTGATAGACTAGTCTGGACTTTTCTAGTAGATATTTTTCAACGTAAGCTCTAGAAGAAAAAGCAATGGCAAAGCATTGTAGGGGAAGAATATTGTATTGGTGGGGAGGCCTTAATTCATACGAGGGATGAAACAATCCTGTACATAAGGGGAGTTGAATCCATCTCCTTCCCTTTCTCTTTTGGTAGCATTTCCCATTTCCCAAAAGAAATGTAAGTACCCTGAATACTGCAAAATGTGGGCTTCCTTTGAATCGTGCTGCAAAATATGGTGACCTGATGAGTCACTACATCGGAGGTCTCCAAACTTGGCAACTTTAAGCCTTGTGGGCTTCAACTCCCAGCTATGCTGGCTGGAGAATTCTGGGAGTTGAAGTCCACAAATCTTAAAGTTGCCGAGTTTGGGGACCCCTGTACCACATCATGGTGATGTCATCTGCCCATATCAGTATTACAGTAATGCATCCATCCTGGGGCTGTTCTAATTCTTTAGCTTTTAGGTTAGACTCTTAATTTAGGGTCTAATCTTACTTAAGATACATTTTCTAAAGGGTACCCCTGCATTAGAAGGATGGGATATGATTTTTAATATACTCAGCAGATGAGCGTGATAAAATTGAATTATATATCTCCTTTACCCCAACTTGGATGGACAACCTATGACACTATCCATTAAATTGGATACAATCAAATATATTTAACAGATGAAAGAAAACGAAAAGCAATTTGCTAAGGCACTGTAAAAGCAGAAGTCTCTTGAATGCCCAAAACATCCTTCAGTAACGGAGATAAATTTTTTAACAGGTTTTTATTTATCCACGTGTTGCAACATCATAGCAATATTCATCAATATTTTGCATTAAAGAAAAGGTCAGTTGGATATAACTTCCTCAGAGGCAAAATCAAGTTACTACTGCTATTCTTGGCACCTCAGATGAATAAATATGCCAAAAATGTGATAGAAAAATACATGTCACATTTATTAATTCTAAATGCGATTGCAGAAAAAAACACAAGGTGTAGCAACAAAAACAGGATTTTTATATCCTGCTTGCTCTTAGAACTCCAGGAAGATAACAGACAACATAAAAACTGGAAGTATGACAGTGCACTGCTCAGGTAAACTACTCGTTTTGTTTCCTTGTTTTTGACAAGAAAAAGCAATAGATTTAAAGGAATTGAAGCAGAGAACAAAGGGGAAAATGACTGGCTCTATTTCTCATCTTTATTCAGAAGAATAGAGTTTTTACCAAGCCATTGGAAGATTCTATCTAAATGGCTGAAAACAGCACAGTGATCAGACTGGCCTTTTAAAACCTGGAAATTCTGCAAACCCAAATAGTTTAAAAAGTAATATCACAGAATAAGTTCCACTGTTTCAGAAGTTTTTCTGCTTTAATATACTTTTAAACTGTAATAGCTCCAGAAGATTGTCAGACAACCATCTATTTTATATAATTGAGTATAATATTTTCTCCTACTTCCCATTTTGAAAATGGGAATTACAGTAATAAATACCCATTTTAAGGCTAATTAATAAAGCCTTAGTGGAATCAATCTAGAATAGCTTATTTTCTGATCTGAAGGCATAGTACCTTAAGTTATGGGTCCTTCATTTGCTTTCATAGCATTGTAGCAGCCTTGAAAAAAACATTTGTTTCAGATTCAAACAGCTATGAATGATCTGTACTATCCAAACCAGAGCCAAAGAATTCTAGAGGAAAATATCTAAGTGGAGAGTGGAGTTGCTCAGCAATGTACTATATCAATTAATTAAAAATACATATTTCAGAATCTTTTCCATCTCCCCTGTGATTGACTGAAAAGTTGTAATGAAAAGAATGTAGGAAGTTACTTTCCTTAACAAGAGATACCTATGTCTCCTACATGACATGCCCACATCTTTCCCAGACAAGCAGCTACAGCCCAGATTTTACACAGGATGTTTTACATTCTAATCATGCATATAAAACTACCCAACAGCTGCAAACCATTCATGCCTAAAGCTCTTTAGTTACTGCTCATCGCCACTTACCCACGCACAGTGCCAGTCTCCTGATAATTTACTTGAATAAATTTGCCAAAGCGACTTGAATTGTTGTTGTGTGCTGTCTTGGCATTCCCAAAGGCCTGTCAAAATAAGAAAAGTAAGTGTCAAAAACCCATCAGAACAATTCACTGCAGAGGGAACACGGGAGATGAGGATCTGCCATTTCCTGCGTGCCCCTGGCTTGCATCATCCTACCAGGAGCTGAGTTCAAATCAGGGCCACTGCAGCTGGCTAAGGCCAGCAGGGCTGAATGGAAGTGACACTGTTTCATAGAGGCTAGAGAATAATCTGACCAGATACACAGAAAAATGAAGCCTAGATCTCCATTCTGAAACTATGCCTCAATTCCTTTGAGATACAGGTAATCTTCGAGTTACGACTACAATTGAGCCCAACATTTTTGTTGCTAAACAAGAGAGCTGTTGAGTGAATTTTGCCCCATTTTACGACATCGCCGCCCTGAGTCCTTAGGGAATAGGGCGGCATACAAGTCAAATAAATAAATAAATAAATAAATTTCTTGCCGCAGCTGTTAAGTGAATCACTGCAGTTGGTAAATTAGGTTGTGAGAAGGTCACAAAAGGAGACCGCATGACCCAGGGACACTGAAACTGTTATAACTATGAGTCAGTTGCCAAGCCTCCGAATTCTGATCACATGACCATGGGGATGCAGCACTGGTCATATAAGTGTGAAAAACAGTTATGTCCCTTACGTGACTTCAGTGCCATTGTAATTTTGAACAGTCACTAAACGAACTGTTGTAAGTCGAGGACTCCTGTACAAACCAGATCTAATGTGAGCTTCTGTTGTGTGTTATTCCCAGGGTGACCTGGGATAAATCCTTGACTGTTATGGTGGCCCTGAAACCACAAACTGTGGCTGGCCCATCCTCAGAAAAGACAAAACTGAAGTCCTCAAGCACAGAAAGTCTGGACAGATTGTCCCGAAGGTGCTTTTTCAGGAGGCAACTGGGCTTTTCTTGTTTTTTTCTCTGAAGACGTTTCGCTTCTCACCCAATGAGCTTCTTCAGCTCTGACTCAACTCTGAAGAAACTTCTTGGATGAGAAGTGAAATGTCTTCAAAGAAAAAAAACGAGAAAAGTTCAGTTGCCTCCTGAAAAAGCACCTTCAGGACAACCTTGACCTGGATGACTGAGAATCTCCATAGACTTCTGGACAGATTCATCTCCAACCCAGCAGCTTGGAGAGGATCAGGTAGTGCCACACGAAGAAAATAAACTTGATTCACAATCAAGGCCTCATACCCAGTTACCTAAGGGATAGGGCATTCTGGCAATTTGCAAGGCCTCCCTAACAGTGATGATTTGATGATGAATCACGCTCAAATTAAATACTAAACTGAATTGGTATTCAATAAATACATAATTTAATTGGTTAAAAAATAATATGCTTATTAATAGAAAGTATGTGTTATCTTCTCTTTCATTTCCCTATAAACATCTGCTTGGGAAAAAAAATAGCAAGTAGCAACAAGTTTGTCTTCAAAAATATGTGTGACAAGCTTGGAACATAACATAAAAGAGACTCTAGAGCATAAACACAGCTGTAGTCAACATTCCCTGCATTAAATCACTTACATAGTTGGATGTATACACTTCTTGGAATTTTACATATTGTTGATATTAATTTTATCATAACAGGCAGGCATCTGAGGGAATGTTATATGTATTAATTCTTATAATTTAGACATTGAGAAAAAAAAATCACCATACATCAATTTTAAGATACCTCAAACACTAGCTCTCTTTGTAGTTTCTTGAACACAAAGATTACGTTCTGTTTCTGCAAAACCAGACCCTAATAATGTCCCTGACGGTTAATCACGCTGAATCTACTTCAAAGGAATCTGGAAAAATCTAAGCATTTTTGTGCTAAATTATCTTTGCCAGTAGGCAAGTTTGGAGAAAGCATTATATAGATACTATTTTCTCAGTAATTCAGTATCTCTTTTTACCAGGAAAGAAACATTTAGAATACTGTTCAGCTGAGTTGCAGCTCATCAGGCAATATATGTCTACTGTTGTATCAACTTTGCTGTGGGAATCAGGTCAATGCTGGCTAAGAAAATTACATGATCACTCGCTGTTCCTATGCAATGCATGCATTCAGGTTTTCCATAATTATGAGAAAAAATATAGCTTGAGTTTTAAGACTAGCTTAATAGGAGATAGTTTTAAGATATGATTCTTATTTGCAAAGACTAAAACCTTGAAAAAAAGTAGTCAAGATGCACATTCTATTTCTTACTGTTGGTATTCTTGCTTTTGCACAATAAAACAATGTGTCTGATTATCTGTTTAAATTTAAAATTGATTAACTAAACTGAATGGCTGCTTGCTCCTTTTGTACAAATTTTCTCTTACCATTTCATTATGTTTAAATATTGCTGTTCACATACTATCTTGGTGTTCTTTAAAGTCAAAAAACTATCTGTTATGGTGCCAAAGATGAGATTTCAGCTATAGGCCAGAGTAATTCCTGGGCTGTTAGAATAAGGAAGTTTCAGTATGAGTTAATAGGTGGTTATTAGTCCAATTATATAAGAATGGCAGATTCACAGAAACCTGCTTAGGAAAATAAAGCAAATAGCAAAATAAATATTAAGCAGAATGGAAACAATTTTCATTGCCTAGATTAGAGGGCACCTAGATAGGTGATAGCTGAATTCTTGAAATTGAAGTATATGTGTCTTAAAGTCAACAAGTTGGGAAACCCTGCTTTAAACCCTAAATTAACTCTGTTCGTAGTACCTCAGGAGCGCCATCTTCTCCACATCCTTACTAGGTCCCCAAAATGTAGGACAAAGTATGCTTTCTGTTCTGTGATTGCTCATATCAGAGGAACATGGATTTCACCAGTAGCATGCTTCCAATATGGGGATTTTTTTACTTGAAAAACTTCTCATGGCCCTGTCAACTTTCACCAATGTGCACGGCCCATACATACCTATTTTTCAATTTATATTTTTATTTATTTAGGTTTTTTTTAACCTTTGAGTTAGTGTTAATTCCTGGTAACTGCCTACACTACTATATATAGGTTTTTTTGACAAGATTTCGGAAGAATAGTTTGCTATTTCCTGCTTCCTGGGGCTGGGAGAGAATGACTGGCCCAAGATTACCCAGTTGGCTTCGTGCCTATGGCAGGACTAGAATTTACCTTCTCCCAATTCAGCCTGATGCCCTAAACCACTTTTGAAAAACACATTTTTCAAATTTTGTTTTAGAAGGAAAGGTAGCACATACAGGCAATATACATCTTTTATTTTTCTACTTACCATAGAGTTGTTATCTATTTTTACTTTTATATATTTCTGCTAACTCAATTTTAGATACTATTATTTCTCAAAACTATCACAAACACACAACTATAAATTGTGTTAAACTGCATTAATGAAGTATGAAGAACTATAATTAATTGAATCCAAATATTCAGTTGTGCCCCACTGGCTACTGAAGAATAGTTAAAAGAAGTTAAAGATGAAATACTCTTTTATTCACAGAATGAATCCTTTGTCTCTGTCACTAATATGTGGAACCTCAAGTAATTTCACGTGCTGATCCTAAGGATTCAAGCTGAGATGGAGTGAATCTTCTAAAAAGAGTGGGGTATTGTCTTCGGCAGATTGCAAGTAGCAGTTGTCACAGTGAATGCACAATGTTTCATGCCAGTATTAATGTTTCTTATTCACAGACATTTGGTTTAATCAGTCTGAATATGCAAGGATATTGGAGAAAGTCCACTTTGTCTCCGTAAATAGCTAGAATTGACAGAAACAGATGCTGCCTATCAGACACCACATTTTTACCCCTATTTTGAAGGCTCCAAGAATCCCCCAAAGCCCTAGACAAATGGAAAAGGCATGAAATATTGAATCAAGTGAACACAGTATGAGAAGAGCTGTGTAAGTGTGTGGTGGCAAAAAAAAATCGGAACTATGCTGGTAGCCGCAGCTCATAATAAGAATGCATGTCTTTTATGCAATAAAATGTTATTAGTCAGAAAAAGTGCTACCAGAATCCCTCTGAATCAAGTCAAGGGATCACGCAGCATGCAAATGTAAGCAAGGATGGGGGCCATGGAACAGGCCTGCGTAAGGAAGAAACCTAGACAGGCAGGGGGTGGTTGGCAAGATGGAAGATGATGGATCTGGTTAGAAAACAGCTAATACAAACAGGAACTTGTTGATGGGGGAAGGGAGAGAATTGGAAGGGAGGTAGAAAAAAGGGAAATTCACTCTCATTTATGCTGGCTGAACGGGGAAGGGAATAACTAAGTGCAGATGTTGGAGTCAAATAAGATTTTTTTAAGACTAATGCACCTTTAGAGGGCCAAACATATCTAAGATCCAAATCTACTTCTAGTAATTCCTTGATGAATATCACTGTTATAGCTAACACGCCTCCTAACATGTTGAAACAATAATCAATGGACATATGTTCCCTATATGGGTAGCTGAGATACTTTCCTCTTAAGAACTATAGAAATTGGGTTTGGAAAGCAAACTAGTCATCGGTTGGATGCAGTGTGTGTGTGTGTGTGTGTGTGTGTGTTTGTAGATTTTCACGGGTAAAGGTATGTAGGTCTTGGTGTATTCGGGTCTTGTCTTGTGTAAGATTGAGAATACCTTAGCCAAGGTATTCTCAATCTTACATGGGACAAAACCCGAATACACCAAGACCTATATATATATATATGTATATGTATGTAGGTCTTGGGTATTCGGGTCTTGTCCGTGTAAGGTTGAGAATACCTGCAAGTTTGACGAAATCTCATCCGTCATCTTCAGGCTGGTGTCTTCAGCTTCGTTTCTGGAGAGAAGCTGAAGACACCAGCCCTGAAGATGACGAATGGATTTGTCGAAACGCTGCCAAGGTATTCTCAACCTTACACGCAAGATCCAAACACCAAGACCTACATACCTTTACCCGTGAAAATCTACGAAAACAAATGTATATGTATATGTATACGTATATGTATATGTAGGTCTTGGTGTATTCAGGTCTTGTCGTGTAAGATTGAGAGTACTTGGCGACGTTTCAATGAGATCCCACTCGCCATCTTCAGGACAAAGCCGAAGACACCGGCCTGAAGATGGCGAGTGGGATCTCGTCGAAACGTCACCAAGATACTCTCAATCTTAGCACGGGGACAAGACCGAATACACCAAGACCTACATACCTTTACCGTGAAAATCTACAAATATATATATATATATATATATATATATATATATATATATATATATATATATATATGGAAAATAGTATTGAGGCAGTTCAACAATAAATACTGGCTCCCCAGAGGTTCTCTACAAAGTAGACATGAAAATAATGTAATTATTAACTTTACTGGAATAAAATTCATATGTGGGAACAACGCTGAGGCCAAAAACTATCCTTCAAGCTGATTCGAAGCATCTTGTAAGAAGCTGTAAAGATGTTTTTGGGGATGTAAAGTAATCATAAAAAGGTGTGGAATACTGGGCAAAGGCACTCAGTGCTGAGATTCAGGATTAGTTGGCACCAAGGTGAACATCTATGGATTTGCCCTCACTTGCATCTTGCAAAACTGGAAAAGTAAGCAACCTTGGTTGACTTCGAACTGACAAATGGGAAAGAGCTTTCCAATGTATGATGAAATCTGCATGAAAGCAATCAATGTTTTCCTCTCGACAATACTACTAAGGTTTTTTATTGTGCAGGTAACATCAAGAAAACAACTAAGCAATAAGTCATACATCAGCATTGCCCAACTTCTCAAAACTTGAGTACAGATAATCCTCAACTTACAGCTGTTTGTTTAGTGACCATTCAAAGTTACAACAGCACAGAAAAAAAGTGACTTATGACTGTTTTTCATGCTTATGGCTGTTGCAAGCACGCCTGTCATCACGTGATCAAAATTCAGGCACTTGCAGCCAACTTATATTTATGATGGTTGCAATGTCCCTGGGTCATGTGATCACTTTTTGCAACCTTCTGACAAGCAAAGA
Organism: Naja naja; assembly: GCA_009733165.1. Classification (NCBI taxonomy): domain Eukaryota; kingdom Metazoa; phylum Chordata; class Lepidosauria; order Squamata; family Elapidae; genus Naja; species Naja naja. Next base: position 6,344,383 of record CM019163.1, read on the forward strand.
TAATGGGGAAGCCAGATTCACTTAACAACTGTGTTACTAACTTAACAACTGCAGTGATTCACCTCACGTATCTGTGGCAAGGGAGGTCATAAAATAGGGCAAAACACACTTAACTGTCTTGCTTAGCACCAGAAATGTTGAGCTCAATTGTGGTTATAAGTCGGAATATTCAAACCTCTGCCTAATCATCTTTTGCTTTACAGTTCCAGGGTAGCTTGAAATACTTGGTGTCATGCAAAAGAAACACAAATAATCTCTGTCTTAAATGCAATATTCTTATCCACCGCACTCTTAATCCTCCAACAAATATAAATCTGCTTGATGAGGAACTAATGGTCCTGTTCCTTTAAAAGTATTATTAAGCAACTATATCAGCATCTTCATCTAGTCTTCTATCAAGAAAAGTTCTCTCAAAAAAGTTTTGGAGAAACACATTTTCAATACTCAAAGCTCTCTACTTACTAAAGTTAGCAACCAAGCTATCTACCTCTGTGATGTTCACAGTCCTTTTGTGTTTACTAAAAATAAAGGTCAACTATAATTAGCGGCAACTTAGAAGACAGGAAGCGTAAAATAATTATTCTCCACTTTAGATAAAACCATTTTCTGTGTGTGGTAAAACATCACAGTCCTTGCAATAGTTACGATCAGTTAAATAAGCAGTGGTGTGCAAGAAAGTGAGATATTTAAGTAAGAAAAACATTATTTGAAATGACAAATTCAGTCAATTGAATGGGTGAACCTGAAATATGAAGCAGTTTGGGAGAATTTTTAAAGATCGGTATTTTTGACCAGATTCTGGATTTCTTTCCAAAAGGACCACAATTTTTAACTGTAATAGGAAAATAACTGCCATTTGGGAATATTACATATTTGTTTATTTATCAGTTAAAAGATTTTACAAAGTTTCTTAATCTTAAATCCATTCTCTTTGAAATTTGGCAAAATTGGTCATTCCTTTCTGGATAAGTTCTGTGTGATATCCATCCAAGCCTACCCAATTTTGGCCATTAGAAATGAGGTTAGTAACAATGAAAGCCAGAGTGCTCTGTCAGTTTTCCTTGGAAGAAAGTCTCAGAGGTTAATGAATATAGGATCTCAGCAATTTGTCCCATATCAAGCTTTTACTCCGATCATGTTTAATGCTAAAATCATCAATTTTAGCAGATGACTTCAATATACTGATTATGCAGTGCCTTTGTCCTTGTGGTAGAAACTGAGTTGGCAGAAGATGCTATTTTTATAAAGAAATACAATCTACTTATATTACTAGGAATATATTAAACTGAGATGGAGAACACATTAGTATATATCTCATGACTGAAGTTTCTTATATAACGATCAGTTGGGAAGGTGAGTAAAACCTAACACAATTCTAGATATCCCCTTATAGTGTATTCACCTATTAAGTCACTTTTTAAGCTTTTAACAATGGATAATTGGCTACATTTAGTACAGATAAAATTAGCATAATTTTTACTGTTTGCTCATTGCAGAACAGGGGACTCACACATGCCACTTTCTTCTGGTAGATGGGTGGATAAATCAGTTTGTATTATATAAATGTATTAAATGTGTATGAAGGGATGGTTTTCTATTTTATGTCCAATTATTATGCTAAAACAATTTTAGATTTGTGCCCTAGTTCTTCACCAGAGTTGTTCACGATTTACATAAGATGGAGCAGATCACATTTAAAAGGCACTTCAAAGAAACGGGGAAAAATCTACACATGAAGACTATTTACTCCTTTGAAAAGTTCTCTGCTGATCCAAAAACACTAACAACAAACTAAAAGCCCATTTATAGCAGTTCTTGTTCCTCGTTCTTGAGATTTAAAAATCAAGATCAACAAAAAATGGAGCATAATACCTAATTATTTCAAACAATATTTGGCTTTCTCGCTTAAAAAGACTCAAGACAAATCCTCTAATTTTAAATTTAAGTTTCTTTCTACAATAATATTTATACTTTGGGGTGACAAACGTACAATACAATCCGTACATTTTTTAAAGAAAAGATTTTAAGAGGAGGATGACGGTGGCTCCTGCTCTGAGTTTTTTGGTGCATTCTTTTTTTTTTTAAAGCACATTCCAATCTAATGTTTTCCATATGTATTTTCACCAGCAGAATCCTTACAATAGGAAGGAAAGCTTTGCTTTATCAATTGTTCCAAGAATAACGATTTGATTATTAGAAAACTCAATTAGTTTAGCACATGTCAAGGGAGAAGAAAAGCTTTATCATAAATTACAGGTAGTCCTCGAGTTATGACCACAATTGAGCCCCAAAATTTCTGTCGCTAAGTGAGACATTTGTTAAGTGAGTCTTGCCCCGTTTTACAACCTTTCTTGCCACAGCTGTTAAGTGAATCACTGCAGTTGATCAATTAGTAACCTGGTTCTCAAGCGAATCTGGCTTCCCCGTGGATGTTGCTTGCCAGAACGTTGCAAAAGGTGATCACATGACCTTGGGACACCACAATAGTCATAAGTATGAACCAGTTGCCAAGCTCCTGAGATTTGATCACATGATCAGGGAGAGGCTGCAAAGGATCGTAACTGGGAAAAATGATGTCACTTTTGTCATTGCCACTGTAACTTTGAACGGTCACTAAAGTTTGAGGACTACCTGTACAGAATGATTTTAAGATTACCTCCAGCACTGGTCCAGCTCCAAGAATGATTTGTTCTACCCCACTGGCGAATCCCTTTTGGCTAAGAGCGGTGAGGTGATGGATCAAGAAATTTGTGCTCTGGGTTTTGCCAGACCCACTTTCTCCAGAAATGACTACACACTGGTTCTTCCGCCGCAGCAGCATGGCATGATACGCAACGTCAGCCACTGCATAGATGTGGGGCTCCAGCTTACCCAGCTGATGATTATCGTACATCTTGACATATTTAGGGTTATAAATGGGAAGGAATTTGAATGGGTTAATGACTATTAAAATGCTTCCAACGTAGGTGTAGATTTTTTCTTGCTTAAAGCGATTTCTAAGGTTTTCCAAGAGTGTCCTCTCATTCAGATCCGGCAACGCACATAAATCATCGTAATCCTTGTACTGTGGCTGGGGAAGGAAGCCACGTTCCATCATCCTGCGCCGTTCTTCGGTGACCTGCAACCAGGACTGGAGACTGGCGTAATGGATCGATCCATCCAGGTTCTTTTCTCTTAGAAGAAAGCGATAGTCCTCTCCGCTCAAGCGGTTCTCTAGGGCCATCCGTGGCCAGAGCATCATGCGTTGGACAGGGCAGTCGGTGGGGTTGAGGATCCATTCCTCCCCACCAAATTCCTTCACTTCGGCCAAGACGTAGCATTTTGTTTTGTCCAGCTGCAGTTTGTTAATTAGAGAGTCTATCACCTCAGCAGCAGTAGAAGTTTTTCGTGCAATAATAGGACAATAAATGGTCCCTTCGGCAATGTTCCCAGGGTAGATGTGTAGTGTGTGCTCTGTGTCTTCAAAGCGTCTTCTTCCTCCGGTATCATTTCCACTCATATTGGACTTCTTCCCATCAGTAACTGCAATCCATCTTTAATAAGGTTAGATAAGAGATCATGGTGACAGTGCTAAAATAAATAAAAAAAGAACATATTTAAGGACACTGAGTATTTATAGAACAGACAGAGATTTCAATTATAAAATCCTCTTCTAGAACCAGATGTTTTTAAACAGTAGGGAAAGAAGTAGAAAGCATATGGAAAGTACACGTTCTGTCACTAGATGGGGGAGAAATTGGAAAGAGGTAACCATTTTAATGAGATGTGGGTGTGATTAACTTACTTTTTTTATTTTACCCTCAGTAATTAATATGTTGATCTTCTGTAGTCTGCTAGGGACCAAATTAATAATCAGCACCATCTTAATAAATGCTGTATAGGCCAAAAACATTGTGCCAACAGAGAATATATTTCTTTCAAATACTGATTTGGTGATGGAAGAAATGCAACTTTTTTTCTAGTTTATTCATAAATTATTCTGAGGGAATTACATTCATTGTGAATTATCTACAGTATTCATATAAATCTGGTTTATTCTCATATACAGTAATGGTGTTTCAGTAACTATCCTTGTATGCTTACAAGTGTAAACAGGTCTTCAATCCACTGAGTGAAAGGAATCATTTATTTATCTTTCTAAAGACAGCATGTTAGGACAGTCCCCTAATGCCCCATCATACAACACCTATTACAACATAAAGGAACATGATGCAGAGAATAATGAAGACAGGAAACTAGCAGCCCTATCAAAGTTTGCCCTCACACCCTGGAAACACATACACAAAGAGAGAAGGAAATTCAATCAGACTGAACTGGTGCCAGCTTGCCCTGCAGTTCTGCTCATGTGGCATGTGATCTTACACTGGCAGAACCTATCGATCAAAATGTATATAGCCATAAAAAACTATTTGCAAGCTACTGTCTTTAGGCTTCACCCTGTAAGAACATTTAAGGCAGTAATCATGTCACGACTAGAAATGGGACAGTGATTATTTTACCGAATATTGTGTATTGTGTAATACTATCAGTGGTCCCCACCTTTCTGGCACCAGGGACCAGTTTCAGAAGAAAAATGGTCTTTCATGGACAGAGGAGGGGGTGGGATGGTTTCACATACAACCTCACAACCTGAGCACAACCTGCTCAGATGAAGTTTTGCTGCTGCTTGCACAGCCTGGTTTCTAACAGGCCATGGACTGGTATTGGCCCATGATCCAGGAGTTGGAGACCCCTGTATTAGATGATTAGCTTAGTCAAAGGTATCTGTATGGGGTCTACAGTCAGGCAGGAAAGTAGGAACATTCCCCATCACAAAAGTTGTATGGGGGCAGTGCTTGAATCATAAAAAAATTCAGCACAGATCAGAGATAAATAATTTAATTTTGAGTACAATAAAAGCCTGTATTTTATTCGGTCCCTAATAATACTCACAACTGTAAAGCAGTGCATGAAGTGGAGAGGGACTTAAGATCTTGTTTGTTCAGGTAATGCAAAAGAACACTAATGCTATTGATAAACTCTCACTGAACACTGCCATGATTCTCCCTTTGCAGCAACCCTTCCTCCCCCCACCCCGCCTTAATGAAGCAGCAAGTGAGCTAATTAAACAGACTTTCTACCAAAAGGAATCTGTCTCAGGGACAACCTGGGAGGACTATTCAGATTGCAGTGGATACTTTTCAGTTCAGTTATTAAATTATATGGAAAAAAACCTATTGTCTCTTACATCCTTAACATTTTCAGTCCTCTACCCCAGTAAACTGACATAGGGAAGCACATCACAATCAATATTGAGCCTGAATAAAATGGAATAAAAATAATAGTAACATTCAACTCTAGTCAGACATGTAAGCATGCAGATAGGTTTAGGTTATTTCTGAATTTCCTCTGTCAGTAACATGAAATACAGATCTTAGAAAGTCAATTAGCGCCCAAATATTTAGTATGAATTCATCAGCAATTCAACTACTGGACAGTAAGCTTTCAAGTATCAAATATGTAGGCATTTATGTATGAGCCTAAATTCATCTGTGGACTCACTAAAGTCAACTCAAAGCATTCTCTAGAGCAGGGGTCTCTATGGCTGGCTGGGGAATTCTGGGAGTTGAAGTCCACAAGTCTTAAAGTTGCCAAGGTTGGAGACCCCTGCTCTAGAGCAATGTGACCCTGTAAAGCAAAACCAAGCTAGAAACAATTAGCTAGGGAGGCAAATTTGCAAGATGCCAAACAGGAAGTTTTTAGAGGTAGCCCTACAGGAATAGCAATCCTCTGCTTCCCACACCACTAATAAGTGCATACACAACACAAATGCTTAAATAGCTATGCATAATTAATATTTATGCTCATGCATCAAATGACTATTTCACTTTTAACTGAATTAGGTATTTCAAGGCAACAGAATATATTACAATAACATGCTAAACTGAACCAACTTAACACGGTCCATTTGGAAGTAATTTTTCAGGTGCTCACATTGAGATATATCTCATCAAGCAACATACTACCAGTCTTTTTCAGCTGATAATAAGGAACTGAATTTGGAATTTATCTGATTTATACTTGACTTCTCTGCTCTCAAAGTCTCCAGGTCAGCGCCTGATTCTCCCCATTAGGTGAATTCAACTGTTGTCATATTCAATCCCTGAATGCCAAAGGAATTAAAGTATCCCCAGAAGAGATATATTGTAAAGAAGCTGAATGGCTTTAATTTTAACTGTATTTCCATCCAAATACAGTTAAAGCTCCTCACAAATCTTCATCCTTGCACTGATTAAATGCCTAAAAATGCCACGTCAGAGTTCTAAAATAAATCAAATGTGAATTGGGGAAACTTCTAACAACAATATAACATTTCCCTTCGTAACAAAATAGTAAAAAGCAGTCACAGAAACATAACAAAAACATATCCAATAAGGATATTATAGGCAATTTAATATCTGTTCTGAGTAAACTGGTAACAGAGGGACATGTCTTAGTTTAAAAAAAAGTCAGCGAGGCTATCTTAACAATAAAGAGTTTGACAGTGTCAATAAGCATGCTGGTAAGATTTCAAAACACTTTACCAAAGGATCTATGTAAAATTAAGATTGGGAGAAGAGGTCATTCTCCTATGAGCTGTGCTGAGCATCCAGAAGTGGGAGGTGCTCAGTCTCCTGTTGCGTAGGCTGGGCTAATTAGTAGGATGCGCCTCCTCCTCCTCGATGCGCCTCTTTGCGACCCCAGTTCCAGCTCAGCCTTGGTAGCAGTTCAGTGGCTGGCCGGAACAGAGGTTTTTCTACTGCAAACAAGGAAGAGAGGTTCAGGTTTGCTTTTTTTTTCCCCACTAGGAAGGGATTCAGTTCTGTTCTTTGTAGTTTTTGCCTTCCCCTGTCTGTCTTCCTTATAAGGAAGCCTCGCAATGCTTTGCGGCGGCTGCCACGAGGCTTATCTTTCCGATCTCTTGATCGGGTGGCTTTTGACGAGCACGGCTTTCGGGGCGGTGTCCTGAGCCGCAACGAAGTTCTTCTTGCTTGTTTTTTACTTTAAAAGGATCCCTGAGCTCTGCTTTTTGTATTTTCCCCCGTTGATCTTCGCACAGAGCAAGGTTGCCCTAGCGGTTTCAGTTTCACTTTCGGAAACCGCATCGCCATTTTGGAACCGCGTGGCAGCGGTCTCTGCTAAGTTGGAATTTCAACCTTTAATTACCCAGCCGGTTTCCCTTGCTGGGGGCCAGGGGGGGTACAACACTCCTGGATTCTGTACCTTGGCCTTCTTAGGTTTCCCAGGCTGGGGACTGGCCTGTCTATACATTAATAGACTTAAATAAATATATATATATATTTATTATTATTATTATTATTATTATTATTATTAATAATAATAATAATAATAATATAATTATTATTATTATAAATACATAGATACATATTACTCTGCCCTGTAGGTCTCCCTTGCTGGGGGCCAGGACAAAACTCAGTGGATTCCCTTCTGATTTTAGGTTTCCCTTACTGGGGGCCTCAGCAGCGGCCCTCTACCTCAATTTGTAGCTAACTGGTACTTTATAGAAGTCTACTTTGTTGTCACCCTTGGTTTCCCTTACTGGGGACCGGGGTAAAAAATTCTTCAAGGTTATTCTTTCCAGAATTGAGGCCTGAGGCTCACAGAACATTCCAACAAATTGCTACCTGAGTTTCCTTGTATTCATTCAGTCTGTAGGCTGCTAGGAGAGAAGATTCCTGGGGTCTCTGTTCAAGGGACAGTGTCCCATCAAAAATTCTTGGCTTGCGCATTTTTCTTCTGTCTTGTACACATATCGGGCACTTCAAACATACAAGCGGACTGGCTCAGCAGGGCCATGATCGATCCATCGGAGTGGTGTCTTCACCCCTCACTTTTTCACCAAATTGTCCAGAGATTCGGCCTACCGGTCCTCGACCTATTCGCCACACCTCTCAACTCTCACCTCCCATGTTTCTTCTCCCGATACCCGTCTCAGGGAGCAGAGAACACCAATGCACTCTGATGTCCTTGGCCCCAAGGTCTCCTTTACACTTTCCCTCCTCTACCCGTTATACCCAGACTGATCCAGAAGATTCTGGAGGAGCGAGCAGAGGTCCTAGTTGTGGCTCCGTTCTGGCTGAGGCGGACTTGGTTCATGGATCTGAGACAGCTGTCTGTGCAGGACCTGTGGCGGATCCCTCCGTCAACTGTTGTGCTTTCTCAGGGTCCAGTCCATCACCCAGAGCCCCAATGGCTCAACCTGACCGTCTGGAGGTTGAGCGGCACGTCTGAGGGAGGAGCACATGTCATCTAAGGTGATCGAGACCATCCAGGCGGCGAGGCGACCGTCTACGAATAGAATCTACAATGCTACCTGGTCCAGCTTCTGTCGCTGATGTGCTAGGGCGCAGGTGGATCCTTCCTCTCCTTCAGTGGCTCAGCTGTTAGAGTTTCTTCAGTTGGGTCTTGATAAGGGCCTCTCTCCTAACACGCTTCGGAGGCAGGTGGTGGCACTGTCTTCTGTGCTCTCCTGGGCCGACTGCAAATCCATCTCCAGTCATCCAAGGGTGCGTAGTTTCCTCAAGGGGGCCATGAACCTACGACCACCGGCTATCCACAGGTACCCTACTTGGGACCTCAACACTGTCTTAAACGCCCTTACCAAGGAGCCATTTGAGCCACTACGGACTATCAGTACCCAACTGCTGACGTATAAGGTGGTCTTCTTGGTGGCCATCACCTCGGCTAGGAGGATTTCTGAAATCGCTGCCCTCTCCATCAGGAAGGACCTCTGTGTCTTCCATGAGGACAGGGTGGTCCTCCGACCGGACCTGACATTCCTGCCTAAAGTCAATTCAGCCTTTCACAGGGCTCAGGAGTTGATCCTCCCAAATTTTTGCGTGGCTCCGTCTCATCGGCTCGAAAGACAGTGGCACCACCTCGACGTTCGGCAAGCCCTATGTATTTACATAAAGCGCATGGCGCCCTTCCGCAAATCGGAAGCCCTGTTCATCTCGTTTCTTCCGAGTAATCTGGGCCATAAAGTGTCCTCTTCTACTATTGGCCGGTGGCTGTGAGCTTCTATCATGAGGGCGTATGAGACCCAATCGAGTCCGACGCCTCAGGGCATCACTGCCCACTCCACCTGGAGTGCGGCGACATCGGCTGCATGGGCCACCCAAGCCTCGATTGAGGAAATTTGTAGAGCAGCTACCTGGGTTTCCCCCTCTCCCTTTATTAGGAATTATAAGATAGATGTTTTTGCCTCCGCGGAGGCTTCGTTTGGCAGAAGGGTGTTACAGCAGGTCCTCAAGGATTGAGTGAGGTGTCTGTCAGACGGATTCCCTCCCAACGGGCCTTCCTAGCTTTGGCATGTCCCACTTCTGGATGCTCAAAACAGCTCATAGGAGAAAGGGTGTTGGTACTTACCTGAGACGCCCGTTCTCTCTGAGCTGTGTAGAGCATCCAGCCCCTCCGTGTATCCGACTGTTAGGGAGTGGCCCTGTCCCGGCCAGCTACTTGTTTTTTTGGTGTGTATATAGTTAGACGGGGTCTTTTTGTACTTCGTCTTCGCTGGAAACTGGGGACGCAAGGAGGAGCATCGAGGAGGAGGAGGCGCGTCCTACTAATCAGCCCAGCCTACGCAACAGGAGACTGAGCACCTCCCACTTCTGGATGCTCTACATAGCTCAGAGAGAACGGGCGTCTCAGGTAAGTAAGTACCAACGCCCTTTTTATAGATTGGCAGTGGTCAGAGAACTGAAGAAGTAAATGAAAATATATGCACAGTTCATGATTGAAAGAAAAAAACCATGGGTGTCTCTATAGTATCTATATCAGAACTGCTTTTTTGAAATGACCTGAAGTTAGCAGTGAGGTGACCAAATTCAACAGTATCATTATTTAAATAGTTAAAAACAAAAAGGTACTTTTACATACCAAATATTCCAAAATAATCTAATGGATAACTTCATTATAACCTTGGTCTCAACAATTGGCTATAACTATTTAAACCAGCAGCCCATCATATAAATCTGGAATGTCTAATGAAATATATTGTGCAATGCAGTACAGTGCAAAAAATTATACTGATAATAGCAGTCAGTAATGAGGAGGAACTGACTAGAAAAATCTGCTTTGTACTGTTGCAACCAAACCTCTTTCTATGGGGGAAAGGAAACAAGCCACCGCTATTTTCAGACATATCCTTACGTTTTTCATAATTCTATTTTTATTGCTGCCTCCCGAAATGCCATTCCTAAAAGAAGATTATCTAAAAGAAGATTTTTATCTAAAAGAAGATTTTTGCTGGCTGAGAGATCACACCTAGCACAGGAAGAGTTAAGGGCAGGAGCTGATATCCTGATCATGCAAACTATCACGGCCATGTCATGAACCAGATAGGATGGAATTTGTTACTTCTTTTCCCAGTAATTTTGCCAATTTTTTTTCAAGGTACATTGACAATGGCAATAATCCTTTATAACCACTGTTTGAAATGCAGGAACACATCAGTGCCAAAGCAAGCTCTGAGGCTATCTATTAAATCCTTTTCAGATTTCCCCAAATGGCTCAGATACAACTTGCCCTTTTGGGGAGGAAGGACAGAGGTGAAAAATATCCGTAAGACTGAAAGGAGCTGCGTTATGAAAGGATTTGAAACATCAACTGCAATTAAGGCAACCTACAATAGTTTGAGCAACAGCATGCAAAAGTCCTGAAGAACACACTTTCAAGATTACCTCCATCATCTCAATTCCAATAGAAATCTCTGATCTATTCCATACACTTTCCTCAACTTTAAAGAGCCTCCATCTCCTTCCCACCCCAAAATGGTGGATCAAGGAAATTGCTTACATTAGAATTATATCAACTGAAACTAAGTCACATGTCCTGCATTACTGGCAAGTCTGGATTTATTCCACTTCCTGAAACAAGCACACTATTAAAAAAAAAAGGAAACCACAACTTCTCCTATATAATTAGCATTTTTCTGTCTTTTTCAGACATGTCCTTTAAGAAGCACCTATCAACTGGGAATTATTTCCAGGGTTACAAAAGGTAACAAAAGCAACTCCTTTGCTCATGAGTTTCTTGTACAATTGCTCATGCAACTAGTTGCTGCAAAACTTCTTTACTTATTTAACTTAAACTATCTCCACTAATTACATAATTTAAATAATGATAGGTGAAGCACTGAAATAATACATTCAGATTTGCAGTGTGTTTCTCACATATCTCTACTCATCCCTGCTTCAAAGTTATGAGTCCTTCTATGAGGAAGATGGGCAGTTTCTAACAATAATTTCAAGGTATTTGGCAGACAAGAAGTAACCAAACTTCACGTTATTTAAATAAAGCAGACTGACTATGTAGCGAAAGATTACTTGCAATTCTAATGTTTGTTTGGATCTTGGCTTTACTGTTTATTAAAGCAGCATTTGTATTTTTTCGCCCATAAAAGTGGAAATGTTGGTGTCTAAGTGTGATAATATGAGTTTGGATTGCTGTAAAAGAAATGTACCATCATTGGAGACTCCGACCCAAGATCTAATGACTGGGGGTTGGTGAGAATTTAGAAGGAAATAATCCATTAAGAACTAAATGCATAATATAACAACAGCACATTCAATCCATGATGATTTGAATGTGTACAATGGACACATTGAATTTACCATGAAGTGCCTTTCTGGCTATCAGAAAAGGGTTAATCCACTTTTTCTAATCAAGCAGATGTAAAGTTGCTTTCTGTCCTATGTCCCTTTGACTTTAGCCTTACATACTGACTTTACTTGAGAGTGGTTTAAATCCTTCATCATATGTTTGAGAAACCATCCATTTGTGTGTGTAATTCTGAAAGTCAGATGCGTCCTGTCACATGCTTGCTATGCTATCTAGCAAAGCAAAGTGTTTCTAAATTCAGGCATTTCCTCTCCCCCCCCTCATGTTATTTCATTCAAATATTGTGCTGTCACTGCTTTTCTGGTTACATTTACAGAGGAACATATTGAATAAGAGTACTTTGTGCACCAGTGCACATTAATGATGAAATGGGAAATACAACAGTACACTTTTTGTAACTTGTGCTGCAGATTGCTTTAGACTTAGCACAGGGGCGATGCTTTTCCAACACAATTTATAACCTCATCTCTTGAAAGAGTCAGTACTTGAGAACTATCCTTCAGAGGACAGGAAAGAAATGTTTAAATTAAAGAAAATGAAATATATCCCAAATGAAAACACTCATAACTAGAACAGTCAGATGAACATAATTAAGGCTCTTCATTAGTGATCTTCTGAATATACATAATCAAATTAAATCAATGGAATTATGCAAATGCCAGTCCCATCTCAGATAATGTTACTTTAGAGACTGTTTCCCAAAATACAAAATACACACTCACATTATTTATAATCAGTTATGCAATCTAAAACAACTCAATATGCTCTAGATTGAATTTATCTTTAAGTACACTGTGGTCATATTTGTTCTCGGCTAGTTATTATTCACAAGCTTAACCCTTGCTAATTATACTTCTGCAACATATGAAAGCGTGATATTGTGGAATAGCTGAATATTGCCATGCCAACAAAAACGGTGGTTCAATCTTAAAAAAAAAAATCCTGCACAAAATTAGCTCTGCTTTTCCTTGAGACAAAGCAAGTGTATTATGTAAATGCCACCATGGTAAAAGATCAGATGCTAAGAAATATAGCCTACTGTTTTTTTTTTTTTAAATTACATTTAGTCCGTTTTGCTGGCTGAATTAGAAACTTCAGGCAAGCAGCATTTGACACAGCAGGCAACTGCCGGAGGGGAAAGCACTGAACAAGCCATCCATTGAATGGGCAGCCTGTTCTGTCACAGTCCACTTGTAATGGGTCAGTCATAGGGCAGATGCTACCTCTCAGCCTCAATTGGACGCTTGACTACTTGGATATTTGTCAGTGTCACTTGTGAACTCTGAAGGTCTTCTGATAAGATTGGCAGCCAAAAACTACAGTAAGGTAGAAAGCTTATTTTCATGCTACAGCTATAATAACCATGTGAGCTCAGGTAATTAAACCAAAAAGATGCCACACTGAATGAAGCGACACACACACACACACAAGTCGCCACTAAGGTACCCTAATCTCAAATCAACTTCACCTTTTTTTTTTTTTACAAAAGTTTTATTTTTCCAAAAGAACAAACGTAACAAACAAACATACAACACATAGATCCATATCAATTTCAAGTATGTCGGTCGGTCAAAAATCACAGTGCCTTCCCCTCATTATTCATACTCAATATTACAAAAAGGAAAAACTATGATCATTATTATTAATCCTCTATCATATTATAATCTCTATATTGTTTCAACAGTTCCATCTATCTTTATGTTCCCAAAAATATATTACCAAACTTTTTTATCTAACCCTTGATAGAACATATTCCATATCTTATAAAACTGCTTTTCTTCTTGGTCAACTTCACCTTGAGGCCACCTGCTGAGGCCTTTAGTGTTCCCATCATACGTGGAGGAGGTGAAAGACTCCAACATTTTCCATCATAGGAGATAAGGTGAAGATGCCAGCTTTTTTTCTTTCTCAAGAAAGAAATGATCTCACTTGTGTCCAAGCTCGATAAAGGAAAGAGAAGGGAGCAGCTGCTGTTGCTCCCTTTCTTCATGCTTCATATTTTAGCATGGATGTGTGAAATTTGTTTTTCTCCAAAGCCCAATGCAGAGCCAAGACAGAAGAGTTGGTAGTAAGGACAACAAGAGGTAAATATACTCTTCTGGAAAGACAAAACTGCAACCTGGAGTCAGCAGGAAAGCTTAATCTGCATCCTGCAGCAGAGTCCAGTTTATAGAATCTGACTTATATACGGAAGAACCATAATTGTCCCTTAATATTCTGGAAAAAGCCTTCTGCAGTGAGATAATCAGCTTGTACATTTGTATCTTTGGGGAGGGGGCGGGAGGAAAAAAAAAAGAATAACAGCACAAATGGTGGAAAAAAGCTTGCCAGACATAAAAGCATAGCAGGACCATATGGCTAGGAAGAAAAATTTGAGCTGCAGACAGTGTGGGCGTTGTTGCTCAGAAGAGTTTGGTAACATAAAGTGGAAGTTTTCCCATAAGATAGCAGTGAACATTAAGGAAATAGGTGCAAACAACAATCCCCAGTTATCCTGAGAGATACTCAACAGCAGCACCACAGTAGCAAGGCCAAACAATAATGGCAAATGAGCCCTATAGCAAGAAAAAAAAAGGAATCAGTATAATTTCTACTTTGCACATTTTAAAAAAATGGTCAAATTCTGTTTTGTCAAAATTTTAATGGACTTTTTTTTTTTAAATAAATAGGCCTAACAGCTGAAATCCTGGGCTGGCTGAGTCGAAAAGCTGGGGCTCTGAGTGGAGGCGAACTTTTTACAGTGGCAGACTCAGCTCACGTCATAAGAGGGCAGAGTCATACCCAACGCTGGGCTCTCGAGCAGCGTGACGGAGAACAAATGGAGCAACAACTTATTCCTCCATTCTGTAAATAATTTATCTTACAGTACCATTTACAAATCAACCAACACAAAGTTATTAAGTTTCACAAGTCAATTATATATATTGGAATTGTTCTAGCAGTAGCAAAGAAAGCTCTGAACCATCGTATAAGAAGACAAGAACAACAGCAGCAATGCTAACAAACAGAAGCACAACGTTATCATCCATCCTTTGAGTGTTCAACTTTTGGTGAACTCGGCTAACAATTCTTAAAACAGAATAAATGATATTTGGAATTTACAAAAAGAACTCTAATTTTACTGCTCACAAAAAAGTTGTGAGATAAAAGAGGATAGAAAATGAGAGGCCCACATTTACATAAAAAACTGAACATAAACCTGCAAAACTGAATGGTTAATAATTTTAAACAAATACGTTATCCTAAAAATGATATGCTAAAAACTCTTTCCATAACAAGACAGCACTGTTTCAGTTATTCACCAATGCACAAGTGATTACCCTCTAATTTTACATGCAATCTCTAACCTACAATTGGAGAATTTGTTAATTCCTTTTGCCCAGCAACAATAACAACAAGAAAATTAGCCTGAAGGGGTAAATTGTTATATTTAGTGATAAATAGTTAGCAAGATTCAGGTTCCAAATGTGTTCCCATCAGGGAGTCCAGCTTCTGTAATTATGAAAAAATAATTTCCACAAAATTAAGAGTCATCTTCCAAGTGATTCAGCTTAAATATGAGGATTTTAAAAAACGCAAAAAACACACAAAGCCCTGTTGTTTAGACATACTTTGGAAAAATCTACCTAACACAAACCTATTATAGCTGAACAACAGCTACTTGCACTTTTTTTTGTTTTGCTCCTGATGCAGTTAAAAAACTTCCAGTTACCAGAAGCTAGCAGAAAAAAATAGACTTTTAAAGTGCATTACACTACAATTTGCAAAAAGGGATGTAATGTATTCTGAAGTAAAAACCCAAAGTAAGTCTAAGATAAGTTAGCAACAAAATATATGCATTTCTGAAATGCTACCCAGTTCAGTGCAGGCAAGCTTAAATGTCACATCTGTGGGATTGGCATCCAGAACAGCATTTCATCACATCTCTAAAAAAAACGCTGAATATTTTTAATAGTGAGATATGCCGATTAGAAAAGATAAAAGACAACACAGGCAGTTCTAGTAATACCCTCCAAGGAGGGAAGAGGCAAACTGGTATGAACAAAAGACATGACCAGCAGCATTAATTAAAGGGTTCCTGGAAATTTGATCGTATTAGTTTCTCAACAATAATATAATTCGCATTGCAACCCTACACATATTCTACTTCCTTAGTGATTTTTGGCAACAGTTTTTCTAAAGAGCTTCTGGAATACAGGAGATGGAGAAAAGAAGAAGCTGTGTTGCTGGGTTACTGAGGGCTAGAAAGTGTCTAGCATGCAACAACAGAGGCAGCAATGTGAATTCCTCCAATCAGCATGTTTATTCGCAATTCTACCTTCTGCTTTCTGCCAAATAACTCTGAAAGGGCCTTAGTTCTGGCTTACAGTTTTCTGGATGCTTTAAAAGAATTAACTTTGGATGCCATTTTAAAAATTTCCAAAACAAATTATATCAGATTCCAAAATTTGCTTATACTCACCTGTTAATTGAGCCTTGGTGGTGCAGGCTGTTAAATGCCTAGCACTTAGTTCCAGCTGCCTGCAATTACTGCAGGCTCGAATCCCACCAGGCTCAAGGTTGACTCAGCCTTCCATCCTCTCGGGGTAGGTAAATTGAGGACCCATGATTGTTGGGGGCAATAAGCTGACTTTGTAAAAATGCCGCTTAGTAATAAGCAGGCATATACAATGGAATGAAGGCTATTGCTGAGCGCATTGGGTTGTGCTCCAAAAATTGTAAGCTGCCCTGAGTCTTTGGAGAAGGGCGGCATATAAATGTAATTTAAAAAAAAAAATTCTTATATCAGTTTTATAAACTTCCTAATCTTGCTTTAAGCATGATGAGGCCAGTTATATGTATTTTAGTTGAATCCATTTGATTTAGAACTCAAACAGGGCCATTAAAAAAAACTTCTGATCTCAAACTTTCCAACACATTTTCACTTTCACAAGAGCATATAAATGGCTCTTTCTGCATGTGACAGGACATTAACAATGTCTTTGAAACAATGATGAGGACAAACAAGTTTCTTCCCCAGAAGGATCACTGCACATCTCAGTAACTTTAATGACTGGCCCTTCAAGTTCCAATTCCTAGACACCAAAGAGAAAATGAACTATAATTAGGATTTCCAATAATGTTTTATGGGGGGATAGAGAACATCTTCCCATAAATTAAACAGAGAATATTGTTTCAGGAGTGATCTCAACTATAGATTAGGGGGTTATCATAGATCCAAAGAGCTATCCATGCTAACCACTGGAAAAACCCACATGATGTGGGAAGGAAGTAGGATAGTGGGTACCCACAAAGATTCCATGACAAACCCACTGGGGCAAAGCAGAAAAAATGGCAAGCGGCTATACTGATGACCATGTTAACCAAGCTACTGAAAGCTTTCCCTTAATTTGCTTTGTAAATGGAACAAGAGAAGGGAGTAAATTTTAAAACAAAATCTACAGCCAAGAGCTCATTTCAGCTCCTCCCAATGTCTAGAAACCTTCTCAACCAGTCATCTGAGAAAGTACTTATGGTCTTTAAAAGCAAACAATAAAGGCTGTTCCACATCTTTATTTTCCTAACCATTATTTTTTTAAGAAGTCATTTCTATACTTATCTTATTCTTACCTCAAACTTCCGAAGATTAATAAGAACACTTTGCTCTAACTTAATGAGATATGAAAATACTCAGTTAGCTTCAGTAAAGTTATATTTGCCACATTTTTCTTCTCCATTGTTTTCCATGATACACATAAAAGCACACTTTAATAAACCACATGTAATCTTTGTGCAGAACACAACCGACAAGGTCCCTGAGTGAAGGCTTGACATTCATTCAAGAAAGACAGAACAAGGTAAAATGAAAGCTTAAGGAGTAACTAAGAAGAGATAGAAAAATAGAGATGCTGCAGCTGCCTCCATGAAAACAAGCACACTTAAAATGACTTTGAAAGAAACCTATCAAGTGAGATCATGAGGCACTTCCAACATAAAAAGAAATATTGTGGGGGGTGAAGACAACAGTTGCTTTTCTGAAAAGCATCAGTTGCAGTTTCATTTCAAAATCTTTGACTTATGCAAATGGTAAGCATTCATGTAAATGTTGCCCATTGACAATAAATTGAACTATCTATCATTACTCAGCTAAATCCATTCCAAGCCATAAGCTAAGAGAAATATTGCTGGATAATCTAACTGACCCTGTCTTCTTTTTCTGGTATTCTGGTATCTGTAATTAGGCCTAATTCACCCCACACGCGCACCACCAGAAACATGCCCTTTCAGAGCCACACCCAAACAACTACTGCCAATTTCAGATTTTTTTTCTATATTTTCTATAAACACAGAAGATTTGATTCCTTGACAAAGGCTAAAGAAACTAATAAACACTTTATTTCCTAAAACTGGAACACATGGCATGTAACAAGGTTGAAGATGCATTTATTCTATATCAAAAGTAGTCCTTGACTTAAGATGACAAATCAGCCCAACAAATTTCTGTTGTTAATTGTTAAGTGAATTTTGCCTCATTTTACAACTTTTCTTGTCTCAACTGTTCAGTGAATCACTGCAGTTGATAAGTCAGTAACCCGGTTGTTAAGGTGAATCTGGCTTCCCCATTGATCTTGGAACACTGTAACCATCATAAACATGAACCATTGCCAGGTGTCTGAATTTTGATGATACGATCATGGGGATGCTGGAAAGGTTGTGTGAAAAATGGTCATGTAATTTTTTTAATGCTGTTGTAACTTTGAACGGTCACTAAGCGAACGGTTATAAATCAAGGATTACCTGCAGTCTTCTGCTTCACTATAATACAGTAACTATGAGTTAGCTAAGATGCCCACATTGGTAGAATGATACTTAAAAAGAACTATTTAAAATAATGTAAAAAAAATGAAAACGTATTATTTATTGCTGGATATGTGGAATACATCACTCACACTTATATCCCCTGGGTGCTTTTTAGGCCAAGACCCACATTTGGGGCTTTGGGGTTGGATGTCAGAGATTGATCAGGATAAACAATTGAGCTGGGTTACTTGTTCAGGTAAGCCAGGGCACAGAAATGAGTTCAGTCATACCTAATTTTGGTATGTAGGAAGTTAGCACCCACCCCTTCCTAGAAAAATGAAATATCCTAGGAAATATTTAAAAAGGCAGAATATTTCCCCTAAAAGTAGAAACTCAGAGAGGCAGAAGCTCACCTCCCCCACCTTTGTTAATGGGTGGGCCATTAAGGCCTGGGCCAGGGTATTTTACATAACAAAGGTCTCTACCCATCTTACCACCTGGCCTGAGAAGATTGCATCAGCCAGCACTTAGGTGAAGCCACTTGGTCCAGCTAAGACCCCTGCCCCTGGGAGTCTGACGGCCAATGGGATGCATTTCTTACACAGGAACAGGAAACACTAAGGTATATAACTAAGGGTCTCTCAGCATCTTGGTCCTTTTTTTTCTTCACCCAACATCTTGAAGCATGTGATTGTCCTTTTCACTTTGGAGCTCCAAGCCATGTGGCCCTGTCCACCATTAAACCATCTTTCCAAACAGCCCCATGTTTCCAGTGTCTTTTTCCTCACTTGGAACTGAACCCAGTAGGATATTTCTTCTAATGGGTATGACTAAAATCAAATTATTTTAACCTGGTTATTTCCTGCCAATAAAATTCTCCTTGTTATCACATCGAACTTGTGGCAAGTGTTTGAGAGGTTAGGCCAAGCTCAAGGAACTTAAGGTCAACATGATTCTGTAGCTTTGACTGTGCACTTTTGTGCTAAGCCATGGTTTGTTTTAACACAGTTCACTGAAAATACCTTTCCTCATACATAATGTAACACACAATTTTACAAACACAATAGCTAGGCTGACATATCATGCAAACAAAACTATTATGTAACAAAGTGTAAATCAAGAAAGCAATTATATAAAACTCTTGGTTTCTTCTAAAACTTTGCTGGGCAAAGAGTGTCTTTCCAGATTTTTAATAGTCAGCTCCTAGTATCTTCCCCAAGTACAGGTCATGCACAGCTTGCCAGATAATGTTCTTTTTCTCAGCTCATTCAGATGGCAAAACTAATGTTAACGAGTTTAAATGATAAAAATAGATGTTCATTGAAAACTGGAAAGGAATATTGCTGGCAGGAGCATTTTACTTAAAATGGACTAATCTTTCTTTTAAAAAGTCTTTAAAAAAAGGCCAGACAGCTATTTAGCTCCACATTTCTTCACTGAATCTAGGCTGCATTAGGTTAGCTGAAATCTATTCATATCCCATTTGTATTTTATTTAGTCCATGAACTGATGCTGAGGAACTTTTGGGGCAGCTTAGTTCCTCACCCAAATTGATTATTACAGTTTGAATTTTATAATTCTATAATTCACTGTATACTGTACTTATGTAAAAATAAAAAACCCGTCCCTGTAAAAAAAATATTGCACCAAGCTCTTCCTTCAGATGGGAACTGGCAACAGGGCACACAAATGCAAAATAAGTTAGCTGATGAAAATAACAAAACAAATAGTGCAGCTCAAGTGATGCTGCATATTATAGTAGAAGTTTTCCAACAGTAATGGGTCTGCATTCTTCCATGATTATGTAATCTACTACTTCACACAAGTTCTATGGCACACATCCAATAAATACAAACGGCTGTGATACTGAAAAGGACAGTTTAAAATCCACCATATTTTGAATCATGCTTCTTAGGGCCTGTAACCACAACTGAGGTTATCTTGGGCACTGTTAATTAACTGTGCAGTCAGAAACTTCAGATCAACGCCAGTCATTCCCCCCCCCCCACCAGCAAGCTGTCTTCCTATAATTTATGCAGTGTTTAACTGTTTGTGATCAGCGAGGATCCCAATCTCTTTCCAAATAATATTTTCTTTCTGCAGCTCTGCATCGGAAAATGATTTCTGGTTTAAATAAAGTACACTGAATTAAACTGTTCATTCTTATGATTTCTCAAATAAAGGTGTAAAGGTACATGAGTGAAAGCTGCCAGGAAACCAGCATCCTGGCTTACATATATTCTCTGAAAAATCAGTTGAGATGACCAATCGCATGGAACCTTTTTTTCCAACTTAATTCTCCATGGGAACATTGCCAAGAATACTTGGTAATGTGGAAAACAGCACATCAAAACAAAAAGCTGCAGAAACTGAAAGGGATAGGTACTAAGAAGGGCATTATATTCAGCGTCTGCATATGACAGCAGCACAGAACCATACATAAAAATAGGTGAGGAGCTCACTCAGGAAACAGAACAGTGATTACTGGTACAGGCTGGTTGGGAAGCAGCATTAGCTGAAGGAGCAGGCAAGGAAAAGAAACAAACGAACGAAAAAGATCCACTTAGGAACCCTTTCACTCAAGATTCTGATCCAGTCAGTGGATAGAAACACAGGTGACTGCTCTGATCATTACCTTCACTGGAACCTGGATGAAGCAGGTATGTCCTTTCAGGTAACATTAAAGACCTCTGGACAAGGTTGAGTGCCATTGACTATGATATCCTTCTGGTTTGTCAGTTGGAGCCATCGGTAGGGAGATAAACTACTTTTGCAAACAAAACCTGAGCAACTTGAGAGAAGCAGCTAAAAAAGACTTCAGGATGCAGTTTGAATTCAGATGTATCACTTGATATTGCCAAAGCACTGCTCTTCTCACAGGAACCTTTGTTGATCATGATGTAGATCAACATTGCAGATAAAAGCTAATTTAGCAGCGCTATAAGATAAAATTGTGACTCTAACAGTTGGTGAAAGCCACCGAATTCAGACAGCTATGTTGCATTTGAAACTCTTTCCATTGTATTCCTAGGGAAACAGCTATGAGTCCTACTTACAACTAGTCTCCACCAACACAAGGGGAAATGCTCTAACATTCATGGAAGCACACTGACCACATGAGAAAGGACAACGGCACTTGGGGTCACAAGTTTCATGAAGGCAATCCCAGAGCATGAATTTTAGCAACTTCCCATTTCTAAATCTGCTGAGAAGTCCAACATTCATCATCCCATGATGAAAACAGCAAGTTCAACTTCCAATTAGTTCTCATCACATTTTAACTAAACAGTAGCTAACTAATGGGCAAAAGTGATTGCAGCTGAGAGGCATAATACTGTTTAAAAATAAACAAAAATTAAACCAAGAAAACACAAAGTTTCAAAGTCAATTTTTTTTATCAATGGACTTTAAAAAAATTGCTGGCTCAGCTATGGAGTGTTTACAAAGTAAAGGCTTTTTCTTCCTTCTATTTTCTCCAAGAGCTACTAAAATACTGAAATATTTTGTAAAATGAGGACTTTAGAAATTATGTAAAGCAGCATCTTCTTTTGGAACCAAGTAAAAACACTTGTCTATAATGTTAAAACATTTCCAGATTTATTTAAAAAGTTTCATTTGTACTAATGATGCATTAAAAAATAGAATATTTATCTGGAGCATTCATTCATATAGGAATTATATTATGAATTGAAGTGGATCTTTTGATGAGCAGTTTCAGCCATACATGAAAGCAAGCAGCAGCTTCATTATGGTTCCAAATTCTGTATCTTTATTACAGCTAAAGATCAGAGGTTTAGTTACCTAAATGAATCAACGCCTTTTTATTTTTGATGTTGAGGAAAATTTTAATAAAATATTTTGCCTGATAAACATCTGTACATAATAAATAATAGAAGTTTAGAGAAAATATGTACTTAATATCTAAAATATTAATAAACATGCACTGCTAAATCAATCAATAAAACAGAATTATTACTTTTTTGAAGCACCTTCAGGTACCACAGGTAACTGCATCAGGCCGACCTCAAAAAAGCTAATTAAGTTGAAAGTACCTGGATGAGAGGCCAAGGGGAAATCCCAAAACTATAGGTTAATCTGAAAATTAAAAAAAAAACTATAGCAGCAAAACCAAAAGTTTCCATAGTGTTGCCAAGAAACCTACATTATCATTGTATGTAATCACTAGAAGTCAAACTCAAATTGAGGCTGTCTTTTCCTTTTACCACAGCAATTTCCTTCTTCTCCGGAGAAGGGCGGGATATAAATATGAATAAAAATAAAAAAATAAAAATTCAAAAGAGCTTTAATAGAGCATTATGTCTTTTGACTATGTTGAACTGATGATTTTTAAGTGATAGCAGCATCTAACACATTAATTTGTTGTATCTCTTGTATACTCACAAAATCTTCCAAATGTTCTATTGTTTCATTAATTTTCTTCATGTAAATTTTTGATGCCAGGATTCCAAAAATGAATCTTATAAAAATTTAGGCTGATTACATAAATTGGTGAAATGGTATACTAAAATCTCTCTAAATTAATACAGTATCTGATTTCAGAATATCTTTTAAAAGGTTCTATGGAATGCATTCCAAAGTAAATGAAATAAAATGACTATTAGTCTATGAGATGCAGAAGATGGTTTTAAAGAGGTTGGCACCATTTTCCTGTATTCATTATAGTGAGTTTGACACTACAGTAACCATCAATGCTAACTCATTATTTGCTTACTTCATTCAAATGGCTGAATTCATGAACATTTAAAATAAAAAAACTAAAACCCTGTCTGGATCCAATAAACACAGAGCCACATACTAGTCAAACATATTTTGCACAAATCTGCACAAATACCTAGTAAGAAAAATATGAGGTTTTATTCATATAACCCTGCACCAAATGCTCAATTCACCTTTGTTGGAATCCCAAGTTTTTCAAAATACTGCATTCATCATCCTCCACAGAATGGAAAAAAGGAAGAATGTCTTCCTAATACAACCCACACTGCTGTGCTCTTTGTCACTTCATTTGCATTATGATAAAACTGAGCAGCCAAACTATAAGGCTCCTTAAAAACAAAAAGCAGATTCAAGGAAAATAATTCATTCGGTGCAAGAAAAGTAGAGCACAGAGACTGCAAGCATCAAAAGGCAGGACTAGGGGAAAAAAGAGAAACTGGCTGCAAGTGAAGTTAGAGGCTGCCAATCATTTTTGTTAATACAGCTAAAGATACATGTTTAAATTCTACAGTACTGGAAAACCCAGTTTTAAAATACATTTTAAATAAATACTCCATGTGACACATGGAGGAAGCAAGAAGATTATACTCCTTTTCCCATCCCGAAGATTAAGGCAAAGGCTGATGGATTTAGACACTGGATTCACAAAAAGCCACTGCAATTTCTGCATTGGCTACTGCCAGAGCAGTGCCCTCCAAATATGCTTTCCTACAGCTCTCAACGTTCTCAGCCAGCAGGACCCACAACCTCAGCCATTAACAATCACAGCCACAGGAGTTGTAATCCACAGCAACAGCTGAGAACAGATGCGCCGTCCATGCGGTGTCACGCCATGTCTTTAAAAGCACCCTTGAAGAAAAACACCACAGCAAGCAGAGTATTTTTTTATTACAGTTAATGCAGGCGTGAAACCACATTTCACAGCCATAGATCGGAGAGCCTTTACCAGTTGGACTGGACTGCAGCATTCCTGCCATACTGAAGGCCTGAGCCCCGACAGATCCTAACCACTGTCCCAAATCCGGCTCCCAAATCAAAATGGGAAGAGAGAGAGAGAGAAAAAAAGCAGCTTCCTTTGGTGGCTTATCTAGTAAATACAGCAGCCCAGATAAACAAATATTGCCATTAGAAAGTTTTTTACACAGGAAGAGCCCATAAGGATGCAGAGCAAATCCATTTCTTTCTTTCTTTCTCTGGTGTGGTTTTTCCCTTTTTCTTAGAATACCTCTAAACCTTCTTAGGAGAAGAAAGGGGCCCCCCAAAAAACTTATTTCTCTCCTGTGGCACAGCTTGGTTTTTTTTTTCTTCTTCCATGGAGGTGGGGGGGTGTGTGGATCACAATGCAGCTGCTGCAGCCCAGATTTGGACCTCGCACACCACCACGCAATGCAACAGCACAACCATCCTTTCTCTCCCCCAGTCTCTCTAACCTCCCCCCACTTTTTTTGCTTTTTTGAGGTGGGGGGCCGGGATCTGACAAGAAACCCTCCAAAAATGGATGATCTCATGTAACATTCGCAGAGGGGGGGAAGGAGGGGGGCAGGAAAGTGGAGGCTCCGTGACCTTGCAAGGCAGGCAGGCAGAAGAAGAGGAGGTGCAGGGAAGGAGGGGGGTGGAGAAGAGGGTCTCTTCCAGGAGGGATGTAAGGGGGGGGTGGACTCCCCCAGGAGAGGATCCGGCAGGCTCGGAATCGGGAGCCGCCTCGAATGAATGAAGCCTCCCTGCGGCCGAGAGGAGCCGCCGGGTCCCCCTCCCCTTATTGGTGTATATGTGAGGGGGGTATATTTTTCCAGCCCCCCCCCCGCCCTTCTTCACCCGCGCGCATCCCTCCAGTCCGGATCTCGACGGCGGCGACGGCGGCCCCATTTCCTCTCTCTATCCCGGAGGAAAGCTGCGGCGGAGAGGCGTCGCTGGGGCCGCCCGGGGGAGCCGCAGGTGCGGAGGGGCGGCGGAGGAGAGCGCCCGCCTGCTCGGTCTTTCGGGCGCCTCATCCCGGGCTGAAGGGGAAGCCGGCGGAGGGCCGGGCAGCGGGCGAGGCTCACCTGCGGGACCGCCGCATCGCTCCGCCGCGGCTCTCTCTCTGTGTCTTTCGTCCCTTGGCTCCGGGCCGGCGAGGGGCAGCACCGCCACCGCGACGGCCACCCGCCTCCTCCCCGCTCCGGTGGGGAGGAAACGCCGCCTCGCCTCGCCTCACAGCCGCCTCAGCCGCCGCCTCTCGCTCCCTCGCGCGCGCACGCGCACGAGCAGCGGCCGGACCCCGCCCCTCTCTCTCTCTCTCTCCCCTCGCCCCCAGCACCAGCCTCAAGCTGACGTGACGCGCGCGCTCGCGCAACCAGCGGCCGCGAGAGGCGGAGGTCTCCTCCGGCCGCCGCGCCCCAAGCCAAGCCCCGCCCACGCCTCCTTTTTAAAAAAAAAAAATCCTTCCCCTCCCTCCTCCCAGGGGGCGGAGCGAAGAGGAGGAGAAACAGGCAGGCTACTTTCGAAAGGTAGGAGCCGCGCGCTCACCGCCCAGGCCCGGCTATTCCCGTCAGGGCTTTACGCGAGTGGCGTAGCGCGGGATGGGTGGGGTGGAGGCCAAGGGAGGAAAGCGGCGCCTTTTCTTTTTTTTTACGACGGCGACGTTGCTTGGCGGCCGCACCAGGCAGCGCCCCCCAGCGAGGAGCGTAAGGCCCGGTGGCAGGTAAGGCGCCTCGTGAGGGGAGATTCCTCTGAGGGGCGATCGGGCGCGGCGGCCCCGGTTGAAATGAGGGGAAAGGCCGCCTGAGCGGGACCCTGAGCGTGGGGCCGGTCCGGCCGCTGGACAGCGCTCTCGCGGGGCCGGACCCGCCTCCCCGGCTCTCCCGCGGCGCCTGGATGGTTGAAATCCTCCCGCCTTTTCGCCTTGAGGGAAACCGTCCCTGCCCCGCCATTCATTCGCCCTCATCCCGTGTTAGAGGTGGTCCTCGACTTAACGACCCACTATCGACCTCCCCTCCCGTTGTTAAGTGAGACATTTATTAAGTGAATTTTGCCTCACTTTCTTGACCCCGTTGGTAAGTGGGAATCTCCAGCCTTCTAGATGCAGGTAGTCCTCGACTTAAGGCCGCAATGGAGCCCAAGATTTCCGTTGTTAAGTGAGACATTGTTGAGTTTTGCCTCATAGGGCGACCTTTCTGGCCTCAGGTGTTCAGGGAATCACTGCAGCTGCTAAGTGAGTAGCCTGGTTGTTAAGTGAATCTGACTGCGGGAGGAAGAAGGTTGCAAAAGGCGATCTTGTGACCCCAGGGAGGGACACACACACACACACACACAGCAATGGTCATAAGTATGAAGCCATTGCCAACCCTCTGAATTTTGATCAGGTGACCGTGAGGATGCTGCAGTGCCATTGTCAACTTGGAACGGTCACTAAGCGAACTCACATAAGTCGAGGACTAGCTAGGAAGCAAAATGTGGTTAGATCATCTTTCCTGCAGGGAAATTCCAACTATAGGAACTAATAGTCATCGCAGCTTTTCTTTTTCTTTTTTCTTTTTAATTTATTTTTTAATTACAGCACAATTCATCCAATTTAGCTTTGTTATACATATATACATTTTGCTTCATCATTTGTAATCTCTAATATATTAATTACTAATTAATCTAATCATAACTACTAATACCTTGTCTTCTGCTATAAAACCATTGATAAAATTTATTCCATGTTTTATAATATTTAGACTCTCCTTTGTCTTTTATTTCTAAAGTTAACCTGATTCTGCACATGCCATAATTTTTCTTATTATTTTCGTTTCATGAGGTATGATTTCATTTTTCCAGGATTGTGCATATATTATGCTAGCCGCCATCAATACATGTACTATTAGATACATTATTTCCTTCTTAAATTTTTCTGATATTATACCTAGGAGAAAAAAATTCCGGTTTAAATGGAATACACTCTCCCACCATTTGTTCTATCCGTGTTTGAATCAGTCTCCAATATTTTTTTGCAGCATTGCAAGTCCACCACATGTGAAAAAATGTGCCTGATACATCTTTACACTTCTTAAAGATGTATCATATAATCTATAGATACATATAGATTTATATATAGACTATATATCATATAGTCATTACAGCTTTTCTTATTCTCCCTGGTGAGATGGCAGCACCTAGCTAACCTAGGCTGATCTTGGAAACTAGGTTTATCTCAGTTAATTCTTGGATGAGACACCACTAGGAAATGTAGGCTAAAAAGCAACTTAGAAAGCAGCGGTAGAAACTACTATCATATCTTTGCCCCCCAAAAAAGCTACATGGATGTGGCCATGAGGTCATCAGAGGTTGAGCACAAGATTTTTATTCTTACTCTACAATTTTCAAGGCTATTTTGCTGGGCTTTTTTTTCTACCACTGAAAAGTTGCTTGGCCTAAAAAAAGGTTCCTGTATGCCTATCCCTTCATAATTGCAGGTTCTATTTTTTCCCCTTTGTATAGTATACTTAAAAGTGCTTTGTTGTAGCTTCCAAGAAAATGAATTGGTATCTGAAAAAGATTTCCTTTAGATATAGAATTTATTTGGTGAGTCACTGCCGAGAGGTTTCAAGTAACAGCTAATGGATAGAATGAGCAATACTTGGCTATTGGGAAGAAAAGAACGCAGCCAGGAAATGAACAATTTCTTGCTGTGGGACGATGCTGAAAACCACCATGTTGCTCTTACTGACAGTTGGAAGCTAAGCAAAAAGAAGGATGCAGCATCCATTATGTAGCTATTAATATGTGCAAGTCTGGATTGTTGACTCAGGTAAATCATAGATGCTCCTGTTGCATTTTAGTATTCCTGTAACGGGGATCAGCATTATGGGTCTTAAATCCACAAGATATTTGCCTCAGAAGAATGGAAAGATCTGGTTGCATTTTTTTTAAAAAAGGCGAACACCAGTTCATTATAGCAGGAGGTCTCCAGATTTGGCAACTTTTAACTTGTGGACTTCAGCTCCCAGAATTCCTCAACCAGCAGTTGCCAAGTTTGGAGACCTCTGCATTACAGAAGATCTAATATATAAATCTTCACTCTTAATTCTCATTGTTTTCAAAAGGCAGTTGTTTAGTTATTGCCTTTGAAGATCTTAATGATTACTAATACACACAAGTCATCAGTGAATTTCCTTTGTGTTTTAATTGTATGCAGGAAAACTTCCCATTCCTTCCTAATGAGTAAATATGCACATGCAGCTTCTTTCCTGTTGTAATGAATGGGTGTTCTCTGAGTCATGCCCAAGGGACAGCACTCGCTGTCAGTTGTCCGCTTTCAAAAGGCTGAATCAGAGCCTAGTGATATACAGAAGTATTTACAAAAGCAGAACATCAAATAACTCCCAGGCTGCAGTCAGTTTTTTAGTTCCTTGAGAAAGTTTTAGTGGCATCGACCTTTAGATAAACAAGAATCCAATCAGGCTGAAAAATATGCAATTTTGTCCCTGGATTCAAGAGGGGCTAAAGGGAGAGTCAGTTTATTTTCCTAACTGCGTGAGGTAGAAAAATATTTTAAAATCAGAGCAACATAATCAATTTCCATGCTCCCATTTGGCAAACCAAACGTCTAGTTTTCACAACCTTTTTCATTCGGTAGCTCGGATGCAGAAGCACTTCACACTTCTCATGTGTAAATTTCTTTTTCCTCTCTGTTCACGTTAGGCTTTGGGCTTTCTCCAGCAGTCGTAGCCCTGCCTGCACAGAATGGACCCTGTTGTCCTGAGTTACATGGACAGTTTGCTGAGACAATCGGACGTTTCTTTATTAGATCCTCCCTGCTGGCTTAACGACCACATCATTGGGTTTGCCTTTGAGTATTTTGCCAATGACCAGTTCCGAGACTTCTCTGACCAGGCCTGCTTCGTGGGCCCGGAAGTGGCTCAGTTCATCAAATGCACCACCAACCAGGAGGAACTGGCCATGTTCCTTGAGCCTCTGGACTTGCTGCACAAGAAAATTGTGTTCCTGGCTATCAATGACAACTCCAACCAGGCAGCCGGTGGCACCCACTGGAGCTTGCTAGTGTATTTCCAAGACAAGAACGGCTTTGCTCACTATGACTCCCACAGCAGGTGTAACTCAGCACATGCCAAACAGGTTGCAAGGAATTTGCAGTCCTTTCTTGGCAAGAGGGGCAAAGTTGCCTTTGTAGAAGAAAAAGCTCCAGCGCAGCAGAACAGCTATGACTGTGGGATGTATGTGATCTGCAACGCAGAGGCCCTGTGCCAAGAATTCTTCCAAGGCCAGCAGGAACCCGTGCTTCAGCTCTTGACTCCTTCGTACATCACAGGCAAGAGAGAAGAATGGAAAAAACTCATTTCTAGACTCTCCAAGAAGTGACTTGTGACTTTGCAGCGATTGGTCTTTTTAAAAAAAATCTTGTTCTCTGTGCCTGAGGGGAGCACTTGTACACAAGATGTCTTTTTCCCTACAGAAAGAATGTACTTATCTTTGCACTTCTTCTGCACTGCATTATTCTGCAGTGCTGAGCTCTGGGAAATAGCGACGACGCCATCTTCCCTACAGTTGGAGCAGCTGCCGCTTAGCCTAACTTCTGTATCCTCCCAAATCCCTGCAACGCTCAAGTTCTTTGTAGGCGTGCGTGTGTGTGTGTGTGAGTGATCCAGTTTCAGTGATGTCAGTGGCAGAGACACGGCCTCTGTGCAATTAGGGCAGCTTTCAGTGTCTCTCTTTTGGAAGCATCTCTGAATGTCTGGAACGGAGATCAGATTTTTATACGGCTGCAGAATTACTGTTACTGCTTGTATCCAAAGCTTCAGTCTTAGAGCTGTCCCTTATTTCTGCTTTTCTGAAAAGGAAGTGGGGGAAAGCTATTTATTGTGTGAAGTGTTTTGCCTGCCTCCAGTAACTATACGCTTTACTGTAGTATGAGGAAGCCAAATTATTGTACAGTACGGTAGCCTCAAAGGCAGGAGAGACAGTTCCTCTTTATTCCTAGCTCCATCTCCACCTCCTGTTTATTTCACACAGTAAGGATTTTTTTAAAGGTGCTATGCTTTTGAATGAATGGTATGATGAAACTATTAGAGGGAAAGGAATTTTCCCTTCAGTATCTAGGCTGGGGCTGGGGCTGGGGGGAAAATCTGTATAACAGAAACTGAAATTTCTGCATAATCACTTTGAGCACTTTGACCTAGAATGCCTTAATAGCGCACTGAATCGATTTCCCTAAATTGTATTCCGCTGGAGTGAAGTCCAGTAAGGCTTAGTTTTGTTACCTAACATTGCACCCTTGGATTTCTGCATATATACTTGTAATGGCAGGAGAATTCAAATGTTTTGTGCAACCAAGAGCTGTAGTTGACTCACATTCCTTGAGAATTGCAGATGCAGACAACTGGCTGGTGTGCCAGTGGTCCTGCTGCAGAAATTCAGCGTTAGGAGAAAAACTGTAATAGCCAACAAAGCATCGGATTAACACTCACCTATTTCTCAACGCTCCTTTTTAATTGCTGAATAATATGTGGGATTTGGAGTGAAGGTAAAATCATGACTGAGATTCTTCCATGGTTGTGTGTTGGAAGTTTGCTTCCTTCTGCTGAACCTTTGGCTGGGCTGAAAAAAATAACTTACCTTGTTTGGTAACATGCCAAACCAAGTGGCATAGCCTTAAAACCTATATTATCTGAGTCGTCCCCCCCCCATTAAATCTGGTTCTATTGATTCCTGATTATTGCCTCAGCAATAATCCTTTTTTAAATGCTGCAGAAGGAGCATCTTCAACAGGATTTAAGTAACAAGTTCAGTTGTTTTACCGTATGTTGAAATTGTTGGGCAGAAGCACTTAGTAATTTCTCTTATTTGCATAATCACATTATGTTTTTGGGAAAAATATTCAGTCAAAAATTAAAAAGAAAACCTCTCTGAAAAGCGATGCTCGGTGGTAGTAGCCTTGTTTTGTTTCCATACCACTGTTGAATTGTGGAATCCATACCCAGCTGGGAGAGAGGGAAACAGCCACTTAGTTCTGGAGATATTTTCTGAAAGATGAGGAAGCTTCTGCAGACCCTAATGGATTGTTAGAGTGCAGTTATAGCTCATTAAAAATCAAGGATGCCTTCGGTGGCTTTTTGGAGGCAGCTCCTTCATTCAGTCATGGGAATTCTAGGACAGCATCAAGAAGCACCTTGAAGCCCTCCCATACGATCCATGGCCGCTTCCCTTTTGCCCCCCAATGACCCTAAAAAGGGAAGTCTTTAATAGGGAGCTCTTTGGTATCAATCTACTGTTAAAACCCAGGACCTTCCATTCGGGCATTTTTTAGCAGCAACCTTCACCTTAAAGGCAACTTGTCATAATTATTAGATTGTCAACTTCCTTATGGTGCAGCAGCATGAAAATTCAAAAGTTACGCCATGGTGATTGGAAAAAAAGAAAAGAATGGATCTTGGCACTCCTACGTCTGTAAACAGAGAATTCAGAATAAAAGCGCGTGGGATTAAGGAAAGTAACTGAGGCCCTATGCGGATTCTTTTATTTCAGTTTCTGCACCAACTACTGAGCGCCCTCACATCCACCGAGGACAGGAATAGCAGAGACACCCTAGAAATGATCTGTGAAGTCAATTTGGATCATTATTTTTTGCATCGCTGGAAGTGTTTTTGGCTCCTAGCTGGGTTGAGGGAAATGTACTCCTAAATGTCTATGGGAATTCTCAGTCATCCAGGTCATGGTCATCCCAAAGATGCTTTTTCAAAAGGCAACTGGAGTTTCTTTTTATTTTTTTCTTGAAGACATTTCATTTCTCATCCAAGAAACTTCTTCAGTCAGAACGGAAGAAGCTTCTCAGATGAAAAGCAAAATGTCTTCAAGGGAAAACGAAAAAGTCCAGTTGGTACTTTCCTGAACGCCCTTTTGCACCATTTGCATCAAAAGGTGTCTCCAACATTTCTGGGCCTATTTGTCTAGAACAGCCTTTTGGGCACCAGGGACCAGTTTCACAGAGAGAGGTTTTTCCACGGATCAGAGGGGGCATGTTTCATGTGCTACCTGCCGCCCATGGGACTTTGCTTGTTTGCACAGCCCAGTTTCTAGCATGCTGCAGCCCGGTGCCAGTCGGGGATTGGGGACCCCTGATCTAGAAGTCATTTAGTTCTAAGCCAGTGCTGTAGGATTTCCCTGCAGATTGTCCCAAGTGCAGTTGTGGTCTTGTTGCTGGAAAGGCTTAGTACGGGAGCCCAAATGCAGCAGCTTTCTTTAGGTGCAGAGAAAAGCAAACAACTTTGGATGCCAAGGGCGTCACCAGGTAGAGAAAGACAAACACTCCGTAAGATGCCATTCAAAGGATTCTAACACTTTCCACCCATTTTTTTCCCTTTTACACTGAGTTTCCTAAATAACCAACTGTTCTCCCCGTTTTGGCAGGTGGAGCAACAGGGATTCTCCCCAAAAACATATGAAGACCTGTGGCCTTTATAGGACAGAAGAGACCAAGAGGCTGCGAGTTGTATTTGAAGGCGAGACAGACTCGGAGGAGCCACATAAAGGGTAGGATAGCAATAGCCCTTAGTCTTATATACCACTTCACAGTGCTTTACAGCCCCTTCTAAGCGGTTTACAGAGTCAGCTGCTTGCCACCAACAATCTGGGACCTCGTTTTACTGACCTTGGAAGGATGGAAGGCTGAGTCAACCTTGAACCAGTCAGGATCGAACTCCTGGCTGTGGGCAGAGTCAGCCTGCAGTGCTGCATTTTGACCACTGCACCACCAGGGCTCTTGTATTGGTTCTTTTGTGCAAAACTGAACCAGTCAAGTGACGGCTGCAGCACCCCTTAAGCTCCGTCACATGCACACAAACACACAAAGCTATTCACCTTAAAAAGATAAAGTCAGTGTGTGACTCCAGTCCTCCCATTATCATTGCTCTGTGTGCCTGTCATTCATTACTAGGTTACTTACAGCTTCTGGAAAGTCAGCGTCCAAATGCAACAGGGAGGATGATGGAAGAGTTGGAAGATTTAATTTGTTAAGCAGTTCGGCGTACCTTGGGTCAGTCCCTCCCTCAGCACAGCCCACCTGATAAGAGTTATTGTTTTGGGGAAAATGGGAGTATTAGGTTTGCCACCTTGAGTTATCTATAAAGAAGGCGGGATAAACAATAAACCCTTTGCAAATAAGTTTCTGTGGGAAAAGGGAATGAAAACAGATTCAGCTGTAATTGTAGCCCGGAATGAATCACCTTGCTAGTAAGAACTTTACCGGGTGTTTTCTTAAGACAAAGCAAACACCGCTCAGAAGGATTATGAGAATCTGAAGGAAAAACAGACAATCATCTGCAGTAAGTCAGGAGTGGCAATCTGCAGTCCCAGCACAGAAATATGGTCCCAGCTCCCTGCACCACCATCGGAACCAGAAGCAAGACTTGCCTTAGGGATCTAGAACACATAATCGTAAAAGTAACAAGTTATTACATAACAAGAACTAGATTGTCTCCGTATGCTGATGCCTTTCTTTCCACCGCTTAGAATATTTAAGAGTCGGCTCGGGGTGGCCTTTGATTTAAGAGCTCACTGGGTCTCTCCTTGCTCTGCAGTTGTATGCAAAATTGATAGACAAAACCTACTAACACGAGGGGCACAGCAGCCCTTCAAAGATCAGTGGTTGAACATTCCCTTCATTTGTTCCATATTCTAAAAATGAAACGGGGAGTTAAGCCGTGTGCTTCAAAATCAGGTTTCAACTTTATGGTTCTCTACAAATATTTTCCAAGATTTGAGGAGCCCAAATCCATTCGGACAATCCAGTTCTTGAAGCTTTCCCAATCTCGCATCTGTACAGATATCCTTCTGTTGAATACGTTTTATGTTTCTGGTGGATCTGAAGAGATCGTTTTCATTCAAAAAGCTGCAAATTTGCCTTCATAACCTTTAGCCTGCTCCAATTTTTCTGAATGAATAGCTAAACCCCAATATGTAAACATTATAATCCTTGCATCGCACTTTGATAGCCTGGAATGTTCGAAGCATACTTGCGTTGCAAGAAAAGCCAGTTGGAAGCCAAACACCTACTCTGAGAAGGGTGCAACTTTAGAAAGAATCTCAAACTTTACCTTGTGAATTCAGAAAAGGAAACAGAGGGAACTTTTTAACATTTCAGCAACATTTCGAAAATGTATATTTTATCCTCTTTGTCCTTCAGAAAGATTTGAAGATTGCACACATTCATCCTGGAAATGGAACTGGCCCTTCATAACTGAAAAGAAAGTTGAAATCCAGACTCCACGTAGTCCTGGGGCAGCTTTTTTGTTCTACAAATATATTAGATTACTGTTGATTTTAATGTGCTTATCCCTACAAAGATCAGAATTGTGCAGACCACAATATTCCCTGTGCTACTCTAAGGAATCAAAAGTTGGCCTCTGAAGAAGTAAGGCAGGAAGAGTATTGATTGTGGCCAGCCCTTGCAGAAGTAGACAGGTGTGTTGCAAGACACTTCCACACCTCGCCAAAAACAAATGAAATACATAATGTCTCCTTCTGTTGAATAAATTCTGAACGTATCTCCCAACAGATAGCAGAAGAAAAGGTTGCAACAATAGCAACCAATTTAGAATAGTTTCTGGGTCTGCAAAGCAAAGGAAATATATCCATATGGGAAAGCAGCACACAATCTGCGGGAAGACTTAACAGAATGAAACAAAAAGAAAATAGCTGGTTTGTGATTTCTTTTATTTCTAGGCACTTGAAGCTGCCAACCATCCATTCTGGAATGGATGATCTGAGCTGTGCAGCATCTAATCACAATCCCAGCTGTTGCAGGGAGAGCAAAATCCCCGTTTTAAAACGATGGGGTCTTGTCAAATATTTCAGGCTGCAGAAGAAATAAAAAGCTTGTTTTAGGGTAACCAGGATGTCCAATTGCAACGATGTGCTTTCTGTAGCTTAGCATAGGACTTTGGGGCCCTCTGGTGTGCACAAGTGGGAACTGCGCCCTTTTTATTTCCAAGGCTAGACACAAAAAAATCCCCATTCCTTTCACGTATTCTGTACTAATTTTTAGGCTGCTAATTCCCCATCCTACCCTTCTTTGAAGAAACTTGACAAGGGCAAGTGAAGACAGAAGGAAGGAAAAAAACCAGACCATTTTAAAGAATGGAAAAGCGTTCTAATCAGACAAGGTCCAAAAAACGACTTCTGAATCATTCTTGAAGCATGAGTCATGCCTTATTTTAAAACAATTAAGTGCCATATGCCACTTAATTGAGGGTTAGAAAAAGGGACAGCCCCAAGAGATCTTGACCAACAGCCAAAAAAATGGATCTGCTTAATTGATTTTGGAGGAAGCTGGGATGGGAAGCAGAAAACCTTAGAAAAAGGCAGCAAGGGAATGTCAAAAGAGAATTATGGTAGTTTCCCAAATCCACCTGATTAAGCTATGCTGCCTGAGGAATTCTGGGAGTTGAAGTCCACAGGTATTAAAAGTTGCCAGGGTTGGACCCACCTCTCTCCGACCTAAGACAAAAGAGGATTATGGGTAATATCGACCTCCTACAATGCTTTTAGTGCACAACACATGGAGGCACTCTTAATTTCTTTCCAAACTGAAATACCATGAAAAGACCTTCCTGTTCTGAGCTCAATGGATTGCATGTATTAATCCATGCCAAATGCAGCTGACCGTGCACAGCAAGGACTCTTAACCCATCATCCAGGGCAACAGATGCCTCCTAATCAGTCTGTCAGAAATTGTGGGGCTGTTTGGACAAGAGGAGAGCCAGAGAAAATCTCCAGTCGTTTAGCCAATGGGATAGCAAGAAGAGGAGGAAAAAAAGCTATTAAGGCTGGCTCACAAGTCCCCCCGGCAAAAGCTAAGCCGATTAAATCTCCCTTAATAGGACAGGGAATATCAGAATGGCGCCTTTCCAATTTGCAATCATGTGCCAGATAAGGACAGAGAAGAAAGACATTTGCTCCATGATTTTAAAACAAGTCGATGCAATTGACGCACGTCGTTCTGGGCAAATGCACAGATCAGAGTCGAAGCTGCCCTTCCCAAATGTTGGAGGGCCGCTCTTAGCTCAGCTGATAACACGCAGAAAGGGGGAAACTACCGAGGAAAGCAGGGTATGGAAATAAGCACTGCAGAGACGCCCCCCCTTCAACCCCACCAAGGTATTTTTAGAACATGAATGGTTCGGCATTAGATACTCTGCAAAGCTGTTCTTGGAAACGGTGCCGGAGAACCGTGTTCTGCATCAAATGAGCTACCCATTTTAAAAAAAAAGAGAGAGATTATCTTTGTAATGTTTTAATCTGCCTATCAGGGCAGAAGTTCTAGCAGGCACGAACAAAGAGGCCTGAAAATTATTCTCGGTGACGGACATCTGCCTGTCTCCCAACTCCCTCCCTCTCGGGTCCCAAAAGCGAAACCCTGATGCTGGTGTTTGAAAAAAAAAAAGATATTTCCATTTTGAATCTGCGCCCAGTGGCCATTGGGTAGCTGAGGAACTCGGATGTATGACCTAAATGGACCAGTCGGGGAGGTATTTGGTATATAGATGATGTAATTGACATAAAACTGAGACTCAAGCCAGGGATTAGCAAATGCAAGGGTACAAAAAGCTTAATGGGTTTCCCCAATTCCGGCTCTTTTGAAAGAAAAAGGATGCACCATCTATTTCTTAGCTCCCCTCCCCAAACAAAAATACACAACAGAAGACCCAAATTCTACATTCACTGCAAGGATGGACTCTTTTATCTTCATATTGTGATTAAAAACAAGGATCACACGTAAGCCAGAGTCAGAAATCCAGTGCTGTGAGCACCACAGCACCCATACAAGCAGTGGCATCCCTGGGTCTCTGGAATTACATATAATACTATTTTAAGGAACACTAGCATCTCCCAAGGTTTGGAAATCTCATGAGGTTTTGGCGTTTGGAAAAGAGATCATTTTGCCCCTGTCTGTGAGATGCCATTGCACTGGCAGGCTCCAGAGTACAGGGTATGAATTTACAACAAGGTGTAATGCAGGATATTGGCTTACAACAAGGTGTAAGGTGTTTAGTGACCATTTGAAGTTACAACGGCTTTAGGGGGCAAGTGACTTACGACAGTTTTTCACACTTAGGACCCTTTGCAGCATCCTTGTGGTCACGTGATCAAAATTCAGGCACTTGGCGACTGGCTCGTATTTACGACGGTTGCAGTGTCCCAGGGTGAAGTGATCCCCTTTGGTGACCTTCAGGCAAGCAATGGGGAAGCCAGATTTACTTAACGACCGTGTTACTAACTTAACAACTGCAGGGATTCATTTAACAACTGTGGCAAGAAAGTGTTGTGGTTCGCCGGAAGCCTGTGCAGACGGCAGCGGAATCAGACAGTGGGGAAGAATGGGAACCAGTCCGGGAGTCTGGAGAGGACTCGGATGAGGGTCCTGTGTCTGATGCAGAGATGGGACCAGGACCATCTGAGAGTGGGGTGCTGACTCTGGAGCCTCCAGAATCTGACAGCAGTGAGGCAGAGGAACAAGGGGAACCTGTTCCCAGTGCGCGTGTGCGCAGAGCTGCCAGAAGGCAAGAGCAGCTGAGACAAAAGGGGTGACTCAGGAGTAAGGCTTGGAGGTGATTGCCCCTCTCCTAGGGTATAAAGGAAGGGCAAAGGTAGAGAAACCTTTGCAGGAAGCAAAGTCGTTCCCTCTGTTCGGATTCAACCTTGAAGCTCTGTATGGATTTTGTACTTCTTTTGGCTTTTTACAGTTCATTTGGCACTCTAGTTGTTGGCAGCAATTCAAAGGAGAGAAAGGTGGGTGCTTATCTCGAGGGACTGTTTGGGACTCATTACCAGCTGGGAATGAACATAATTCCCAGCGTTGAAATAAAACAAGAGTTGTTTTAACTAAGTGTGTGCTTAATTACAGTCTTGGAAGCCATGGTCAGAACAGAAAGATCATAAAATGGGACAAAACTCAAATGTCTCGGTTAACAACAAATTCTGAGCTCAGTTGTGATTATTGGGTGGAGGACTACCCATACTAAATCCTAACTGAATTGTTTTGGTCTCTTCAGTATGTTGCATGACTTCAGGCCTTTCTGCTTGTAAAAACCACAGTTAAAACAACTCAAAATGTAGCACAACACATAAGCCCAGCTATTCAATCCTATCTTAGACTCATCTGTACCCAAAGGAACCGATCGGTTAGGAGCCATGCAAGGAAGGATGATACCTTAACTTTAATTTAAACTTAAACATAGTTCATACGATGGTTTCTCACATTTTAAATATTTTTTTTTAGGCTAAATGGGAAGCACTCATTTGTACCAACAATGTAACCATAGGGGAGGGAGTTGGATTTTCATACACACTGGGATTGTTGTTATCCAATTGATCTAAGGTGTCAGATGTTAAAAAGATTTGCTTTCGGCTTTATGCTTTCGGTAGCCAACCCAAACTGGTAGCCTTTCAGCCAAACCAGGAAGCCATTTTACACAGTTCTGCAGCCCAGGATGTCAAAACTTTGCTAAGCTTTTGCTGG
The DNA here is from genome assembly GCA_009733165.1 of Naja naja. Taxonomy (NCBI): domain Eukaryota; kingdom Metazoa; phylum Chordata; class Lepidosauria; order Squamata; family Elapidae; genus Naja; species Naja naja. Next base: position 6,383,054 of record CM019163.1, read on the forward strand.
CCCTTACTACCGTGTTTCCCCGAAAATAAGACACTGTCTTATATTTTTTTTGGCTCCCAAAAACACACTAGGTCTTATTTTCGGGGTAGGTCATATATATTTATGGTGCCAAATAGTGGGTGTGAGTGTGTGTGTGGGGGGGTGTTTCGCGGGTGCACAGTTGCTCCCTGAAAAGTCTTCCTGGAACTGGAGATTTACACTAGGTCTTATTTTCGGGGTAGGTCTTATATTAGGGCAGGTTTAGAAAATAGTGCTAGGTCTTACTTTCGGGGTAGGTCTTATTTTCAGGAAAACACGGTATTTCCCTTGCTGACATAGTTAGGCCAGGTCTCACAGAGGACAAAGCCCTGCCACCCAAATATTCTGAAGCAAATGTCCTGAATATTTTTTGAGAACAAATAAAAATGACGACATTCACATTAAGAACAATACTGTGCCTTTATAACATGCCTTTCTACTATATTCAAAGTGCCTCCAATAGTTATTTTCAGTAGGGATAGACATGTGTTGTTAAAAGAACGAAAGGCAATATAGCTCAAGAGCAAACTGAGTTTTGAGCTCCTATGGGCTGCTAACTCTTGGTTTTGAGCACAAACGTGCAAAAATGACAGGGGAAAAAAAATGCACCGAAGGGACGACCTGTATCTCTTCCCGCATCCGGGTGTGCAAATACCTTCCAACCAACAGGCTCAGCAAAGCTCTTCTTGACATCGCCGACGTGAGCATTTCCTCACAACTCTGCTCGCTCGCTCGCCAGCCTTACCTGACGGGTCTTTGTCGTACCTTTTTTGGTCTTGCAAACCCGCTCACTGGCCAATGAAAAAGGGTCCTTGTCTTAGCAGCGCTTCTCCCAAAATAACAGACCGATAAATCGGGGTTACACCTTTCCCAGCCAACAAGGTGGGAGGCTTCGCCTGAAAACAAGTTGCATGAAGACCTGAGACCTTATTGCTAGAGAAGAAACCAAACCAGCTGTCCAGCAGCCTGATGGTCCCTGGGAAGGAAAAGAGGAAGAGGAAGCCATGACGGGCTGCTTCTCCTCCTCTGCTGATGAAACGGCTTTCGGACCCTGGTAGACACCGCAGGGCCTTTCCACCCATGCCCCACTGTTTTGACCTTTTGTTCGGACTCAACTAGCTGCCAACAGGAGTGTCATTTCCCTCCCATCCATAACCCCCCAAGGTTCCTCCTGCAGCATTGTGGGACAAACTGGGAGGACCCCCGAGGGGTTTGCTGTATGCCAGGCGATCATCCCCCTATTGGTGCTTAGAGCCATCCATTCATCTTCAACCCCTCCCTCCCTTCCACTCCATACTTTCTTAGGAGATGCTCATTTGAAGACCCAGCCGGCCCTTCAAAGGTGACTTTGGTCTCCTGCTCCAACCCCACCATTTCTTTCCAGCAGATCCTTTTCCTGATGGAACTTCTACCTTGGTCCAATTCCCCACTTGGCCACCAATACGACTTCCAGGGCCCGACAACTAAGTCTTCTCACCCTGTTGCTAAATTGCAGGTGACTGGCCACTGTAGAGATGAGGAAGATGACCCTCTGGAGATAGGCATCCATCCATCCATCCACTCATCCATCCATCCAGCTATCCATCCACCCATCCACTCACTCACCCACCCACCCAACCAACCAACCACTCAACCAACCAACATTCAACCAACCAATCAACCACTCAACCAACCAACACTCAACCAACCAACCAACCAACACTCAACCAACCAACCAACATCTGGAAGTGACTCAGATGGACACCTCCCTAGTGCATTGAACTATAAAAAGGGGGAGGGGATATAATTCATATAGCCAATCTCAAAGCAACTGTAATCCTCCTGCAGAGTTGATTTCACAACCTGGTCTACTTGGTGGGGTGGCCTCCCCTCTCCCCGCTTTTTTCAGCCCATCAAAGCCGAGCTACAGTTTCTAGTTTAAGGAGGCAGACCAACAGGAAGGGCATTCTGGGCTGCCACTCAATCTCCGAGACGCTTCTTTCACGTTTTCCCGAAAAGACCCTGATGTTGCTGCCTAGCCAACAGCTCGGCATGTGTCCAGTTGGCTCCAGTCCATAAGAACGTTGAGCTTGCCTGGCAGCCAAAGGCACCCATCTCCTCCACTCAAAGTCACTTTGGCTCTCTGGAAATTTTGCAGGGGTGCAAATCACTGCAGCAGCATTGTTTGTGGGGAGTGGTCCGTTAGTGCAAGACAGGTGGTCCTAAGGAGAACTCGGAATACTGGGGTGTGAAAGGGCAGAGAGGGGACCGCTGCAAACTCCTACTCATCCTTAGTCAAACATTATTTACTATTCATCTTCGTTGACTGGTTGTGTTTTCATTGCAGGAGTGATAACTATCCGGCCACCCGCCGACCACGAGTGCCGACAACGGGCACCCCCGGGAAGAACCCTCTCCAGAGCAGAATCCAACCATGTCTATCTGGCATTTCAAACAGACCCCTGGAGAGAGTGTCCCGAGGGCCATGAAGTTCACAGGTAAGAGCAGCCGAGTCCTTCTAAGTGCTGTTGTTCCAAAGTGCAAGGAAGGACCTGGGAGAAGTCCTCTAATGCAATCTCCAATGTTGCTGGCACTGTTGAGAGTAAGTTCCATAACTTCGTCATCGCTGAGGAGGGCAAGCTCTGAAATTGTGGCTGGAACTGCCAATCTTGGACCAGTCTAGCTAGGACCTACGATGTTCTACCAGAGTCAACGCAACGTGTTAAGCCTCCAATGGGGTTCTTGGAGGTGAGGAAGCACCTAAAGTGTCCCTCCGTGCTTTGGTCCAACAAGAATGGAAAGAGAACCAGAGTCCTACATGCCTCCGTCTTCATAGCAGCCACGTTACTTTCTTGGACCCGAGTTTAAGGTGACATCTGATCTTCTCCAATCTTCCTTGTGCTGCAATCATCTGTCAAAAGAAAGAAATCCAAGCTGCTGACATAGAGAACAACGAGAACTTCTTTCATTGTCAAGTCATCTACTACGTGCAACCTTTGGGACAGAATCCACGTGTGAAGACATCACGGTGGAGCGGGTATTGCACCTCAGAAACGGTCTGGTTTGGCTCAGCAACCAAACAAGACAGACGCAGACTTCAGCGCACACTTGGAACTGCAGATAGGCCTCAAAATATTGGGCAAACTTTTTGCTTTCGGCAGTGAGGGAAGGCAATCAAGCGGCGTGGAGACTACAAGTTACCCACTCCTGTTTTACACAAGTGGAAAAACATGCTCATTTCTGGGAAACAGAATACCAGAGCTGGAAGCAGAGGTGGTATTCAGCAGGTTGTGACCAGTTCTGGAGAACCAGCAGCAGAAATTTTGAGCAGTTCGGAGAACCAGCCAATCCCACCTGTGACTGGAACCCGACCCCATCTATTCTCAGCCTCCCGAGTCCCAGGTGGTTGGCTGGGTCTTCTTTGGTTGCCCTGCACAGGAGAATGGAGCTGAAAAGCAGGTTAGTGGGGTGGGGCGGGAATGGGATTTTGCAGTAACCTTCCCCTGCCACGCCCACCAAGCCACGCCCACAGAACCGGAAGTAAAAAAATTTGAATCCCACCACTGGCTGGAAGGGAGATTGCAGGTCTTCTAATCCCACCCCCTGCTCAAGCAGGAAACTGTATACCATTTCAGATAAATGGCTGTCCAATCTCTTCCTAAATACCTCTAGTATTGGACCATCCACAACTACTGGAGGCAAGTTGTTCCACTGATTTAATTGCTCTTAACTGTCATGAACTTTCTGCTTAGTTGCTTCTCTCCTTGACTAGTTTCCATCCGTTGCTTCTTTAGTTTGATCTTTTTTTTAAAGTTTGAAACTTTTAGTTTTATTTTTTTTAAAAATCTGGTTTATTTTCCCTGTTTTCCCCAAACCAGCAGTCTATCACATTAATACTGTACTTTCAGTCTCACAAAGAATTAAAAGTGCAAATGCATTTTGCTGTGCAGCATATTTCCTGTTTGATCGCCCCCCCTTTTGGAGATAAAATTGGATGTAAATCTGTGTTTTTTTTTTCCTTTTTTACGGAAACCTCTGAACGTCTCTCACCTTTGAGATACTCGGGAAAGGTAATCCTGGTTCAAGGAGGAGAGTCGCTGCTCCAGCCGGAAGATTCGGAAGGCCAGGTACGATGAGGACAACACCAAAAGGCAGATTCTGTGGATCAAGATACACCCCCACCCAGAGAGCCCCCCGTTAGATCTGAGCCACGAGGGAATCGGAAAGCCCCAAGAAGAACGGGAAAACTCATCCCTTGGGACTTACAACACTATGAAGATTTTCAGCAGCTGATAATCAGCTGGTCTCAGTTCTGCTTTGTAGCTTTGGTCCACTACTAAGTCCTCCTCTTCCTCTTCCTCCTCTTCTTCCTCCTCCTCTTCCTCCTCGGAGTTTACTGTGCTTTCTGGAACAGAAGCACGTAGGGAGAAATTCAGATCACCCAGAACCCCAATGGGGAGGTTGGACACCCCAGAAAACGACGATGGCTTTGTGGGAAAAGAGCTCAGTCCCAATTCTGAACTTGCAATTTCACCTGCAACCAAACCAAAGCTGCAAGCTACGGCTGCAAGTCAGCATCAGACATCCATCCCTTGCTTAATCAATGGAGACTGAGTGGAGCAAGTGGCCAGTTTTAAGTTTCCGGGTGTTACCATCGTAAAAGAGGACCTGACCTGGGGTGCCCACATGGCAGCCCTGGTCAAAAGGGCCCAGCAGAGATTATACTACCTGAGACTTCTCAGAAAACAACAACTGAATGAAAAACTGCTGGTGACCTTCTACTGCTGCACCATAGAGGGTATCTTAACTTACTGCACCTCTGCATGATTTGCCAATTGCACAGTGGCAGATAGGACAGCACTCCAGAGCGTTAACATCATTGCCCAGAGGATCATAGTTTGTTCTCTCCCCTCTTTGGAAGAGCTTCATAGCTCCTGCTGCCTTAAGAAAGTTCAAAACTTTCTCAAAGATCCATCTCATCCTGGGCACCCTTTTTTTGAACTATTATCATCTGGCAGACGGTACAGAATAATAAAAACAAGGACAAATAGGCTGAAAAACAGCTTCTATCCCAGGGCAGTAGCTCTTTTGAATTCTGCTGTGTAGTGCAATATTCATGCAATATCAGGGGTTTTCAATTCAATGTGTGGAGGGTGAAGGATGTGTGTTTGTGTTTATTTTCATGGTCATGATGTGCACTGAAGAGGGTGTTTGGCTTCGTTGCACGAGGTGCAATGACAAAGTAAACGAAATGAAGCTAAACTAAACCTCTCCTGATGTCCTTGGAGCCCCGCACGCCCTCTGGGCCAGCCCAGGAAGAGGCTGCCCCTCCACCCCATAAGGTCCTTCGGGATTCTCCGCACCTGATACCAGGGGCTCCTCCGAGTTGCAGGAGGTCTCCTTAGCACTGAGGTTGCTGAGGGAAGTTCGGTGGATGCACTGGAAGCCAGCATCCGGGAGGGTGAGCGAGAGGGACGCTGTGGACCTCCTTCTCCACTTCACCTCTGGGACGATGACTTCCTGTGGGAAAGGATGTCCATGGTTGACGAAAGCAAGCGACAACGGCCTGAATCTTGCACTGATTTTTCTTTCCAGTGACACATCGAAGTTAGTGACCCAGAAGGAGATTGGCAAAGTTATTTCTGACTCTCGTCTCAAAAGGTGCTTTTCAAAAGGCAGCTGGACTTCCCCGTTTTTGTCTTTGAAAATGTTTCACTTCACACTCATCCAAGAAGTTTCTTCAGTTCGAGAATTGAAGCAGCTTCTTAGCAATAAGACTTAGATGTATATGCCGCTTTATAGTGCTTTACAGCCCTCTCTAAGTGGTTTACAGAATCAGCCTCTTGCCCCCAACAATCTGGGTCCTCGTTTTACCCACCTCAGAAGGATGGAAGGCTGAGTCAACCTTGAGCCTGGTCAGGATTGAACTCCTGGCTGTGGGCAGAGTTAGCTTGCAATACTGCATTCTAGCCACTGGGAGGGAGGGAGGGAGGGAAGGAAGGAAGGAAGGAAGGAAGGAAGGAAGGAAGGAAGGAAGGAAGGAAGGAAGGAAGGAAGGAAATAGTAATAGCATGTAGACTTCACAGTGCTTTTCAGCCCTCTCTAAGCGGTTTACAGAGCCAGCCTCTTGCCCCCCACAATCTGGGTCCTCATTTTATCGACCTCAGAATGGATGGAAGGCTGAGTCAACCTGAGCTGATCAGTATCAAACTCCTGGCTGTGGGCAGAGTTAGCCTGCAATACTGCATTCTAACCACTGGGAGGGGGAGGGAGGGAGGGAGGAGGAGGGAGGGGCAGGCAGGCAGGCAGGCAGGCAGGCAGGCAGGCAGGCAGGAGCAATAGCACATAGACTTACATACTGCTTCACAGTGCTTCACAGCCCTCTCTAAGCAGTTTTACAGAGTCAGCTTCTTGCCCCCAACAATCTGGATCACCATTTTACCGACCTCGGAAGGACGGAAGGCTGAGTCAACCTTGAGCTGGTGAGCCTCGAACTCCTGGCTGTGGGCAGAGTTACCTTGCAATACTGCATTCTAACCACTGCACCACCATTATCTTGGATGGGAAGGGTGAAAGTGACTGGGTGACCGAGCCTTTGGGTGACCAAAACACTGTTGTGAAGGAACATGCAATTTAATCTTTCAGGAATCCATCTTACCAAGGCCACTGCATCTGGCTCTTCAGTGAATTCTTTCAAACTCAGACTTTTTTTGCTGGAGACCTGTAGAGAAAATAAGCACCAAAAGTGACCCTAATATGCTTCGCAAGCTGGAAGCCTAGAGACTCCAATCACGCTCAGCTCTACTGAAATAACTCCTTTTGTAGCTAAGTTCAACAAATGAACGCCTCTTCGGTGCTCCTGGAAGCAAAAACAGAGGTACAGTAGAAGATTTATTTCATATCTCAAAGGTCCTGGGTTAATTCTCAGTCGTTCCACTGGAAAATGCAGGTGTGCTTCTGGTAAGCGTCTGGCTCTCCACCTTGGCTGGATTAAGTCTTAACTAAACTAGTAGGGAAAACTAAACGGCAAAGGAAGCTAAAGAAATAGAAAAGAAAGACAAAGGAAGAAAATAATAATAATAAAGGAGCGGCTTAGCAGCCATTATAAGAACCTTTATGTTTTATCCTTCCTGAGGTGACTTCATTTATTTATTTATTTTTATTTTTATTCATATTTATATGCACCTTCTCCGAGACTCAGGGTGGCTTACAATTTTTGGGATACAACCCAATGTGCTCAGCAATAGCCTTCATTCCATTGTATATGCCTGCTTATTACTAAGCGGCATTTTTACAAAGTCAGCTTATTGCCCCCAACAATCTTGGGTCCTCACTTTACCTACCCCGAGAGGATGGAAGGCTGAGTCAACCTTGAGCCTGGTGGGATTCGAGCCTGCAATAATTGCAGGCAGCTGGAGCTAAGTGCTAGGTGTTTAACAGCCTGCACCACCGAGGCTCATAATTCCCTTCTTTCTATAATCTACCCTTTATAATCATCAAATCCATAAATTCATTTATTTTTCCAGCAAAAGGTCTATCAGGGGTTTCCAGTCACTAATAAATTTAGTTAAACTTTTTTTTTGAACTATTACCATCTGGCAGATGGTACAGGATAATAAAAACAAACAGGCTGAAAGACAGCTTCTATCCCAGAGCAGTACCTATACTGACTTCTACTGTATAGCACCATATTAATGCAATATCAGGGGTTTTCAATTCAACTGTATAGAATGCGAAGGAGGTATGTTTGTGTTTTATTTGTACAGTTATAATGTACACTGAATGTGGCACTTAATTTCACTGTAAGAGCTCCAATGGTAATAAATGTATCAGGGTTTTCTCAACTGTATAGAATGCAAGGCAGGTTTTTGCCATTTGTACAGTTATAATGTACACTGAATGTGGCACTTAATTTCACTGTAAGAGCTCCAATGGTAATAAAGTAAACTAACTAATCTTTCTCCAAGCAAGCAACATTTTGCCATCTCTGCTAGTTGTGTCATCTTTACCATCCGTTCCTCCACCGCAAATATTTCAGCACCTGTCCATTTTTGTGTGTAATGCAGCCTTACAGGCAGCCTGCCCCTTCTTCTGGCCTACGCCTGAGGTGGGCCAGGGGCTCCCATAATAAGGGTACAGACGCCAAGAAGACGTCAGAGACGCTGTCTCTGGAAATGAGGGACACGAAGATGTACTGCAAGAAAAAGAGAATACGGGATGTGTGAGAAGTAGGGAATGAAGGTCCAGGCCAGAGGTGGTATTCAGCCGGTTCTGGAGAACCGGTAGCGGAAATTTTGAGCAGTTTGGACAACTGGCAAATACCACTTCTGACTGGGCCCACCCCCATCTCTTCTCTGCCTCCCATCGAGTCCAAGCTGATCGGCTGGGTCTTCTTTGGTTGCTCTGCACAGGAGAATGGAGCTGGAAAGCAGGTTAGTGGGGTGGGGAGGGAATGGGGATTTTGCAGTATCCTTCCTGTGCTGGTTAGACAGTATATAGTTAGTTTAGAAATGAGAGCTGCCCCCTTAAGGGAATGCTTCATGGGAAATGTAGTTAATGCCTCTTGGGAGATGTAGTTCATGTCACGTGGTCACATCCGTAATCCTGATTGGTCACTGAACTGATCTCTGGTCGGGCTGGAGGAGTTTTTGGGCATTCTTACCTGGACCCCAGCATCGTGCTGGAGTGTTCTTTTGCCATAACGCTATGGGATGAACGGCACCATCTTATCACACTATTGAGGCAACTACTGGAGCAAAAGTTGGACGTTGGATGAATCTCTGCATAACTGTGAGTTATAATTTGAGGATGCCTAATGAATAAACTAATTTTGCATGGAAGCCTTTGTAGTGTTTAGCTGCCAGTCCCGGGTTGTTTTGGAAGCATTCAGGAGCGTGGGACAGGAAACTTCCCCTGCCACGCTCACCAAGCCATGCCACGCCCATCAAGCCATGCCTACGGAACTGGTAGTAAAAATTTTTTTGAATCCCACCACTTGTCCAGGCCATGTCAGGCCCCAAACCAAACAGCCGAACTGCTGGCAGCCAGCAGTCAGCAGAAGTAGCCTGCAGTACCGCGCTCTAACCATTGCTCAATTAATAGCCAGCTATCCTTACTTTTCGGCTGGCGTTGGTGGTAATTGCGAGTCCATTTGGCAACAACCGGGCTGTCTTGTGCTTTTTTATTAGTTGGACGGAGACCACAGGAATAACAACCTGAAACGAAAAAAAAGTTGCTGGGTGTCAATTGGATAAATTTATTTCAGCATCTGAATGGATTCTAGGGGTTGATTTAGGAAACGTACGCTCTATGGAGAGGGTTATCTGACACACTGAACCCTGGGCAACTAACAAGTGTGATTTTGCCTTCCAGTGTCACGTCTGGCAATATGCAATCTCCAGTACAGGTAATCCTCCACTTATGACAGTTCACTTAGTAACCGTTCTGATTTACAACAACCCTGAAAAAAAGCAACTTTGGGACCATTTTCACAGCTACGACTATTACGGCATCCTCATTATCAGGAGTCCGGCAGTTACCCCAATTTAAATCATGAGTCTCGAGCCAAACTTCCAAAACTTCGAAAGGATTTATTGGGAGTTAACATGTCCAGCACTGCCTGGGTGTAGCTCACTCTGAGGCACATATTTCATTGTCACCCTTGACCCTGGTTTTTCCCCACCCCCTGGGTGTATCATAATTCATATTCTCCAATGGGACACATCCATAGTCAAGAGTCATCCATCATACTCTCCAGTTAGAATTTTGCACGGCAGAAACTTTGGTCACCTAGTTACTAACTTTGAAAAAATATTTATGGAATGCACTTTTGGTTTCCAAGCTGCTGCACTGCTCTTTCAAACCCCTTTCTCCCTTCCCTTCCTGTTGGCAACTCTAAAAAGACGATAGAAATATTTTATGAGTTGACATTCGTAATCATGCGATCAAAATTCAAATTCTTGGCCACTAGTTCATATTTAGGACCGTTGCTGTGTCCAAATATCACATGATCAACGTTTGTGACCTTCCGACAAGCGAATCCAATGAGGGAAGCCAAATTCTTTTAACAACCAGGTTACTAAGTTAACAGCTGCAGAGCTTCACTTAACAACTGTGGCAAGAAAGGTCGTACAACGGGACAAAACGCACTGAACAAATTCTCATTTTACCACAAAAATGTTGGGCTCCATTGTAGTCATAAATCGAGGACTACCTGTTCTTGCTTGTCGGTCCCCTTTGCTGTCCAAGGAATGCGCAGGAGCCTTCCCCAGCCAAAACGGGTCCACAAAGCCAACAGGCCAGAGAAGAAGCTCAAATTGCCCCACCTTTGTGGCCTTCCCAGGATGCCTCTTCATTCCCCTGTGCATCAGAGGTGGTATTCAGCCGGTTCTGACCAGTCCTGGAGAATCGGTAGTGGAATTTTTGAGTAGTTTGGAGAACCAGCAAATACCACCTCTGACTGGCCCCGCCCCCATCTATTCTCCGCCTCCCGAGTCCCACCTGATTGTCTGGGTCTTCTTTATCCTGCACAGGAGAACGGAGGTGGAAAGCAGGTTAGTGGGTGGAGAGGGAATGGAGATTTTTTAGTATCTTTCCTGTCAAGTCATAAAATATTTCTATGGTCTTTTGAGAGTTGCCAACAGAAAGGGAGTGGGGAGCAGTGGGCAGCTTGCATTCCATAAATGTTTTCAAAGATAGTTTCTAGCTGACCGAAGTTTCTGCCGTGCAAATATCTAACTGGAGAGCATGATTGATGACTCTGGGCTATGGATGTGTGCCATTGGAGAATATGAATTATGATACACCGAGCGGGTGGGGGAAAACCAGGGTCAAGGGTGACAATGAATGATGTGTCTCAGAGTCAGCTAGCTGTCAGGTCTCCCCACCCAGGTAGTGCCAGCATGTTTACTCCTAATAAATCTTCTTTTAAGTTTTGGAAGTTTGGCTCAAAACTCATGATTTCAATAGGGGTAACTGCCAGAGCCCGGCACTTTCCCTTGCCATGCCCACCAAGCCATGCCCACAGAACCGGTAGTAAAAAAAATGTGAATCCCACCACTGCTGGGCAGGCTTACCTTGATATCTTTCCCAAAAAGGTTTGCGTAGAAGCAGAGCCAGTTTGGAGAAATGTAGAGGCGGCCTTGGATAAGGATGTCTCGCTGCAGAGCACAGGAGCAAACTGGAAATGAAAGAGATGGAGGTGAGGAATGCTTTTAACCTCAAAAGGAGTCATCAGTTAAAGGAGGGGATGGACAGACATCAAAGGAGGTGCTGGGAGACTGATGGCAGCCTTAGTAAATGGAAAGGAAAGGCAGACAAGGGGATGGGATTTAAACCCGTTAAGTTTCCTTTTTTGAGGCTTTCCAGCACCTTTGGAAGGAAGAATGCTGGGAAAGATTGGGATAGAGACCTGATAACACCCCTGAGTTGTTGTTTTTTGAGGGTCCTTTCCTCTTTACCTTTAACCACGCTCTCTTCAGTGGGGATGTCCTTGAATAACTTGTGATACTGAGAATTATATTTATTGGGAGCCTAGAGAGAAAACAGACCCAAGTGTCAAGAACATGCAAAAGACTGGCCAAAGATGGAGCATCTTAGCAGCTGTTTCACTTCCTTTCTCAAAAAAGATCAAGAAGAACAGACCACGCTGAAACCACAACATAAAAAGAGAGAGACAAGACACTCTTGGCCTTAATGTTCCTTTAACCATTGCTGAATCAGGAGTGGCTGAGTTCACACAACACACAAGGCCTTCTTGAACTCGCAGCTTTGTGGGCTTAAGAATTCCTGGGCCACCAGTCCATCAAATTACATCCATCCTCTCCCTAAGGCCACCGTGGACTATCTCTCTCTTGGGGGACTTCTTGACAGTTCTTCTTCTATTCTTTACAGCATTGTCCAGATTCAAGCTGCAACAGAGATGGAGAGCAATATTACCGTTGAACTTTTTTTTTTGTCTCTATACCTTCCTCTAAAATAATACTCACCTACCCTGAAAGTAAGTCCTAGCTTGATTTTTATATGTGCACCCAATATAAGCCCTAGATCCATACCAATCGGGCTTCCGGCCTGGGTTCAGCACGAGACGGCATTGGTCGTGACTGATGGATGACTGGAGGGCTCAGACAGCAGGGTTTTTCTCTGTCCTGGTCCTCTTAGATCTCTCAGCTGCTTTCGAAGGCCATCGACCATGGTAATTTTGGCTATGCTCTCCAGGAGCTGGCACTGTGGGGGCAGTGTTCTCCTCCCACCTCAAGGTGGGCCTTTGGCTGGAGTGGGGCAGAGGTCGGCTCCAGGCTCTCACTTGTGGGGTCCTCAGAGGGTCAAGTCTCACCTCTCTTGTTCAACATCTATATGAAACCGCTGGGCAAGATCATCCGTGGTTTTGGGGTGAGGTATCACCAGTATGCTGATGATACCCAGCTGTACATCTCCACCCCAAACCAGGTCAGTGATGCCTCTCTCCGATGTCCCGCTGTCTGGATGCGGTACGGATCTGGATGGACGGAAACATGCTTCGACTCAACTGCCAAAACTGATGGCTGTACATACCGATCTCGGGTCCAGTCAGGAGATCCCACTTGGTCATAGGGGAGAGGTTGCCCTGTGGACAGGGCATGGAACCTGGGGGTCCTCCTGGATTCACGGCCTGCTGGAGGAGCAGGTAGAGCCAGGGGGGGCCTTGCACAGGTCCAGCTGGTTCGGCCAGTTATGCCCATTTCTGACCTGAGATGCCTCATGCACAGTCACTCATGCACTTGTTACCTCCCGACTTAATTCACTACTGCAACGCTTCATTTAGGACTGCCCTTGCATACCATCCGAGACTGCAGCTGGTGCAAAATGTGGTTGCGGTGGTGATGGGAGTTTCCGATTCTCCCATGTTACACTTCCTGGCGCCGAACTCGCATTGGTTGAGACCTGCTCTCCGGATGAGATTCAAGATTTTAGTATTAACATTCAAAGTCCTACAAGACATGGGTCCGGGATATTTACGGAGCATCTCCTGCCGATATCGAAAGCAACCGCCTGTAATGTAACACAGACAGGGCTTCTCAGGGGTGCCCTGAAAGTCAATGCCGCCATGGGTGCCCCAGGGACGAGCCTACTCTGTGGCGGTTCCCGCCCTGTGGAATCAACTACCCCTTGGGCTCCGTCTGGCCTCCAACCTTCACACCTTCCGTCACGACCTGAAGACTTGGTTATTCAAACAGGCCGGGCTATGCTGACCTCCTGGGGGGGGATTTTTAAAATTTTAACTTCTTAATGTTATAATATATTGGGCTTGAGATTGTTTAATTTTCTTTTAAGTAATTTATTGTTGATTGTTTTGATTTTAGCTGTGAGCCACCCCGAGTCTTCGGAGATGGGGCGGCATACAAGTCCAAGAAATAAATAATTAAGACCCCCTCCCACTCCAGAGTGCATGGGTAAAAATTAAACTAGGATGGGGATGAAGGGGTGGAGCTACCCTACTACTTACTTTCGGACAGTTAGAGCCAGGCCTCGCACACCATGACACCTGCCTTTCCAGCTCACTTCTTCTGCAGCCAGCAAGGTGGCAAGGCTTCCCTGAAGGCCCCTGTAGCTGATAACAAAGCCCCGGATCGATCCAGAGCTCTGTTATCGGCTGCAGAGGCCTTCAGGGCAGCCTGCTGACCGCAAGCAGAAGAAGTTCCTGAAGGCCTCTGGCAGCGAAAAGAAGGCCAGGGGGAGACTCACGCAAGTGAGGCAAGTCAGTAGATGACATCCCCGAAAATAAGACCTGGTGCCTTTTTTGATGGAAAAAAATATATAAGACAGGGTCTTATTTTCGGGGAAACATGGTACATCCCTGTTCATCAATGAGCCTCATGCTGATACCCATTCACAGACAAGTTTTGGGGAAAGAATTCACTCACGATGCTAGCTCCCAGATGGAGGAAGGGGATGTTTGCTCAATGCTGTCCTTCCAGAGAAGAAAATGACACGTGAAGTCACCACACAGGATGCTGAGATCAGCCTGGTACCCTGTCCTACATCTCCTCCCTTTGACAGTTTTATTGTAGGTGGTCCCTGCAATGGGGGTTGGGAATTGTGACCAGCATGGACCTTTTTCAGTAAAAGGGAGGTTCCTGAGTCATTATGCAGAACGGAAAAGGAGGTCTTCAGAATTATGGGTGTGTGTGTGGTGGGGACATTCAACTGCTTGCGTGGTTGAGTTGGACAGTCTACCACCTGCTTCTTGGGTACCTTGTGTCTCAGTTGGCATGACCTCTCTTCAACTCTCAGCCTTTCCAGGCTAACAGAGAACTTTGAAGGGGGAAAGATTTTCGAGAAGAATTGTCCTTCCCGGTATCCGTAATCGTGATTTTCCTAAACTCCCTGAAGTTATGATTTATGCTGAGGAAACATCAGATATGTGTATTAAAAAATACACACACCGGAAAGTTAAAACACACACAAATATCAAACATGCCAGCTCTTGTTGGCCCTGTATTCCTTTGGGACCTTAATGCTGACTTGCCAACAAAGATTTAATAACAAGTTGCCCAAAGTTCCATTCCGAGGAGCACCATTCGGTGTTGGTTTATAGGTAGTCGGTTGACTTACGTCCGTTCGTTTAGTGACTATTCAACTTTACAGCCGCAGAGTGAAAAAGTGACATATAGTAAAGACGACATATATTTAATAATCCATGTTATTACGGTGGCAAGAATGGTGTTTGCCCAGAAATGGAAGGCTAGGAGAAATACCTAGCAAAGACGAGGTGAGAGATAAGATTTTGATCTGTACTGAAATGGATAGATTAACCTTGGAAATGAAAGATAAAGACGAATCTGATTACTATATGATATGGAATATATTTTATTATTGGAGGGAACGGAAAGGGAGTTTGCGAAATGAATGGTTCAACTGATACGTAACCAAAAGGGTTTAGAACAGGGGTGGGCAAACTTTTTGACTCGAGGGCCACAATGGGTTCTTAAACTGGACCGAGGGGCGGAACAAAAGCATGGATGGAGTGTTTGTGTGAACTAATATAAATTCAAAGTTAGATTAATTCACGTAGCCTTCTGGGAGAGCAAGAGAACCCTCCGCTCTTTCGGCTCCATGGGTCGATAGAACAACCGAACGGGCCGGATGCGGCCCCAGGGCCATAGTTTGCCCACGGCTGGTTTAAAATATATAAAGACCTAATGTATAAGATCTTGTATGAGATGTAAGGACAACAATTTATGTCAACGGAGTCCATCACGTCAATGTTTTAAAATATTGTCATCAATAAAATTTGTAATTAAAAAAAGAAAGGGACTTATGACCAGTCCTTACGCAGGGCAATCGGCATTTATTTATGAAAGTTGCAGCATCCCAGAGTGGTTTCCAACAAGCAATGGGGAAATAAGGTGCTTTTCAAAAGAGGCAAGTGGACCTTGTTTTTTTCCTTTGAAGACGTTTCTCTTCCCGTCCAAAAAGGTTCTTCAGTATCCCCATCACTCAGTCAGAGCTGAAGAAGCTTTGGGAGGAGAAGCGAAATGTCTTCAAAGGAAAAAAAAAACCCTTTCCAGTTGCCTCTTGAAAAAAATCACCTTTGGGACAACTGTGACTTGAGTAGGGGTTCTAACCTTGGCATTTTAAGATTTCTTCAAACTCCCAGAGGTCCTCAGCTGGCTGAGGAATTCTGGGAGTTGAAGTCCACAAGTCTTAAAAGTTGCCAAGGTTGGAGATCCCTGGCCTGGAGGGCTGAGAATCTCCAGACATCAATGTGGGAATCTGGATTCACTTAATGACTCTGCGTTACGCTTAAGAATGATTCACTTAACAATCACGGCAGCAAGGGGGGCCACAAACTTATTCAATAGCCACCTTGCTTAGCAGCAGAAATCCTGGCCCAATCGTGGCCGTTAAGTGGAGGTCTACCTGTATTCAGGAGTACACCTGTCAACCTGAGTCTTTGTGCCAAGCTGAGTGAGCTGGCAACCTGTCAGGAAAGGCAGGTGATGGATGTCCCCGAAGCAGAGGTTGGCCTTGCTCCAGGTGCTTGGCCTTCCTGCCAAGTGGGAGTGAGGCTCCCTGCTCACCTGCCATTTGGAGAATCCAAGTTCTTCTCCTTGTGCCAGGATTCCAGCTTGTCCAGGTTGTGCATGAGCCCTGATTTCTCATGCATTGGTTTGGAACTGCCGATAAATGGGAGAAGGGAGAGAGAGAGAGAAAAAAACTCACGTCAGAACGAAGGTGGGTTTGAGACCAACAAATAGAATTCTTTATTGGCCAAGTATGATTGGACACACAAGGAATTTGTCTTTGGTGCAGCACAGTCTTACTCAAGTATTAACAGAATAACAAGAGTCAAAAGGGACCTTGGAGGTCTTCTAGTCCAGCCCTTTGCTGAGGCAGGAGATACCGTTTCAGACAAATGACTGTTGAATCTCCTTTTAAAAACCCTCCAGATTGTAGAATAAAAAAATACAAAAGGAAATAGGAAGACAAAATGGGGAGGGGAAGAGGAGAAATGAGGAGGGGGGGAAAGGAAGAAAAAGGCCTTGACTTTGGACTCACTCTGTTGCAGTAAAGCATGAACATGGACTCTCAGCGTTTTACTTTTCCATAATGGGTATAACTACATCCAACGGGTGTAAAATAGTCTCTTTATCTGGATTCCATGTCAGGTCACAGACCACTGCATAAGAACTGAAATGATCTGATTCCTGTTTACATTACTGCTATTTATATATAAATCGGGCACTGATACATCTATTGTCTATGTCTTGTGCCAAGCTGAGTGAGCTGGCAACCTGTCAGAAAGGCAGGTGATGGATGTCCCTAAGCAGAGGCTGGCCTTGCTCCAGGTGCTTGGGCCTTCCTGCCAAGGGGAGTGAGGCTCCCTGCTCACCTGCCATTTGAGATCCAAGTTCTTCTCCTTGTGCCAGGATTCCAGCTTTCCAGGTTGTGCATGAGCCTGATTTCTCATGCATTGGTTTGAACTGCCGATAAATGGGAGAAGAGGGAGAGAGAGAGAGAAAAACTCACGCAGAACTAAGGTGGGTTTTGAGACCAACAAATAGAATTATTGGCCAAGTATGATTGGACACACAAGGAATTTGTTTTGTGCAGCACAGTCTACTCAAGTATTAACAGAATAACAAGAGTCAAAAGGGACCTTGGAGGTCTCTAGTCCAGCCTTTTGCTGAGGCAGGAGATACCGCTTCAGACAAATGACTGTTGAATCTCCTTTTAAAACCCTCCAGATTGTAGAATAAAAAAATACAAAAGGAAATAGGAAGACAAAATGGGAGGGAAGAGGAGAAATGAGGAGGGGGGAAAGGAAATAAAAGGCCTTGACTTTGGACTCACTCTGTTGCAGTAAAGCATGAACATGGACTCTCAGCGTTTTACTTTTCCATAATGGGTATAACTACATCCAACGGGTGTAAAATAGTCTCTTTATCTGGATTCCATGTCAGGTCACAGACCACTGCATAAGAACTGAAATGATCTGATTCCTGTTTACATTACTGCTATTTATATATAAATCGGGCACTGATACATCCATTGTCTATGTGCGATTTATATGTTTATATATCTATATATACACAAAACCATCATAAAATACAAGGTTCATCTGTCTTAAGGCCTAATGCGTCTTATTTGCTTTGGCTTAGAAGGAAGAATGAACTTGCCACCTGCAATTGTGTAGTGAACAACAAACTTAAAAGTGCATTTAGTTTTGTGTGAAGCTGAGCACTGCTAAATGTTCTGGTTTAGGATTATGGGGTAAACTCAGCCAGGTTTTAGCAAGTCCTGCACAGGTTGAAGGACTGGGTTATAAGCTATTAATACCTCCTGAATAATAAGAGATACCCCTGTGTACAAAATTTATACATAAAAGGAACTTCCAGCATTGTCTCCCCTGTTTATAATATACTTATAAACAGGGGTGGGGTTCAAATTTTAACAACCGGTTCTGTGGGCGTGAGTAGGTGGGCATGGCCATGTGACTGGGTGGGCGTGGCTGCTGCTTCTTTTTTGCAGCACCCCTCCCTTTTTGCAGGAAGCCTCCTTCATACTTATAAACAGGGGTGGGGTTCAAATTTTTTAACAACCGGTTCTGTGGGCGTGAGTAGGTGGGCATGGCCATGTGACTGGGTGGGTGCTGCTGCTGCTTTTTGCAGCACCCCTCCCTTTTTGCAGGAAGCCTCCTTCGGGGGGGGCTGTTTTTGCTCCCAGAAGGCTTCCCTGGGAACCAGGAAGGCAAAAAATGGAGCCGGGGGGGCGCACAACACCCCCCCTACACTCTGTTTGTGGGCCTCCTGGGCCTCAGGGAAGTCTCCTGGGTGAAGCAGTAAGACAACAAGGGGGATCCCGAAGCAGCTGATGATTGGAACAGCTGATCGTCGGGAGGAGGAAAAAATAAAAGAAATACCTTAAGAAGTGACTGGGCGGTAGAGAACGCAGTCAGTGATGTCGCGCATACACAATAAGGCCTGACTGGGCGGGGAGGGGAGGGCGGAGAGGGGCGGAGCCAGCCAGGGACACGATTTGCCGGTTCTCCGAACTGCGCAGAATCATAACAACCGGTTCTATAGAACCGGTCTGAACCGGTAGAATCCCACCCCCTGCTTATAAATCTTGTTGTTGTTTCAAAATAATGCCATTTATATAACTCTTATTCACAATATATTATTTAAAATAGCTTAAAATAGTCTTTTTCACACTGGTAACTTTAAGATGTGTGGAGACCGGGAGTTCAAACTCACACATCTTAAAAGCTACCAAATTTGGGCGGGGGGGAAACAACCCTGGCTTAAAATATTGCAAAATTGAGAAAAGAAAGAAAAAATTATATCAGCATCAATTACAATTTAGCAGGTTGTTATTACAAGCATTAAATTACTTGGCTTTTTCAACTAAAGTTAAATATAACATTAAAAAAAAAAACCCTCCGGTAACTCATACCGAAGTACTGATGACATGATAACCGTTTATTATTTCGTGTAGCTAAATAAAACAATCAATTCATCCAAACTCATCCATATTTTGTTTTTTTTTTTTAATTAATTCGTCCTGGGTGCATGCAAAGTTGAAACCACAACCGTGTGCTTTTCTGTTTGTGTCAGAAACATGTTAACATGTCAGAAAGTGCTTCAAGCTCAGAAGCCACCATGTTACAGGAATTTGTGCCTGATTTCTAACCGTGTATAAACAAACACAGACTTGGGAAAAAGTCTGTTTTCCTGGCACACACAGAGACTCAACAGCTTGCAACTCTTTGAAAAAAAAAAAACCCTTTTGCAAACAGCTTCCACTAAGCAAATAAGTCATTTCGGTCTCATTCTTGGCCTCTGGCCTGGTCACCTTATCTGCACAGATAGCTGGCTTATCAGATACCGGCTTAGCAGCTGGCTTTTTGGAAACCCAGAACAAACAGCCCTTGAGCTAAAGGTTATCCTGCAAAGGCCAAAAGCTGCAATTTAAAAACTCAAAGGGAACAAAATAGACAAGCCATTCCAGATTAAAAAAAAATGATAAAGAACTATTGTCAACAAAGGAGTCTTACTGATTTACTGCTGAGTTAGGAGCGGGAAGGATGGTAGGAAAATGATCTGCTGGACATTAAATGGATTGAGTAGCCCTTGTAGAACTGGAAGAATGCTCTTTAGGAATTTAGGAAGCCCGCTTCCTCCTTCCATCGAAGCCTTGCAGGTCATCTCCAACTCTTTGGATAAGACTCAACTGCTGGGAAAGGTGGAAGGAAAGGGGAGAAGAGGACAACCATCAAGCAGGTGGGCAGACTTGGTTACAATGGCCGTTGGGGGCATCATTGGAAGAGCTGAAGGATCAGGTTAGGGATTCATTATTACGGAGGAAATCTACCTATGGGCCACTCGCTTAGCAAGACTTTGGCAAACTTTGCCAAGAAAACTGCAGGGATTTGTCTAAGCAATCACCAGGAGTCAATATTGGCCCGCAGGCACAAATTAAGAGCCTTGGTAGCTCAGGCTGTTAAATGCCTGCTCTTAAGATCCAGCTGCCTACAATTATTGAGGCTCGAATCCCACCAGGCTCAAGTTGACTCGCTTCCAATCCTCTTCTTGTCAAATTGAGGACCCAAGAGTGGTCTGGGGCAATTAGCTGACTTGTAATAATGCCGCTTAGTAATAAGCAGGCATATACAATGGAATGAAGGCTATTGCTGCACACTGGGTTGTATCCCAAATTGTAAGCCCGCCCTGAGTCTTCGGAGAGGGCGGCATATAACAATTAAAAAAAAAAAAAATTATGAACCTTAAACCAACCACTACTGCCAAAAAAAAAAAACCCCGGTACTAAAATATGAGCCAGTCACATGGGCCCAATTTACAACTGTCACGAGTTATGACCATGAAGGGCAAGTTCTACCAAGGCAGTAACTGGAGGACTTTAACTATGGCTACTGATGCCCTTCCTAAAATTTCAGGGCTAGTCAGCCTTTCTTTCTTTTTTTCTGCTGGCAAAATGGCACTGGTAAAAATTGGAGTCTCTCAGCATCTAAAAATAAAATTCACAAAATCCCTTAAATCCCCTTATTAGGCTTCTGGAAACTGCCCCCACTCCCAGTATCTCCTAAATGAGTTCAAGATAAGAGAGAGATAAGAGTGCAAACTTCTCGATTCTCTGCCTCCTTCAGACCCCACTGATGAATCACTTTGGAGGGAAAAAAGCAGTGGAAAAATTGATGCCTGGGTCACTGAGACCTCAAAAGGGGCGGCCAGCGTATATTTCCACTTCCTCTTCCATATTAAGCCCTGTGATCTGGAGGAATCTTAGAGAGAAATTTATTTATTTTATTTTATTTATTTATTTATTTTATTGGACTTATATGCCGCCCTTCTCCCTGAGGACTCAGGGTGGCTCACAACATTAAAATACGAATACAAATAAGTTAGATAAAACACTATTAAACATTAAGCCCAATAAATTTTAAAACCCACAAACTAATCTAAAACGGTTAAAAACCCATCCTACTCACTTCAGTCAGTCCAGGCCGATTGCTGAAAAACCAGGTCTTCAGGTCGCGGCGAAGGAACGGAGGTCCGGGGCTAACGGAGCCCCAAAGGGAGCTGTTCCACAGGGGGGGTGCTACCACAGAGAGAAGGCCCTACCCCTATTTGTCAAGCATGTATGAGAAACAAGTATAAATAGGAACATAACACATAAACATTGTAAGGTATAAACGTGTATAAGTAGATACAAATAAATGAGTATGAATAAATGGGAATAATAGGACAGGGATGGTAGGCACGCTGGTGGTAACTTTGTTGCTTATATCCTTACGATCTATATTGACTGTTTCCTAGTATGATTTGATTGCTTATTGTACCCTATGACTATGATTAAGTGTTGCAACTTATGATTCTTGACTCTTGACGAATGTATCTTTTCTTTTATGTACACTGAGAGCATGTGCACCAAGACAAATTCCTTGTGTGTCCAACCACACTTGGCAAATAAAAAATCATATTCTATCCTTGTAACATCCCCTTGTTCATCATTCACTATGAGTGTCCAACCACACTTGGCAAATAAAAAATCATATTCTATCCTTGTAACATCCCCTTGTTCATCATTCACTATGAGGTCCTGTGATTTCCAGCGGTTTCGATTGGCAGCTTCTTCAGTTTCAACCCAAGAGACAGGGCTAATGTTAAGATCTCCCTTCAGTATTTGGCACCCAAGTTTTCTCCCCGTGGTCACATGATCCAAATGGTCACGTGATGGTCACGTGATCCAAATTCAGAGACGTTTGGCCACTCGTTCATATTTATGACGGCTGCAGTGTCTTGGGGCCACGTGATCTCCTGATGGGCAAAGTCAACTTTGCAGAGCCAGAGTCGCTTAACGCCGGTCTTACTAATCTAACAACTTCAGAGATTCACTTAACAACGGTGGCAAGAAAGTTCGTCAAACAGGGCAAAAATGCCCTTGACAACCGCCTCGCTTAGCAGCAGAAATCTGGGGCTCCATTGTCATCGTAAAGCTTAGGACTGCCCCTCCAGGGCAGCAAACAACAGCTACGTGGGTTTTCCTCTATGGGAAGAATTTAAGGAAGCCAAGGCAGTGGATACAACATTTTCAAGGTAAGTTGAAGCAAGCCAGTGAGTCAGACCTGAAGTCCAATGAAGCCAAGGATACACACACACACACACCCTCTTTTGAAAGCTGATTCCATTCCCCAAGGTAGCAGTACAATGCAGCAGATAGAAGGCCAGAGTTCCCAACGGCTGGCAGAAGTTTGGGATACTCTGTGGTTTTGCTGGATTTGCTCAAAGGAGGCAGCAAAGGGGGGGTGAATATCAGCACCCCCCATCCCTCCAAGCCAGATTCCTTCATCCATATTTCCAAGACAAGGCTATTTCCACCAAGCACCCTGCAGAAAAGATTGTAGGAGCCAGGATTTTTTAAATATATCTGTATCTGTATCTATATATCTCTATCTCTCTATCATCTGTCCGTCCATCCATCATGTTTGTCTGTCTGTCTGTCTGTCTGTCTGTGTCTCTATCTATCTATATCTTTCTATCTATCTATCTATATCTATCTATCTATCTATCTATCTATCTATCTATATCTTTCTATCTATCTATCTATCTATCTATCTATCTATCAGTACCTATCTACCATCTATCTACCATCTATCTATCTATCATCTATCCATCCCTCCATGTGTCTGTCCATCTATCCATCCATCCATCCATCCTTCCATCTAGTGTCTACCTATGTATCTATCTATCCATCCCTCCTGTGTCTGTCCATCTGTCCAACCATCCATCCATCCAGTCTATCTATGTATCTGTCTGTCCATTTGTCCATCCATCCATCCATCCATCCATCCATCCATCCATCCAATGTCTGTCTGTCTGTCTATCTATCTATCCATCTCTTCATCCATCCCTCCATGTGTCTGTCCATCCATCCGTCTGTCTGTCCGTCCGTCCGTCCGTCCATCCATCCAGTCTATTTATCTCTCTCTCTCTCTCCCTCCCTCCCTCCCTCCCCTCTCCCTACCTACCTATCGCATTTTTATTTGCAAGCGTTCATGCCCTATTTTGTATAAGCTGCATTGGGAAGACGCATTTCCCTGCAAAATTGTGGTACAAAATAACGCAGGTAGGTTCAGCTAGACCCCCAAGGGAAGCGTCTTCAGCACTTAACTGGGTTAAGCAGGATCTTAGGGGAGATTTTTCCACTTCAGGAAATGGCCATTTTGAGGTTGCACACGGAAATGGTTTGCTGACACAGGCAGTGGAAAAGAATTTCTGTCCCACTAACAGCGATCACAGGTCCAATCTTTTAAAATTCCTGACTGCTGTACTGGCATGTAAGGCGCACGCTTCAGTGAGCTTTAATTATTTTATTTCATAAGTCTTGTCATAAATAAGTATGTGTGTACAAATATAGGCACACGCTCTTGAACGCCTTTGTATATCAGTAGCCTCAGGGATTTTCCACTGACGCAAATTGGAAACCAACCCAGGAACAGATTGTGTGAATGCAGAGAAAGTGACGTCGGCTCCAGCTGACTTATTATCTGCACTAGTGTTCCAGGCGCAGCCAGGATTCCCAAGGTAGAGAAGCGCACAAAAGGGAAACATCACATCAAAATGCCACAGCTGAATGCAGAGTGAGGCCGCATAGAGCCACCATGATGCTTTAAACCAGCATTTCTCAACCTCGGTGAATGTAAAATGTGTGGACTTCAACACCCAGAATTCCCCAGTCAACATGCTTGGTAAAACACCAAGCCAGAAAGCAAGAAATGGTGAATTCTAGTTTTGCCTTAGGCATGAAAGCCAGCTGACTGGCTTTGGGCCAATCACTAGGAGACTGGGAGTTCTAGTCCTGCCTTAGCCATGAAAGCTGGCTGGATGGCTTTGGGCCAATCACTAGGAGACTGGGAGTTCTAATCCCTCCTTAAGCCATGAAAACCAGCTGACTGACTTTGGGCCAATCACCAGGAGACTGGGAGTTCTAGTCCTGTCGCAGGCATGAAATCCAGCTAACTTTGGGCCAATCACCAGGAGACTGGGAGTTCTAGTCCTGCCTTAAGCCATGAAAGCCAGCTGACTAACTTTGGGCCAATCACCAGAAGTTAGGGAGTTCTAGTCCCGCCTTAGCCATGAAAACCAGCTGACTTTGGGCCAATCACCAAGAGACTGGGAGTTCTAGTCCCGCCTTAGCCATGAAAGCCAGCTGACTTTGGGCCAATCACCAGGAGACTGGGAGTTCTAGTCCCGCCTCAGCCATGAAAGCAAGCTGACTTTGGGCCAATCACCAGGAGACTGGGAGTTCTAGTCCCGCCTCAGCCATGAAAGCCAGCTGGGTGACTCTGAGCCAGCCACCCACCTCACAGGGCTGTTGTTGTGGGGAAAATAGGAGGAAAGTGCGTTGCATATGTTCACTGGCTACCGAGTTATTTGTAAAAATAACAAAAGTGGGACACAGATAGATAAATAAAAATAAATAAATAAATAATGTAAAAGCCTCCAGGACCCGTTCCGTTTATTGATCTGTTTCCAGACCTTCACCTTCATTTCATTCAGGCTGCTTTGCCCGGCTGTGGGATTCACTGTGGAAAAAGCTGCTGGTTGTAGGTGAGGCAGGACCCCTCCTCCTTAAAATCCCAGAGGGGATTCAAAATGGGCCTTTTCATGCCTGCCTTTATGGGTTTCCTTTCACTGGGCCACCAGAGAGCATTGTTGAGGTGACCCAAAACACGGCCGAACCGGAGGGCCTCGTGATGTGGGGCAGCTGGTCCCAGGAGGGGCGCGTTCAGGCACCCGGTGAGCATCACTGCCAACTCTAAAGCAGCGTTTCTCGATCTTAACGGGATAACAAGAGTTGGAAGGGACCTCTGGCGGTCTTCTAGTCCAACCCCCCCTGCTCAGGGGAATGGTATATACCCCTATACCATTCCAGACCAATGGTTGGCCAGTCTCAAAAGCCTCCAGTGCTGGGGTACCCACAACTTCTGGAGGCAAGCCATTCCATGGATTGTTCTCACTGTCTGTTCTGACCGAAACCTTGTTCCAAGGAAACAAACACCAAACAGAGGTAACAGCAAAACCTTTTAATGATTCTCAACAAATTCCGTTCCTTCCTGGTAAAAAGGCTGTTTCCAACTAATTGTCTCTGATAAGAACGAGCCTTGCCAAGGTGGTGCAAGGCTGCCAAGAACTCTAGATAAAGTTACTAAGAAATATTTCAAACACAGAGTCTCCAAACACAAGCCAAGATATTCCGAATGTCCACAAAGCTTGAATGCAAAAACTTCTTTGCTTCCTGCAAAGAACTCCGGTTTCTCAGCTGGCTTTTATCTCTTAAGGGAGGGGCCATTACCTTGCAGTGTTACTCTGAATCGCCTGTGCTGCTGCAGCTGCTCTTTCCTTCAAGCAGCCCTGCGCGCACGCGCACTGGGCACAGGCTCCTCGGGAACTTCTTCATCACTGCTGCCAGCCTCCACAATCTCCGAAAGCAGCACTCCACCCCCTGATGGTCCTGGCCCCATCCCTGCATCACATGCAGGCCCCTCATTTGAGTCCTCGCTCTCCGAGGCCTCAGCCATCCGCACCTGCTGCCGGTGAACCACAATACTGTCTGGACTATGTCTCGCTTATTGTGTCCATGTCATGCAGGGAATTCACTGGAGAAAGCGATTCTGTTTGGAAGACTTAGTGGCCAAAGGAAAGCAGGCCGTCAAAGAACACGGTGGGTGGGCCAAAGCCGATAAGAGCCTGCAACTACTCAAAGAACTGGGGCAAGATCGGAAGACGTGAAAAAAAAACTGACCCACAGAATCGCCACAAGTTGGATACGACTAAAGCATGTAATCCTTGACTTACAACTGTTGGTTTAGTGACCCTTCGAACATACAGCATAGTAGAACAGAGTTAGAAGGGACCTCTGGAAGTTTTCTAGTCAGACCCCCTGTTCAAGCAGGATTTCAGACAGGGAAGGAAGGAAGGAGGGAGGGAGGGAGGGAGGAAGGAGACAGATGGATGGAAAGAAGGAATAGAGATTAGGAGGAGGAGATGGGAAGGAGAAGGAAGGGAGGCAGAAGGAAGGAAGGAAGGAAGGAAGGAAGGAAGGAGGAGGGGGAGGGAGGAAGGAAGATGGATGGAAGGAATGGAGATTAGAGGAGAAGAAGGAAGGGAGGAAGGAAGGAAGGGAAGGAAGGAAGGAAGGAGGAGAGGAAGGAGGAAGATGGAAGGAAGGAAGGAAGGAGGAGAGGAAGAGGAAGGAAGGGAAGGGAAGGAAGGAAGGAAGGAAGGAAGGAAGGAAGGAAGGAAGGAAGGAAGGAAGGAAGGGAGATGGATGGAAAGAAGGAATAGAGATTAGAAGGAGGAGGATGGAAGGAAGGAAGGGAGGAAGGAAGGAAGGAAAGAAGGAAGAAAGGAAGGAGGGAGGGAGGGAGGGAGGAAGGGAGGAGGGAGGAAGGAGACAGATGGATGGAAAGAAGGAATAGAGATTAGGAGGAGGAGGAGATGGGAAGGAGAAGGAAGGGAGGCAGAAGGAAGGAAGGAAGGAAGGAAGGAAGGAAGGAAGGAAGGAAGGAAGGAAGGAAGGAAGGAAAAAGTTGGAAGAGACCTTGAAGGTCTTCTAGTCCACCCTCTGCTCAAGCAGGGGACCCCATACCATTTCAGACAAATGGTCATCCAGTCTCTTCTCGAAAGCCTTCAGCGATTCAGTGACTAACATCCCCATCATAAATTTTTCTTCTTATTTCTAGCTTGGTTCTTGGCAACTTGAAGGTGAGTGAACATCAATTCCCAGAATTCCTCAGCCATGCGCTGGCTCTTCCCATTGCTTTTTCCCCTTCTCCCCTGCATAATTCCTCCCCCACCTTTCCCAAACACATGCACCCGTGCTTCCCTGAGAAAAAGCAGCAGGAGCAAACCCCCAAAAAAGTAATCGTTTAATTCTGTTTGCGGGATCCACTGAGCGGCCTCTTCTTAAAGCTCCTTGGATTGTTTGTCTAGGCAACCACCACACACTCCTCATCTCTTTCCCTCCCCCCACCATTGCATTCTCAACCCTCCTTGCATTGTGCATCGAAGTAGGTCAGGACATAGATGGAAATGTGCAGAGGAGGACAGGAGGGGTGGTGGGTGGAGGAATGCAGCTCTCTCAGCCAGCCCTGGTTCCTCTAGGTAGGCACCCCAGAGGGAGACACAACACACACACACACACACACACACACACACAGAGGCACACTTTCAGAGCACAAAAGAGCCTGCCCACCCCCCTCTGCAAGGCATCTCCGCTTGCTCTTTCAACCCTGGTTTGTGGCACGCATCGATATTCAGGAAGGCTCTCCTTCAGCCAACAAGCCCAAAGGTCCCAGGGATTCACACAACCAGCAGCCCTTTTCAGAGGATTAAAAAGGAATCGGAATAAACCGCCCGGAGAGCGCAAGAAAGCCTGTCTGTTGTGGTGTGCGTGTCATTAATCAACGCTTACCGCAAGCACCGTGCCAGAGGGCACAAGACGGCTTCCGGGGAATCAGCCCCTGCAGCCGGTCGTTACGTCACTTTTTTTACCCCAGCGCCGTCATCAACTTGGAACGGTCACTAAACGGAAGGCTGCAAGCTGAGGACTGCTTGGAATCGGTGCTCAGCGGCGTAGCTCAGCATGGGGGGGAACAACCTGACTTGCTCCATCTTTGTTCTGTTAGAATCACAGAGCCCGAGTTGGGAGGTGCCTTAAAGGTCATCTAATCCAACCCCCTGCACGCTCAAGGCAGGATTCGCAAGAGCAGGCGTTTCTTAACCTTGGCAACTTGATGCGCGGACCATCGCTTCCAGAATTCTCCAGCCAGACTCCTTCTCTGACAGAAAACATCCTTGGCCGTTTGGTTCAAGGTCGACTCGGCCTTCCATCCTTCTGAGGTCGGTCAAATGAGGACGCAGATGGTTGGGGGCAACAGGCTGACTCTATAAACTGCTTAGAGAGGGCTGGAAAGCACTGTGAAGTGGCATATAAGTCTAAGTGCTATTGCTATTGCCTTGCTTCCTTCCTTCCCTCCCTCCCTCCCTCCCTTCCTTCCTTCCTTCTTCCTTCCTTTCCTTCCTTCCCACTTAGCAGTAGCACTTAAGACTTACATACTGCTTCACAGTGCTTTACAGCCCTCTCTAAGCAGTTTACAGAGCCAGCGTCTTACCCTCAACAATCTGGGTCCTCATTTTACCATCCTCGGAAGGACGGAAGGCTGAGTCAACCTTGAACCGGTCAGGATCGAACTGGTGGCAGTGGGTAGGGTTTGCCTGCAACACTGCATTCTAACCATTGCACCATCACGGTTTGCTTGCTTGCTTGCTTGCTTGTTTCCTTTCTTTCCTTCCTTCCTTCCATCCATCCATCCTTTGTGCACAGTGGTTAGAATGCAATATTGCAGCCTAATTCTGCCGACTGTCAGCGGTTCAATCCTGACCGGCTCAAGGTTGACTCAGCCTTCTGTCCTTCCGAGGCGGGTAAAATGGGGACCCAGATTGTTGGGGGCCAGAGGCTGGCTCTGTAAACCGTAAATGGTATATAAGTCCAGGTGCTGTTGCTAATCAAGGAAAATGACACGACGTAAAAGGGAAACAAGACACAGGAAGGTCAAAGAAAACAAAGGCTTCTCATTTGCTTGCTCTAATTTCCGATGTCGATCCCAACTGCAATAATCCCCCAGGGGCAGCCGAGACTCTGCACAAGCCCACAGTCACCTCAGCTGGGAGATCAGAGACTATTTAGCAAAGCAATTAAAACAAGGCCACCGATTTCCAGATCGCACTGGAAATTCATCTCTGCTATGTACGATACGATCTTCATAACGTGGGCTTAGAGCTGGTTGGAGGAAGGAGGTCAGAAGGTTTTTTGATCTTGAGAAATGAGCCTTTCTTGGAAGGCTGGTAGCTATTTTGGGGCCAACCACCCTCCTGGCTAATTTTAGCGACTCACATCAATAGGAATTGTCCAATTCATCCTGTAAATGGAGGAGGGAAAGGAAAGGTTGGGCTGGACTTAGTTAATTCATCTTCCCGGGCCAGGATGCGAACAAAAAAACCTGGAATCATGGAAGGAGGAGAGACAATTGCAAGTTGGAAACTAGACAACAGATAGAAAACTGTAAGCCAAGATCTACTACAGTGGCTTTATAGGGAAGACTTAGTCTTAACTGCAGTTTGTGAGGGACTAGCATCCTGTAACCATACATTTTAAGGATTATGTGGCTACCACATGGGAGGGCAAGAATATTAAGCAACTAGCTTGATACCCATGCTTCGCTATGAAACTATGTGGTCGGGCTTAGTTTTTGGGGAGGAAAATAAGGGGGGGAAATTCTGCCTCTGCCTACCAGCACACCTCAGTATTCATCTGGCTAGCGTCCTGTCAGTGTGTGAGAGAGTTGAGGGCTGTTTGGAAACTGAAGCAGTATTTGCTATGTGAGCAAGGAGACAGCAAGGAGCCTGGGCGTGGCTTAGCTCAACTGTTCTGTACTAAAACTGGTTGCTGCTGTGAAACTGAAACTCCTCTCCTCTGCTTGTGTTTTGCATTTGGAGCAGATTTCTTTTCAGGTGGGGAGGGGGAGTAGAACTCCTTAGCATCAGAGCATGTTAATAATAATAATATAGGAAATACTCTAAATGCTCTGATGGTCATTTCGAAAAATCCTTTCTTAGTGAGCACCTAGAAGCCAAGAGGAACATAGGTGCCAAATTTCAAGTTTGTAGGCTTTGCGGTTCTGGAGATTTTGTGATGATGCGCGCGGGGTATTACGCTTTTATATATATAGATATCTGAATTTTTCCTAAGCTGGATGACTGCCGGTGGACTTCAACTCCCAGAATTCCCCAGCATGTCAATTGCAGAGAATTCTGTGTGTTGACATCGACATATCTGGAAGTTGCTATAGCTAAGACTGGAGAATTCTGGGAGTTGAAGTCTTAAACATCTTAAAGTTGCCATGGTTGACAAACATTGATCTAGATTCTAGAACGGGGGTGGGCAAACTTTTTGACTCGAGGGCCACAATGGGTTCTTAAACTGGACTGGAGGGCCGGAACAAAAGCATGGATGGAGTGTTTGTGTGAACTAATATAAATTCAGAGTTAGATTATACTTCACGTAGCCTTCTGGGAGAGCAAGAGAACCCTCCGCTCTTTCGGCTCCGCGGGCCGGATAGAACAGCTGAACAGGCCGGATCCGGCCCCCGGGCCGTAGTTTGCCCACGGCTGTTCTAGAATCTCACCAATAGGACCTTGGAAAGAAGCAAGAAAAATGGCGGCTGAAGGGGAAAGTCAGTGTTTTGGGGCTGAATTCCTGGTCTGAAGCCTGATTTGCATTTCTTTCTTTTTGGAATCTTTGGCTGACACATCGGCCCCAGGACAGCAACCTGTTTCCCGGGGGAAGAAAAAACCACGTTAGGACAATGCTGTGCCACTGAGCAACAGCACCCCTTCTCACTGTAACCTGATAAATATTTCCTCTTCCCCTTCCTTTTGTTAGCGTTCCAACTAACAAATTCCAAACCAATAAACTCAGAGACAAGCATTTTCTCAAAGTTCCGTTTTATTAGACTTGTTACATCTGGGAAAACCCGAATCTGAGAGTTTTCCCCTCCCGAAAGAGGAATTCAAAGATCTATCCTCTGCACCCACCATTCCATCTCATGGCCCATCCCAACTGGAGACATTTCTCCAGACACTCCTCTCCAGGTGCAGGGCAACATGTCCTTGACTCTCTGAGAAAAGATGTTGCTGACTCTAATCTCCTACCTCACTATGAATTCCCCCCTCCCAAATTCCCAGGCCCTGAATGTGACAGCCTCGAAGCTTCTAAGTAAAAAAATACCTTTCAAGGCTGACACCTTTTTTAACCCAACACAAAAGCACCTGGGCTGGTCCTGAATCAAATTCCACTAGATATGAAGAATCCCTTCTAATTGTTGTTCCACTCTCTGGGTGTGCTAAAAAATGCAGCCGGTTGCAACGTCACAAACTTTGCAAGTTCATTTTTAGGCCTTTTTGCCTACAAACCAATGCAATCAAATACTGTTCATGCTCCCACAGCAACTGAAGCTCTTAACAAAGGGGAGAGTCAAAATTCAGAGCAGAAGCAGCTTTTCCTGGGCTACAAACTGGATTTTTCACTGTGGCCTTGTACTAAAGAGACTCGTGCGACACTTATTTAAAACAAAAATAAAAACTCCTAACCCTCTTCTTGACAGCCAGCTCAAAAAGCTGTTGTTACCTCCTGTGCCAAATCTTAGCGTGGAAGGCAAATAAAAGCAGAAAAAGGCCCCCACAAGACCAAAGCCCCTGTAGCCCAGAATGCTGAATTAACTTGCATTTAGCAGACAAAAATCACCCTTACTTCCTTTTGCAACTCCTAAATTTTGCACTCTGCCCTGTGTTTTCTGCTTTCCTTCACTTTCTCTTTCCATTGTCTTGTTAGGGAGTTCTACTTTAAACCTTTATATGCATTCTTTATAAAGCACTCTAAAAAAAAGCCCCCAAACTCAAAAGACATCATCGTCTGAGTGACTTTGGGCCACTTCCTCTCTCATCTCTCTCAGCGCAACTCACATCACAGGGTTGTCATGCTGGAGAAAATGGGAGGAGGAAGGAATCTTAGGTATGTTCGCTGCTTTGGGTTATTTATAAAAAATAATAAAGGTGGGATAGAATGAAAGGGAAATAAATTCCTTCTTTACTTCCTCTTTTACAACTCTTTTGAGTGTTGGAATTTGCAACCTAAGTCAATAAAAGATATAAAAAGACTACATGCCGAAGCAACACGTGATGGGGAGGAAATCGGCCTGTTTGCTGATCTCCAGATCCCCATGGTCCCCATAGTTTGACTATTTCAGTCAAACTTCAGTGTCATGGCCAGGAGCTGTACAGAAACATAAGCCTTGCTCAGACTTATTTCGGTTGCTGGGTTTTCCGTTGCCATCCACAAAAAGGTAAGACTTGTCTGAGGGCATTTTCAGCTGGCATTTCTCAAGAGCAGATGAAGAGAGGGAACAGCCAGCCCTTCAAGGGTTGCATCAGACAACAATAAAAACCAAGAGGACATCCAGAGGAACTCAGCCTGCTTTGGCCATTCCAGAAAGAATAATTTAAATTATAACGGAGAGAGAGAGGGAAAAACAACAGCCCCTCAAACAGGCATAACTGGCATGGTGGCCTAGCCTGCCCACCAGTCAACTGCCTTTTGTTTAAACTGGTGCCCCAAATAAGCAAAATTACATCAAGGATGAAGATATGCGTAAAAGTTTACATCTGAATCCCTTGCCAGCCCAGGGAGGGAGTTACCAGCATCTATCCCCATAAATACTTAAACACAACTTAAGCAAGCGTTAAAAGTTGCTCTGAATGCAACTCTGCAAATGTAAAGAGGAAACTTGTGTTCACAAAATGCTTCACCTATAAACCCAGGTTAATTGCTGCATCTGTGCACAATAAAACCCAATGCTTTCACTTAACGCAAATGCTCGGCCCGCATAACTTACTAAAAGGCTTGGTTCTTCATAAAACACTGAACCCCCCGAGTAAAGCATCTCACTTTAGCCCAGTCTAGTGTGTTGCAAACATTCTCCCCCACCCCCTTGGCCTTCTGCCCTTCTCCCGCAGCTGCGTGCCCGGATTCACTCGTCCACGCCATCCTTGCAACTCTGAGCCAACTCAAGACACTTTGCAACTAGAAGTAATCTCTGACTCTTCAACCCTACCACCCTCAGAAATTTTGGAAAGACACGGGGAGCTGAGGAGGTCCCCTTCCATGTGCTGTTTCTTACCAGCCCCACATCGAGGTACGTTGTGCTGCCGTCCCTCGCCGGATTCAACTGCTCAGCCACGGCCAAGAAGCCAAGAAGTTAGACAAGGTGCAAATCAGGAAGTTGGCAACTGACAAATGAGGCATTCTTAGCAAGTCAGGCTTCAACCTTACGGCACCAAGGTGATCTCCTTAAGCTTCTCACTGGTGGGCAGCAGCTTTCCATTAGAGGAAATTTGAAGCTTAAGTACAACATGCACCTGGGGAACAGAGCGCATGCTTGCTCCACCAAGAAGGTGTAAAAATACAGGACTGTGTCCTCATTACACACAGACAACAGAGAACGAAGTTGCAGAGGGATGTTTAATGTCCTGAATCCATCCACCTGAAAATAATGTTTTAGTTTTACGAGATGTATTTCAATTCTGGGTTTGGACACAGAATCTAAAGATAGTAATATGCAGGTTATTGAAGGGGCAGGGACTAGCGGGACCCCAGAGCTGTTACAAATAATAAAATACCACCTGCCAAAAACAATGTTCGACACTTGTGACTTTCATTTGGCTCTGCAACATTACAACGTTTGATCTTTGCGTCGGAACAAAGCACTAAGCAACCTCCAAAATGTTAGGAATTCAAAAACAAGCCCTATCATCACTCTGTCCCACATATTCTGGAATCATTCCAAGCACAAAATGTCACTTTCAAAACAGGGCAGTTTGGAGCTCAAAACTCTTCCCGAACGGATGGAGTTGGTTCTGGAACTCTTCCGCTGGGATGAGAACACTCTGTTCCAAATCCAAACTTGCTTGAACTCAAGACATTTCGAACAGAAATGTCTGGAAAATATCAGTCCCCCCTGGTGAAAAACAACCAACCACTTGTTGAAAGAGAGACACTACCAACAAAATGAATTTATGGAGCACTTGTCTCCCGTTATTTCAGTGCCTTTCCTAAATACCACAATATTTTAAAAGTTGTGTTAGAGGAAGCAGCCAAGAAGCCTAGGTCCTTGTTTCACACAGTGGATAAACATTAAATCCAAGATTTCTCAGTTTGTACAGTTTCTAGAGAGAAGTATCCTGAGGATGCTCCAGCATGAGTCCGAAAGTTGGAAAGACAAAACCTCTGGTTCTGGTGACCGACCCAGACTGGATCCTACATTGTCCTGGGCAGTGGTGGCATTCAAAATTTTCTACTATCGGTTCTGTGGGCGTGACTTGGTAGGCATGGCGGGGAAGGATACTGTAAAATCTCTATTCCTTCCCCACCCCACTAACCTGCTTTCCAGCTCCGTTCTCCTCTGCAGGGCAACCAAAGAAGACCCAGCCAATCAGCTGGGACTCGGGAGGCGGAGAATAGGTGGGGGCGGGGCCAGCCAGAGGCGGTATTTGCCAGTTCTCTAAACTACTCCAAATTTCCGCTACCAGTTCTCCAGAACTGGCCAGAAGTTGCTGAATGCCACCTCTGATCCTGGGACATGTATGTTTGCCTTCATTCATTTCTCAGTTTGTCTGTCAAACCTGAGGCTGCGGCTGCCCATTCCTGATGCTCCAGAAGCTGACGGGGAAGGTGTCCATTTCCCTGGAGAGAACATGGTTTCATAAACAAGGTCCCAGCTCCATTGCTGGGACCTCTCCTTAAAAGCCTTGGTGGTGCAGGCTGTTAAACGCCTAGCACTTAGCTCCAGCTGTCTGCAATTAGTGCAGGCTCGAATCCCACCAGGCTCAAGGTTGACTCAGCCTTCCATCCTCTCGGGATAGGTAAATTGAGGACCTAAGATTGTTGGGGGCAATAAGCTGACTTTGTAAAAATGCCGCTTAGTAATAAGCAGGCATATACAATGGAATGAAGGCTATTGCTGAGCACCTTGGGTTGCGCTCCAAACATTGTAAGCCGCCCTGAGTCTTGGAGAAGGGCGGCATATAAAGATGAATTTTTTAAAAAGTGAAAGGAAGCAAAGTTGCAGGGTAGGATGATTCTCTTCCTATGCACCAAAGAAAGGTAGGCAAGTTGCACGAATGCCAAAAACTGTTTTCAGCAAAACAAGAGAAGCTAAAGCCATAAAGAGGGCAGGAATGGCAGCGGTGGCTTTGCGGAGCCTCTCAAGACTGTGTTGTTGAAACAGAGGACATAAGAAGGGGTGCAATCCCCCACCCCCAGGAGAGAGGCCAGGTGAGAAACGATAGGAGTGCTAAGCCTCTGGAAATTAATTTAGCATCCAGAGGAAAAAGGGGGCTTAGCCTCATTCCTGAGCTTTGAAACTAGGTGGGGAGCAGTAGGGGATCTTAACGCTTGCTACTCACCTCTTAGAGCCTATTCATGGTACCTGGAGGCTCCCTTAACTCCTTGTATTTTTAGAAGCAGTTAAACAAAGGGCCATTCACAGCTGATTGCTAAGAAGTAAGCTTCCCCGGCCACAAAAGATCCTTTGCTCCTTTCCTAGGCTGTCAGCCAGCAACGAGGGAGGACTGGACACCAAATATTTGGCCCCAGAAGAATCCACGTGGCAATGCTCACACTGCCTCAAGCAGCACCCAGCAACAGTTCTCAACGGCTCTACTGCCACCTGGAAATTTCACCAGGTTATCCCAACCGGTCTAGGGTAGCCTGGCCTTTAGGCAAGAGCCCCAACGTTGGGGATGGACAGCAGTCTTATTGTTGTGGTTCACCGGCAGCCGTGCAGCTGGTAGCAGAGTTGGACAATGAGGAAGAAAGGGAACCAGGCAGGGAGTCTGGAGAGGACTCAGACAAGGGTCCTGCGTCCGATGCAGGGATGGGGCCAGGACCAGCTGGGAGTGGGGTGCTGCCAAGTCTGGCAGCAGCAAGGCCGAGGAACAAGGGGAGCCTGTTCCCAGTGCGCATGTGCGCAGAGCTGCTAGAAGGCGAGAGCAGCTGAAACAGAAGGGGCAACTCAGGAGTAAGGCTGGGAGGTGATTGCCCCTCCCATAAGGGATAAAAGTCAGCCCTCGGTGACAAACTCTTTGCAGGAAGCAAAGTCGTTCGATAGATTCCAAGTCCTCCTCGAAGCTCTGTAAACTCTGATTGGTTTTTTTTTTTTGGTACTTCGGTTGGTTTTGGTTATAATTAATTTGGATGCTTCTGTTTTTGGCAGCATTCCACAGTGCTGAAAGGCACGTGGTTATCTTGGGGAACTAAGATTAGTTCTGGCTGGGAATGCAAGTAGTTCCCAGCCTTGCATTAAAATAGGTTTTGCTTTTAAAACAAGTTCGTGTTTCATTCCGTTTGATGAAGCCTGGGTCAGAACACTTATTCTGGGAATGGAAGTCTGCTTATGTTAAAATGGCTACGGTTGAGAAAACCCCGTGCTCTCAACCTGGTTTGGAAGAGTTAAAAAAAAAGAGAGAAAGAAACCGCATTTCGGGGCACCAGAGGAAAAAAGCTGATTATAAACCTAACCAGAAGCATAATCTTGATAATCTGTTCTTTTCTGTTCCACACTCTCCGCCCAGATCAAGCCCATCTCCCTCCGTCAAAAAAATGTCTTCCTGCCCACGTATGGGATATTTTTCTACTGGTGATTTATTAAAAGCCATCATGGTTTACAGGAAGGGAGATTTGGGCTGAGATCTCCATTCAAGAGGAGGGACTAAAGGAGTCTGCTCAAGTTTCACTTATTTATTTGCTTTATTTATATTTCTAAGCTGCCGTCCTTCCTCAAAGAGGGGCTGTTGCTAAACCACGGGTCTCCAACCTTGGCAACTTTAAGACTTGTGGACTGCAACTCCCAGAGTTCCTCAGCCAGCTGGCTGAGGAACTCTGGGAGTTGAAGTCCACAAGTCTTAAAGTTGCCAAGGTTGGAGACGCCTGTGCTAAACTATAATTCCCCAAAAGCCCATCGTACGAGCCAGGCTAGGAGTATATTAGTGCTGCTCTTGTCCCGCAGCGAGTGGGCCATGGAGAGTGTAAGGGTCTTTCCACAGAGCCCTCCAACTCTGGCCTTCCGGGCATGTAGCAGGCAACTGACATCATGCCCCTCAAGTTGCAATCAAGCCTGCCAATGTCCAATTCCCAAAGGCGGGCTACAACCTGTCACCATTCCTGCCAATGCACCCTTCCTCTCAAGTGGGTAGCGCTTCCTCGGTCCCGGGCTTGGCCTGGCAGGCTGTAAGCGATGGGCCATTCAAAACTGTTTGCACAAGTCTGAAGACCCCCATTTTCAGAAGCTCCTTTTATAGCAGAACAGGGGGTGGGGGAAAGAGAGAGAGAGGTGGGGGGAGAGAGAGAGAGACAGAGAGAGACGGCAGAGACACAGAGAGACAGAGAGAGACAGAGAGAGAGACAGAGAGACAAAGACAGAGAAACAGAGAGAGACAGACAGAGAGAAACAGAGAGAGACAGAGAGAAAAACAGACAGAGAGAGACAGAGACAGAGAGACAGAGAGAAAAACAGAGAGAGAGAGAGACAGAGAGACAGACAGACAGAGAGAGACACAGAGAGAAAAACAGAGAGAGAGACAGAGACAGAGAGAGACACAGAGAGAAAAACAGAGAGAGAGAGAGAGAGAGAGAGAGAGAGAGAGAGAGAGAGAGAAAATGAGAATAGCAAACACAGTACATAGTCAAACTCTGTTGCAAACAGAAGCAAGAAAACGTTGAGGTTTGTCCTGAATGGCCATAAACCCAGTTAAGAAGTGTTACATGCTTATTTTCCAATCAAGTTTGTAAAGGGGGCCTCAGGACATGAGGAGGGAACAAGGCGAATCGGAAGCAAAAACTAAGCTACCGGATTGGAGGTGGCTG
Organism: Naja naja; assembly: GCA_009733165.1. NCBI lineage: Eukaryota > Metazoa > Chordata > Lepidosauria > Squamata > Elapidae > Naja > Naja naja. The sequence continues at coordinate 6,420,593 of CM019163.1, forward strand.
CAGGGTATGGCCCACAAAGTCAAATTTATTTATATCTTGCCTTAATTATTTTTATAAATAACTCAAGGCGGCACTTGCACGCTCCTTAAGATTATCCATTTGTGCTTCCCACTGATTTCACAGTCACAGCTCAAGCACCGCCCTGGGATCTTGGCTCACCTTTGTGGTTTTCCCAATGGGGCGCAGGCCTTTTCTTAGCCCAGATTTCTGGCTGCCTTTAAAGCAAGGGGTGTGGGCTTTACGGTCCCTTTACGGCCCTCCCAGACTTCAACTCCCAGAATTTTTTTTTTTAAAAACCACCCTTTCTTTAAAGGGTGCCAGCTGCTGGGATCCTCTGAGAGGGGGAAGGTGGCCCGAGAATCTGCCATCCTGCCAGGATCAAATCCGGCTTGTCAAAAGGGAAGATTTTATTCTGTGGCATGGGCAGCATTGAAGACAAGGTGCAGCCTCTTCTGTGTCTGTGGTATGAGACACAACGCTACATTCAGCAGAGGGACGAATGGCGATCAAGGGAGGTACTTAATACCACTCTATAAAGCCTTAGTAACAAGGAGAGATTCAACATGGAAATAAGGAGAAACTTTCTGACAGTGAGAACAATCAACCCATGGAACAGAAGTTGCCTTCGGAAGTTGTGGGAGCGTCATCACTTGAGACCTTCAAGAAGAGATTGGACTGCCATCTGTCAGAAATGGTGTAGGCTCTCCTGCTTGGGCAGGGGGTTGGACTAGATGACCTATAAGGTCCCTTCCAACTCTGATTTAATGTGGCCGAGATGGTTCGAGGGCAAAGAGAGACATCTGATGCCAGCCTCCCCCCCAAATTTCAAGGTTGTCCAACGTCCCAATTTCTCACATCCCTGCTATCCTCAGGGAGACCCTCTATGCTCCGAAGAGACACTTCTGCCACCAGGAACAAGACCAAGTAACCCCAATGAACCGACGTGCCCACGTGGCACAAGAGGAAAACATCGGAAGGGGAAAAGAACCAGACATTTTGTCCTAATGGGCAGAGATGGATTTGCAAGATGGCAAAACAACACCCCCCAACGCACCACTCCTGCGCAAAGAGGTCAACTTCACTACCAACTTGCAAAGCCTGCTGGGAACAACAAGCATCTTCAGCCAGGAAGGAGACCAAGAGAAGGCAAAGGAAGCAGCCACTATTGGCCATCAGCGCAACCAACGGAAAACAGGTCAGAATAGAGAATAACAGGAGTTGGAAGGGACCATGGAGGTCTTCTAGTCCAACCCCATGTGTGGGGCAGTCCTATTTTATTTAGTGACCATTACAGCGGCCCTGAAAAAAGCGACTTATGACCGTTTTTCACACTTACAACTGCTGCAGCGCTCCCATGGTCACGTGATCAAATTTTGGATGCCAGGCAACTGGTTCCTATTTATGATGGTCGCAGTGCCCCGGGGTTATGTGATCGGCTTTTGCAACCGTCCGAAGCAAAGTAAAGATTCACTTAACAACTGTGGCAAGAAAGGTCATCAGACGCTCACTGAACAAATGCCTCACTTGGCAACATAGACGTTGAACTCAATTGTGGCTGTAACTGGAGGTCTACTGTGATGACCCAAAGGGGCGTCGCCCAGAGGCAACACAGTCAAATAAGCAAGAAGTGTCGCTTTATTATCTCCAACTTTGCCTCCAATGCCCAGGTTACCTTCTGGCTGCAGAAAAACTCTCCCAGGAACAGCCTTTAAGTGGAGAAAATTCAGTTCAAAACAAGGTACACACAAACTGTAACTAAAATCCCAAACAAACCACGCTGCAGTAATGAACTTGACAGGGCAGGAGAAGGAATTGCAGACTTGAAAGCATGGCAAAACTCACACAGTTGGGAAGACGCCAGGAACACAGATAAGCCACAACAATACAAGGTAAAGTCACGTTGCTCCCAGCAGGCTGCCTTTATCAACTGTCTTCCCAGCTGTAGCTAATGAAGGGAATCAGGGCCCTTTCCTCCCCCGTAAGCCATGCAACCCACGTTGCTCCCTTCTCCGTTCCTCCCTGTGTGCCATAGGATGAAGAGGGGATGGGCCTGGGTCTCCTGCTGAATTCCCTCTCCCTTGTTCTCCCTCTCCCTTGCTCTGCTCAGCCGGACTTTGCCCTTCCCCAGTTTCTTCCACAGCCAATGGAACTACACTCCCGCTCCCTGTCAGCTGTCAGAATCAGATTCCGACAGGGGCATGACAACTACCCATACCATTCTGGACAAATGGCTGTTCAATGTCTGCTTGAAAACCTCCAGGGATGGGGCACCCACAACTTCTGGAGTCAAGCCATTCTACTGATGGATTGTTCTCACCATCAGCAACTTAGCCCATCAACCCCAAACTGGGCAATCTCAGTTTGCAGGAGTCCATCCCAGCTTGGCCAAGTCCAGGGGTTCCCTTCCTCAGCAGAAATTAGGACACCCAAAACTTGAGCAGGATACTTTCCTTCCCCCTCCCTTGTTCATGCTGATAATTGCAAACAAAGCAGGGATTGTGAAAAAGAAAGAGCAAGGAAAGAGCTGGTGCCAATTCTGTGGCTCGCCCTCGGCCAACCCGGAGACAGGATGTGGTTTTTAGGGACTCAGAAACACCAGCTATGACACTGGTGGAACTGGGAAACCTCTGAAGACACCTTGATTGGTGCCATCCAAATTATTTCAAGCGGTCTTGATGTCAATTTGAAGGAGGAGGCAAACTTCCCCAAATTTTATAATGCTGCTTCTTTTTTTCCCTACGTCCATATTCACATGTCTTGGATTGTAAGACAGCAAATTAAAAAAAAACAGAGTAGGATTCTGGGCACTGGTGAGGAACCCCCTCTGATGCTGAACTACAATTCCTAAATTTCTTAATTGCTGGAACTGGAGAAACAGATAGTATAGCACGATTCATAAAATCTGGATTTGTTTGCAGTCCCAGACCAATGAAATACAAAATCTGGAATTTAAAGAATAGATCCACCATGCAACGTACATACAAGTGGTAACCAGTTTGCAGTCCCAGACAAAAGCTTCATGGAGACCCTTGTGGTTACCATTTGATTTTGATTTTTTTAACCCTATTCTGCAGGTGCCCCTGGCCAGGTATCTAAAAGTGACTGCTTTGGGTCTACGTAAGAGTTCAGCATTCTTCGCCAGCCTGATTTTATATGAAAAAAATAGGCCATGTAGCTTACTGGTCCCTTAATATTTGCCAACCCTCACCAGGAGGACGTCATAATCCCACCCAACTGGACCGAATTAAAAAGCAGAAATCCATTGCAAAGAGCAATTCAAAATTATACTTTTGTCAATGAGGTTAGGAGAAAGGAAATTCATTAGAAGCAGCGGAGCTAAAATGGGGTCTCTAAAGTCACGTCTTTGAACTAGTAACTTTCAACTCTGTTATTGTGAACACTCAATTTTCTTCTTCGTGATGCTGTTGAAGCAAACTCAAGTAGAAAAGTTGAGCGTGCTCCATCACTGGAGGTGGTCAAGAAGAGATTGGATAGCCATTTGTCCAGAACAGTATAGGGTTTTCTGCTCAATCATGGGGTTGAAGACCTACAAGGTCTCTTCCAACTCTGTTGTTCTATATTCTGTAAACCCTCTGTTCCCCCAACCAAATACCAACCAAATTAAATTTTATTTCTTTTACAAGCCTTACAGGAGAGCCAGTCTGGTTTAGGCCTCAGGTTAGAAAGCTGGAGACTCTGAGTTCTAGTTCTGCCTCCAACTCCAAGCCAGCTGGATGGATCTTGGGCCAGCCACATGCTCCCAGCCCCTAGGAAAGAAGCAATGGCAAACCACTCCTGAAAAACCTTGCCCAGAAAGCTCCAGGAACTTGTCTAGGCAATTGTGACTCAAAGGAACCAAAGGAAAAAATTGCCCCACTCAAAAACTGACTGTAAATGGCATCCTGTGCCCATTAATCACCTCTTGCATGCCAGGGCAAAATCCCACACTTTTGTTGTCACAACAACCCTCCAAGGTGGGTCAGATTAAGCAGGGCCACCCTAAGTACACCCCGCACTAAGCCGAGAATTGGTGCAGGAGTGGCCTTCTGGATACTGCTCAACTCCTAGACTTACCCCAGTTCATTTAGGGACCGTTCTTCAACCGTTACATCGCTTTAAAAAAAGTGACTTATGACCATTTTTTTTCACACCGTTGCAAGCATCCTGATCAAAATTCAGACATCTGGCCACCGACTCCTCTTTATGACCTTTGCAGTGTCCTGGGATCACATGGTCCCCTCTCTTTGTGGACCTTCTGACAACCAAAGTCAACGGGGAAGCCACAGACTCACTTAAGAACCGTGCTACTGCGGTGGTTTCACTTAACAACGGTGGCAAGGAAGGTCATAAGATGGGAGGCAAAAAAACTCACTTAGCCAACGTCTCACTTAACAGTAGAAACGTTGGGTTGACTTGTGGTCCTCAGTCGAGGACTGGCCCAGGAATGCCTGGAAGGGCGGGTGGGAAATGCAGCCCAAGGACCGAATCCCCATTCCTGGTTTTCCTTTCGGGGTATCGAGACAGGAGCGCCGGGTTCTCTTTCCTCTTCCCGCCACACCTCCTGAGCAAAGGACATCTATCTCTCTTGCCCAGGAAGGCTGGCTGGCTGACCCGCAGTCCTTTCCCACGAGACAGGCCCTAACCCTAACCCTTGCCCGGGTTCCCACGACCAAGGAAAGCCAAGCCCAAGCGCGGCTTCTGCAAGGAGCTCGCCTGCTCGAGTTAGACACACCCCTCTCCGTCCCCAAGCAGAAGGAGCCTCTCTTCCTGGGTAACCCGCATCCCCTTCCCCACGAGACGGGAAGCCGCGTCTGCTTCCCCCAGCCCCATATCCCGGGTTCCGACGACTGCAGAAAGCAAAGCCCCCGCAGGGCTTCTGCAAGGAGGTTAGACACACACCCCTCCCCGAGCAAAGACGTTCGCAGGAACCTCTCTTCCACTCCTTTCCCACGACACGGGAAACAGACACGTGTCTACACACACACACACACACACACCCTTCCTCCCGGGTTCCGACGACAGCAGAAAGCCAGGCGCCCGCCCGTGTCAGGCCCGCCCGCCCCTCTCTCTCTCCCGCGTCCCCCGTCCCCCCTTCAGCCGATCCCGACGTACATACAAAGGCGGCGGCAGCGGCTCCTTCAGCTCCGCAGCTTCCTCGGGGCAGCAGCAGGACAAGGACCCTCCAACCCTCCATCCCGAGGCGCGGCTGAGCTCCGGAGCTGTTTTCCCGGCTCACGAGTCACCGCCTCGCATACCGCCCCATTCCCACGAAGCGGCCGACACGGAGACCGGGCAACTCGCATACCTGCGCGGCGGCGGCGGCGGCGGCGCGCGCGATTGCCTCCTCCCTCCCTCCCCCCGCCCCTCCCCGAACGCCTGCGGCGCGCGATCAGCCGGCTCAGGCTCCGCCCCCTCGACAGCCTATGAGCGGCGGCGGCCCAGCTCCCGCCTCGCGCCGCGATTGGCTCCTTCCAACACCGTCGCTGCAAGGCCACGCCCCACCAGAAAGAAAGAAGGGGTGGGGGGTGAGCCGGCCTGGGAAGAGTGGGGGGCGAAAAAAATGAAAAAGTTCCTTCGCTCTTAAAGGGGCCGCTGCCTCCCCAGGACGGAGGTGGCTGAGCGGTGGGTCCTTTTCGGGGCAGAAACCCCCGGGCAGCAGGGGCCGCAATGCAACAAGGCGCATCCCTTCCTCCAAATCGGATTGCCCGTTTACTCGGAGGTAAACCCTCTGAGCTGGCTTGTTTTCTTGCAGAGACGTTTCATGACCCAACTAGGTATCATCATCAGTGCTGCAACTGCGTGGGGTTTATACTAGCCCTTCTGACACGGATGATGTTACCTAGTGGGGTCATGAAACGTCTCTGCAAGAAAACAAGCCAGCTCAGAGATCACGGAGATGGTTCTTTTCAAGAGGCAACTGGACTTTGTTTTCTTTGAAAACATTTCGCTTCTCATCCAAGAAGCTTCTTCAGCTCTGACTGGATGGTGGGGAAGCTGAAGCAGGACACCTTCAAAGAAAAAAACAGAAAGTCCAGTTGCTTCTTGACAAAATGCCCCTGGATCATGGAGAATCCTGAGTTTATAATAATTGCAACATCCTGGAGTCATTTAGTGGCCATTTGAGAGCTTCCCAGCTGGCAAAGTCAATAGGAAAGCCAGATTTGCATGACAGCATGATCCACTTAATAACTAGTGACCCGCTTAGCAACCATGCCAAAACAGGTCATAAAACTGGGCGCAATTCATTTAACAATGCCTAGCAATGGAATTTCCGATCCCAGTTGTGCTACTGCTGCATTTCAGTACACAATTCCTGAGCTAGGATGACCTACGCACCAGATAAATCATCCCTTTAACACAGCAGCAGCAGCAGCAAAAGCTGCTCCTTTGGGGCCCTAGTCTATCTACCAATTCTTGTCCCACTTTTTAATGTTGTAAAAAAAAAATCAAATCATGGGCATGGTGCCTTGCAAAGCTCCAACTTCTACCACTGGTTGGTTTTTTGTTTTGTCTCTGGGAACACATTTAGGTCCTACAAAATAAAACAAAAGTTTGTAAGCTATGGTTTGTTTGGAAGGTCATCTGAGGTAAAAAAAAGGCAGCAGGGGACAGAGCAAGCTCAGAAGGGAGTTTTTAAAAATTAGGGGTGCAGAATGACAGTTGGCCACAGGTACCTGCAAAAATGGGCCCTGGCCCAGGGCAGTTGCCTACAGAGAAGTCACACAACTCCCTTCGTAAAAGAGACACCATCAAAACCTTCAGGGGCAGATAAGATGCTTTGCAGTCTTTTGAGAGATTGCCAGCTTCCGCTGGAAGCTACAAAGCAGGATCAGCCTCATTAACAGATCCCTGGAGAAACTCCTACAGTGCAAGGACCATCCCAGAGGGCTGGCCTTCTCTTTTGCTGCTTGACACAAGTCTCCCAGGAGTTCCTGCCACATCTTTTGCCAAGAACTGGGGAAGTGTGTTTTTTCAAGGTGTCCTTTGTTGGGTGTGTCACACAAGTTAAATCAGATGGATCTGGGGGGGGGGAGATCTTAAGTTTGCGTTGCTGGTTGGGGAATTCTGAAAGTTGAAGTCCACACAACTTAAAAAGTTGCTGAAGTTGAAAAAGAAAAAAAAATCAGTTCCAGATTGCATCTGGAGCCACCTGCTCACCACTGAATATGGTTTTGTAACTCTCTGAACTTAGGAATTTCTGGGCTTCTTGTATTTCAGCGAGCTAGTTGGTTGAGCAGGCTTACAGTACCTCTATTTCTGCGACATTTTAAGTCCAACTATTTTCATGTCTATAGCTGCACATTTTAGGGACATGTATAAACGTAAAGATGAAATAACGGGAATTCCTCATAGCTTTATCATCTTCCATTGTTATGTGCAAAAAAAACCCAAACAAACCCCAAAACCTAAACTATACATACTAAACAATAGTGCAGCATAGAAGTTTACTTGGGAGCTATGTGGTTCCTTGAAAACAAGGGGGTTACCTTACAGGATTGCACATAAGTTGCATTTTCCATTGCAACTTTTTTTCCTAAGTAACTGCTGCTATTTGAGGTGCGGAAGGGAAGACATTGGGCTCAATTTCTATCATTATTGCAGAAGGGAAAGTGATATTTTAATAACTGTATTTTGCACCAGAGGACATTTCAAGGAGGACGGTGCCAGCCATATCCATTTCCAGCCCTCTATCCAATTCACTTTTATTTCTCATGTGAGCTGCCCCGAGTCTTTGGAGATGGGGCGGCATACAAGTCCAAGTAATAAATAAATAAATAAATAAATAAATAAATAAATAAATAAATAAACAAACAAACAAACAAACAAACAAACAAACCCAGCTGTGAGTTGGTAAACTTCAAAACAGGAAAGGATGGGTTGAACTCTGCTTTATTGATGTATTAAGTGGCATCTGACAATCCGATGCATCTCTTTTAACAGCAAGTAATGTATAGAGAGAGTTACAGAGTGCACTGTCAGGAGGCATGACTCAAACTCGAACACAAGACAGCTCAACAACAGCGGCACAAGCAACCCTGGGTAGCTTCGGTTGGGTGGAGTGCAGTGATGGGAACCATTCCGGTGGCCTGGCCGCTTGCGTTCAATTTTGTGAGCAAAGATTGGTTTCCCCCCCCCAAAAAAAAATCTTCCTAGGCTGTCAAAACCAGCGCAACCTACTCCTGAACCAACCCACTGTGAAAAATATATATATATCTATATATATAATCTGATATCCTTCGGGTCTACTGGCAAGGAGGAACAGGAGACTTAAAAACATTTGCTTTCTAAAACTTCCCAGGGGCAGGAGAGGGGGCTCGTGTCAACCCCTACTGGAGTATGTGTCAAATCTGATCAAGTGAGGCCATCATGGCTTAGGAGGAAACAAGAATTCGCTGTGTATTTCGCGGCATGGGCCCTGCAAGATCGAGCCAACTACGGTGCAGCAGAGCTGTGAGTGGAGTGGTTTGGCAGAGTGCTGACAACACAGACTTACAGAAAGGAAGAGAGGCTGGGACAGGTGGGATTTAGGACGAGTATGACACCAAGCCTCGCCTACAATGCCCTACTAAATAAGCCAGCCAAGATTCCTGGTTTCCCTGCAGAGATCATCATCTCCAGAAGAGAAACTGGGTGATCTCCGGCTGCTGGATCATACTGGCTCCTAACAAAGAAGGCCGGATAGCCCAGGGCAAGGAAGAAAAAGGGGGGAGGAGGTTCCACTTATCAAAACTATTTCAAGTATTTCTAAATTGAAGTCTCTTTTTCTTTTCCGCCTCCCCAATTACTGCACTCGATGGCTTTAGGGCAGTCGCTATCCGCTCTACAAAGGACAAAATTGCAAGCAGTTGCTGGTCTAATGCGAGAGGGACAGGAAGGGGTGTGAGACGGGAGGAAGGGGTGCTCATTGCTGGGGTCCGTTTTACGGGACAGGCACTACGCGCATGGTGTTGGTGTAACCGGATCCAGGGCGCCAGCCGGTAAGCACGATGACTAGATCCCCTGACTTGAAGAATCCACGAGCTTTGCCTGGGAAAGGACCAAAACAGGATATGTGAGAAAGCAGGTAAGTGGAATCCACAGGTAGCTCTTTGACTTACGACTGGTTGCTCAATAACCGTCTTTAATAGCAATAGAACTTTGACTTATAAACTGCTTCACTGTGATTTACAGCCCTCTCTAAGTGGTTTACAGAGTCAGCCTCTTGCCCGCAACAATCTGGGTCCTCCTTTTACCGACCTCGGAAGGATGGAAGGGTGAGTTCACCTTGAGCCTGGTGAGATTCGAATTGCCAAATTGCAGTCAGCCGGCAGTCAGCAGAAGTAGCCTACTGGGCCACCATGTGTCTTGAAACCTAAACCTCGATCTCCAATCCCAATGCAACACTTTAACCCCCATGCTGCACTGTCTCCGACACTTCATCACCAAGATGCTTCCCAATTATTAAATTAACCCTTAATCCGGTTTGCATGATGCATTAAACTCAATAGTCTAAATTCACACAAGATACAAAACCAGAATAGCAATAGCACTTAAGACTTATATACCGCTTTATAGTGCTTCACAGCCCTCTCTAAGTGGTTTAGAGTCAGCCTATGGCCCCCCAACAATCTGGGGCCTCATTTTACCCACCTCGGAAGGACGGAAGGCTGAGTCAACCTTGAGCCTGGTGGGATTCTAACTGCCAAATTGCAGGCAGCTGGCTGTCAGCAGAAGGAGCCTGCAGTACTGCACTCTCACCACTGCACCACTGTGGCTCAATGAAATTACTTCAGGCCTCCGCAGTTACTTACAGTCCACTTTCAGAGTCATTATGGCCATGGTCCCTCTGTGCTCAAGTGATCTCAAGTTGGGTGCTTGGCAGCCTTCATGGCTATTTGTGGTGCAGTCATGTGCACCATTTTCCAACTGTTTTGCCAGCTTCCATTATTCTTCTCTTAAGCCAGACCTGTGGACTTCAACTCCCAGAATTCCCCAGTGAGCATGACCGGCTGTGGAATTCTGGGAGTTGAAGTCCACAAGTCTTAAAAGTTGCCATGTTTGGAGACTCCTGCCTTAAAAGATAGGAACGGCTGAATTTTTAACTCCCAATGCTGGGCACATAACTTTTAATACTGGAGTATGCCCTTGGTGGTGTACAACAGGTCTTTAAACTTGCCAGCCTTAAGACTTGTGGACTTCAACTCCCAGAATTCCCTAGTCAGCATGACTGGCTGGGGGATTCTGGGAGTTGAAGTTCACATGTCTTTAAAAAGTTGCCAAGTTTGGAGACCCCTGCTGTACCACCCCCAAGTGTTACCAGCTTCTGGGAAGTGTATTTTCACAGCGTAGCTCCCTTCGGCTTCCAGGCTCATCTTACAGGAAGGAAACCTAAGACCCATAAATGGCTTCTTACCAACATTCATGCCCAAGTTGACACGGAGATCGACGTCCTCAGCCCAAGCATCCAGCGCTGCCTCCTTGCACATCACTGGGAAAATGCCACGGTAGAGATGGGCCTGGCGGGCAGTCTGAGCATTACGGGTCACAGCAATGATGGGGGCCCGTGGTCGGTATCTGGACACCAGGTGAGCAGATCTGGAAAAGATTTGGGAAGTTTAATCATCTTCACCACTGCCATCCGACCTGAACGTACACAATTCAGCAAGTGCCGTTTTGCTTTAAAATGGGGAACACACAGGGTGGGGAAAAAAGAGAGACCCTGAGATTAATACATACATATCATGGTTTCAATTGGTTCTAGTATTATTTTAAAAATATCGGTTCCCAGTCTACAGAATTAGTATGTTCAATAAAATATCTGCCCTAAATGGAACCTTCAAGAAGTGAGGGGAGCTGAATGTCAAGTAGAAAGAGACTCCTTTGGTCTTTTTAGCTGCCAGCAGAAAGAGAGTGGGGGAACAGTGCATTCCACAAGTGCCTAGATAATTGCCCTGGCAGCCCAAAGTTGTCGGAGCGCAAGAATATTACTGGAGAGCATGATTGATGACTCTTGGCTATGGATGTGTCCCATTGGAGAAAAATACATCCAGGAGGTGGAGGGGAAAGACCAGGGTCAAGGGGGAAATGAATGATGTATTTTAGTATCAGCTGCATCCAGCTAACACCAACATGGCCACTTCTAATGAATCAGTTTTCTTTTCTCTGAGAGATGTGGCTAGAGACTTATGATTTGAATGGGGGTGGATCTGTTGGAGTCCTGACAGGAACATTGTTGATTTCTCTTTCCAATTTCCCTCAACATCAAGCATCATAAGTATTTGCAAATGAGGCAATTTGGTATCTACAAAGAAATCTAAAGCATTTACAGAAATATGATTAGGGGGATACAATCCAGAACTAAATTATATTTGCAAAACGCAATTATTTCAGAACCCACAAGCAAACAGTAGGTATGAACCCTTTATGAGAAAACAGTAAGAAAGGTTTAGCAGGAAGTTATGTTCTTAATTTCATAGGGTGTGCCAACATAATGGATTGCTCATTTCAGTTGCTTCTTTTTTGTTTGTGTTATTTCCTCAAATCTGCATTCCACAGTTGCACAAATCTATTTTCCCCAGATAATCCTTGTTTTGGAGAATCAGTCAGTTAGTACTGTGCATCAATTCTAGCTGCAAACAATACTGCAGACATGCTTAGTCTGATCTGCAGAAAATGAATTCGCTCTGCAGTTTCAACAGAGATATAAACGAACTGCAGACTTGCAGCCAGTTGATTGGCATACTAGCCTGATACAACCAAGCCATTGCTGTGTTTTTGTAACAGATTAATGTTCAGATCAACATTAGGGTTCAGTATAGGTCTGGGTCCCATCATACACTGAATCACAAGCAAACTCACCCCCTTTAATGTGCAAAACTGTGTGCTGATAAAAACGAGATCAAAGTTTCAGTGGCACTCTGTTTGGCATGTATTACACAGCTGTTGAGCTGTGGGCATTGCCCACTCAATAACTTAACCTCCCCTGCAACTTTTCCACTAAAGGAGGTTTTCTAAAACTTTCTGGAGGCTTATGCCCTGGGGAGTGCCCTCTTTTTTAAAAGCTTCTAAGACTTGCCCAGACAAATTATGAGCCCCATGAAAATTACCACGAGGCTTTGCTTCTCTTCGTTTGCACATATCCACAGCAAGCTGCTGTTTCACTGTTAGTGTCTGAGATGATGTTTCTCAACGTTGACAACTTTTAAGATGTGTGGACTTCAAACTCCCAGGATTCCCCAGCTAGCATGAATTCTGAGGGTTAAAGTCCACACATCTGAAAAGTTGGAAAACACTGTGCAAACGCTTATCACAAATGAAAAGTTTGTGATACACAAACTCAATTTTAAAAAGTCCCTTTTATTTTCTTGTCCAACCCTGTGGCACTGTGAAGCTGGGGGACCGCTGGCTAAGCAAGCAGCCCCTGGCCTGAGAAGATCTAGGCCGAGGCTACGTCAGCAGCGCTTGCTTCCATCCAGAGACCGAAAACCTGTGCTTGAGAGGGGGAAAGAGAGAGGCGCTCAGCAGTAGGGCGCGTTTTGTTATCTGGCCATCCGAGTAAGGCAGTCCTCGCGACTTCTGCCAGCACCTTCCGCCTCCTACCTTCCAGACTTGGTGAGCACAATAATGGCCCCGCTGCAGCACTTGAAGGAGGCTTCTACGGCACCCACAGCGGCGGCTTCGGTAGGGTCTCGGTTCAGGGGGGCCAGCCGGCGGAGCTCTTCGAACAATTGCCTGTGAAAGATGGCTGCCTCGGCTTCGCGAGCAATCTACGAGAGCAACATGGCGTTCGGGTGACAGCGGTCACGTCGGGCATAGCCCGCCAGGGTGAAGGTGGGGTGTGATGGTGTGTCAAGCGGAGAGAACCGGTGTGGAAGCAACCAGGGTAGGTGAGCGGAGCATCTTGCTGAGGTGGGGGGGATGAGGAACAGGGCTGGTCATCCTCCACAAGAGCAGGTGAATCGCAGCTCCCTTGGTCTGCGTCCACCGCTTGGCCTCACCTGGTGCAAGACTGCCACCTCACCCCACACCAGTCTGCCAGTGACCCCGTGCATGGATTCCTGTGTGCACGACTGCGAACCTTCCCTGAGTCTGCTTCGGCCTACCTCAAATCCTGCTTGGTTAAGGCAGATGGAGACGGGCTGGCGTTTTAGTTTTTAAAGGTTTTTAAGGCTGCTGTGGGAGAACCCTACAGAAGAGCACCTGGAAATTTGCTTTTTTTTTTTCAAAGCACCTCAAAACTACCAGTAACAAATCCTCTAGAGCAGGGGTCTCCCACCTTGGCAACTTTCAGACTTGTGGACTGCAACTCCCAGAGTTCCTCAGCCGCTGGCTGAGGAACTCTGGGAGTTGAAGTCCACAAGCCTGAAAGTTGCCAAGGTGGGAGACCCCTGCTCTAGACAAGCTTACTTGGTTACTCTGGCTAACTCTGAGCCCTACCTGCCGGTGTCTGTCAAAACTACCAGAGCGGAAGCTAAGCACTTAAAAGAGGCCTGCACTGCGCCGACAGCCATGGCTTCCGAAGGGTTCCGGCTGTCAGAAGTGTGACGGTAAAGTTCTTCAAACAGCTGGCGGTGAAAGATTGCGGCCTCGGCCTCCCGAGCTATCTGTAAGGCCAAGAGCGAGAGGGAGGGAGGGAGGGAAGGAAAGGGAGGAGCAACACAGAAAAGAAGAGATATATCGAGTGATACGATCACGTTAATAAGGCAGAGAAGAGTTAATCGCTTATTCGACATGCGTGATGAGGGTGAAGCAGCAACCAGCTTCCCAAATCTGAACGGCCACCACCAAAGCCGCAAACCAGCGTTCAAGAGCCGGATATCGTTCAGGCCAAGCGGGAAGAGAAGTGAGTTGCTCAAATCCACCGAAGAAAATAAAACCAGAACGATTTAGGGCGTCGGTGATAAGCTCCAATTGCAGAACCAACATTAGTGTGCCATGGAACAGATTCTGCTTCTTTTGGGGGGGGGGGAAATATCCTGAGGTTTGGGGACTCTGTTGCTGCTCCACCCCAATTTTAGCAGGAAACCCAAGTCTTTCATTTGGCTGTCGAAGTGCCACTTAAAGAGAATCTGCCAGCTGCTTTGTTAAGAATTTGCCCCAAACTCAAGATTTTCTCCCTTAAGTTACCCAGTGCAGGATTCAAGTAATCCCTTTCCCCCTGAGCTCAAGTGGCATGTAAAATCCCATGCTTACATGCTCAGGAGCTTCCTTGAAAATAACAGTCAATCCCAACTTCAAGGAAGATAGATTGAACTTGTTTGTCCCGCTTCAGGAATGAGTTTTTGTGTGGATTTTTCCCAGCCAAAAGTTGAGACTTGGGTAGCATTTTTACAGCATGCAGACAGACCTCTACACATTCCAGATTATTATAAACTAGGCAGTTAAGGTAAGATTCGATAAGAATTATTTGCAACGCGATACACATTAGGGAAAGCAACATAATCCAATTTTGGAAATTACAGTTTCGACTGTACCTCAGCCCCCAAGGATCAAGATTAATGTGAATTTTACAGAGATTGGTAGATGGAGAAGGTGATACAAAGCCAGAAACCCATTATATTGTACAGATGGTTAGTCTCATCAGAAGACAGCAAGGAAGAGGTGAGTCTTAGAAGCTGTATTTAAATGCAACCTTAAATAGCCTTCTGGGAATCTGTTACCGCAGCAGATCTGTTCTCAAAGACGAGGTCGTGTGAATTTGTGTCTGGCTCCAGACCACAGATGGAGGCTAATGGGAGGGAAGAAGCCCCACCCATAAAGACAAAATTCCTCTGTTTTGTCATCCTAGGAAAAGCAGGTTCCGCTTATAATTCAAAAACACTTTTTAACAACTCCTGGAAGCCTTAAAGTTTTCGATATCCTTCAAGTCGCCAAATCAGATTGTTCTTCCCCTTCCTTGGTTCAAAATATTATAATCTGAATGTTTACATATTGAAAAGAAAGGCTTCTCCTCTGGTACTTATGGCAAATAGGACACTGTTTTTAAATCTTTCAATCGTCACTTACATTTAACACACCCCAGCAAATGTTGAGGGCTCTTAAGATCTTTGTGCATATTTCTCTAACGAAAATAGAGATGAACAGGAAGGTTGAATTTTAACTTTCATCTCTGAATGCTATCAGAAAGCAGGTCAACCCTTTTTATGTGTGCACGTTTCTGGGTGGTGCCAGAAATTTCTTTATCGAGCCATTTCAGAGGTCTGAATTAATCCTCCTGGGTTCCAGTACTTTGGAAGAACTGCCCCTTGGCACCAGTTAGGTAGGCACGGACTAATACTCCCTAAATTTCATCCAGCCTTTTGGCCCTAAATCAGCGGTCCCCAACCTGTGGGCCATGAGTGGTTTCCAGTTGGGCCATGGAAGTGGCCAGCGGGCGAGTGCATGTATGCATGCTCCATCTGCTGTGAGAGGCAGGCATGCATGCACATCGCTTGCGCAAGTTAACCCTAAAACCCCGGTCCACAAAGCCAGAAACATTGGGGCACTCTGTCCTAAATGATCTGAAGGCAGATGGGAACACACAGAGGCTGTTGGTGTGCCTGCTTTTAAAAAAAAAGGTTTTAGAGGATTAGTAGGACGAGACAATCATGCTTTTTTGCCTTGGGAATTGTTTCCTTTGGTGCGATGAGGGACATGATGTTATCAAGAATTCAAGCCCAAGCCAAGAGGTAGCGTTAAGTGTCCTTCTCGTAACAGGAGGAGGGGGGCTCTTTTGAGGAAGCTAACTGACCTGACACTGCAGCTGACGGTAGTAGGTTATGATGCTGTTGTAATCCACAGCAAACAGCCAACGCAATCAGTGTTTTTAATTCTGGTATTTGGGGCTTAAGTTGGTCAAGGGGGGAAAAAACTACAAAATTCCAAAGCAGACCAGAGAAGTTCTCTGGCAGTTTATGAGGTCAGTCATGCACTTTGTAAATTAGGTACTTTCCAAAGGCGTAATAGTTCAGCAGAACTAAAACCAAAGGGACCACCCAGCCCCACCTCCCGGCCCCCAGGAAGTTCCAGGGCTGAGCCAGAATTTGAGTGTGGGATTCAGACTCGCGTATTTCCACGTTGTGGATTTCCCACGCCCCCCCCAGGCGACATAAAGAAGCCAAGTTACTTTTAAACCCCAGATAATTAAACAATGGAAATTAACACGCAAGGGAGACCAAGGCAATTCTCTTCTTATTTCAGCAGAGAGATCCAATGAAAGATCTTAAAACGGAACATGAGGGATCTGGACAGCTTAGCCAACCCGAGGGGCAGGTGACAGGGTCCCAGCCTTTGCAAATCTACTAGATTCCCCAGTCCAGATGTTACACCAAATGCTCCTAAGAAAGCCTCTTGTCTTCTCCAGATATGCTATACTTTTAATTTTCACATATCTGGAGGACACCAAGCTGGGTGGACGGATCAAGGGTAAGACCCGGGAAAGGATTTGTTGGGATGGGCAACTGGGGTGGGGGGAGCCCAGTGCTTCTAAACCAGCCAGGGTTGAAGGGCCAACTTACCAGGTGCTGCATCTGGACAGCCTCCAGGGGATAATCTCCTTTGGCAGTTTCTCCGGACAGCATGATACAGTCAGCTCCATCCAAGACAGCATTGGCTACGTCGCTTCCTTCAGCACGTGTTGGGCGGGGTTTCTTGATCATGCTCTCCAACATCTGGCAGGAAAAATGAAAAGCTGACTTGCTCCAAAGTCGCCTCTTATTTCTAAACCATCTTGCAGAGGAAAGGGGAAGGTTAATTCAGCTTCAAACCCTCTTTAAACTTCCCCCATGTCCACGTTTACAGTCCATCTGAAGAGTCCTTAGCTAAAACTCTAATTCAAACTACCTGTTCAGGAGATCACCCAGAGGTGGTAATTCAGCAGGTTCTGGAGAACCGGTAGCAGGAAATTTTGAGTAGTTTGGAGAACCGGCCAATACCACCTCTAACTGGCCCCGCCTCCACCTATTCTCCGCCTCCAGAGTCCCAGCTGATTGGCTGGGTCTCCTTTTGTTGCCCTGCACAGGAGAACGGAGCTGGAAAGCAGGCTGGTGGAGTGAGGAGGGAATGGGGATTTTGCAACAACCTTCCCCCGCCACGCCCACCAAGCCATGCTCACAGAACTGGTAATAAATTTTTTTGAATCCCACCACTGAGACCACCTTATTGTTAGGAGAGGGCTTGTTCCAATTGTTTCACAGAGTTAAACCTTTTCGCGTATATGCTTCAGTCGCGATCACCAGTTTATTTTTACCAGTCTTTGAAAGCAGAGTTACAGTTTCTGGTAACATCATGGATGCCTTGGGACAAGTTTAGGGGTGTATGTGTGTGTGTGTGTTTGAATTCTTGAATCAGCCTCTGGCTTTGGGGTGTCCTGGCCACCTGCCTCAACAGCAATATTTCCCCGCCAGTCCAATGAAGCAGAATAGGAATTATTTTCTCCAGCTTTCTTGAAGAAATTACTGTAACTTCTTTGCAGGCTTTCTCCGCCGAAACCATTAAAACTAACTGCTGTAAAGGACAGTGTAAAAATCTAAGGATGTTCTGCTAGGTATCAACAAGAATCCCAACTGTTAGCCAAATCCTTAATTCTAGGCTAACCTTTACGATGCTCTAAGAACGGTTCCAGACAAGCTTTCATATTAATTTTTTTCTAAACTATTTCACTCAACTCTGTCCTTTTATTTCCCTTGGCGATATGGGCACAAAACGTCCTATTAAGAACTGGAGAACTCTCACATGCTACAGAGCCCTTAAATGGCTTTGCTCAGAGCCTTCAAATACCTGAGTAGCACAGATAATAGGCTTGCCGGCTCGGTTGCATCGGCCAATCATCATTTTCTGGGCTAGGAAGACTTTTTCGGCTGGAATCTCAATACCCAGATCGCCCCGGGCTACCATGATGCCATCGCTAGCTTCCATGATTTCATCAAATCTGAAAAGGAAAAAGGGAAGGGCTACAGGAGCTGTGGTGGCACAGAAAATAGTAGGTAGAATGCAGTCCTGCAGGCTACTTCTGCTGACTGCCGGCTGCCTGCCATTTGGCAGTTCGAATCTCACCAGGCTTAAAGTTGACTCAGCCTTCCATCCTTCTGAGGTGGGTAAAATGAGGACCCAGATTGTTGGGGGCAATAAGGCAGACTCTGTAAACCGCTTAGAGAGGGCTGTAAAAGCACTTGTGAAGCAGTATATAAGTCTATTGCTAGTCCTCCCTCCCTCCCTGTGGTTAGAATGCAGTATTGCAGGTGCACTCTGTCCACGGCTAGGAGTTCGATCCTGACCGGCTCAAGGTTGACTCAGCCTTCCATCCTTCCAAGGTGGGGTAAAATGAGGACCCAGATTGTCAGGGGAAGTACGCTGACTCTGTAAACTGCTTAGAGAGGGCTGGAAAGCACTGTGAAGCAGTATAGAAGTCTAGGTGCTATTGCTATACGTTATGGGAAAGGAAGGCAGTGATGCTGGGAGAGAAGCCAAGCACAGCCATGGGTGGAGGGGGAGGAGGCAGGCTTGAGAGTCCTGTTAAATTACAGGTAGTCCTTGACTTACAACAGTTCATCTACTTATGGTACCCTATGACTATCATTAAGCGTTGTACCTTATGATTCTTGACGAATGTATCTTTTCTTTTATGTACGCTGAGAGTATTTGCACAAAGACAAATTCTTTGTGTGTCCAACCACACTTGGCCAATAAAGAATTCTATTCTATTCTATTCTATTCTATTCTATTCTATTCTGTTCTATTCTATTCTATTCTGTTCTGTTCTATTCTATTCTATTCTACTCTACTCTATTCTAGACCAGTGCAGTACATGCTATTCCATTCCATATTTTCTGTTCTGTTCTGTTCTATTCTATTCTATTCTATTCTATTCTATTCTATTCTACTCTAATTTCTATTCAGATGCTTGGCAACTGGTTCATATTCATGATGGTTGCCGTGTCCCAGGGTCATAGGATCCCCTTTTGGGATCTTCTCACAGGCTGCCAGTGAGGAAGCCAGTGTCAGCCTTGGAAGCCAAATTTCACTTGGAAGTTTCGAGGCTGCCATATTTTATTGCCTGGGAATTTGGGAGTGGGAGATTTCATTCATTCTTCTCATAAAGTCAAGGACATGTTGCCCTGCCCCTGGGAGGAGTGTCTGGAGGAATGTCTCCAGTTGGGACGATGGCTGTGTCAGCGTTCCAGAAAACCTCCACTCCAAACAAATAACTCTGAGACGGACATCCTCTCCAAAGTTCTTTTTATTAAGAGTAGTAAACTGGCACATCTGGAAAAATCCCGAATCTGAAAGCTTCAGATTTCCTTGCAATAAGTAAAAACTACGAATCCACCCCCTGGGCCCCTCATTGCATCACATGCCCCAATTATCATCCATCCCAGCTTGAGACATCCTCTCACCCAGGTGCAGACACAACATGACCTTGACCGAGAAGAAGAATGCTATTATGTCTACCCACAAGAAATACACTCCAAGAAATTCCGCCCTCCCATTTTCCCAGGCTCAAGAAAAGTGGCATTGTGGAAGCATCTGGTGCTAATATGGCTTCCAAAGATGACAGGTTGATTGGGCCGTGTGATGGACTGGTGGAGTGCAGGGGATGCATCTTTGATTCCTCTTTTGGGAAGGGAAAACCCTGGAACTCCCAGATTTGGCTTTCCCCAGATGTGCCAAGGTGACTTCTTTAATAAACTCTTG
The DNA here is from genome assembly GCA_009733165.1 of Naja naja. Taxonomy (NCBI): domain Eukaryota; kingdom Metazoa; phylum Chordata; class Lepidosauria; order Squamata; family Elapidae; genus Naja; species Naja naja. The sequence goes on from CM019163.1 coordinate 6,440,243, forward strand.
CTTGGATGAACTTTTGTTTCTGAGTGAGTGCTGAATGAAATGGGGAGTTTCACTGGAATGCTGACGGCCAGATCCACTTAACCCATCAGGTTAACGAGTGCAGAGATTCACAACTGTGACAAGAAAACTCAGCAAAACTCACTTAAGCCAACGTCTCACTTAACATAAACTTTGGGCTCAATTGTAGTTGTGAGTCAAGGACTACCTGTGTAGGCATCAATTAGGGCCTTGGTGGTGCAGGCTGTTAATAGCCTAGCACTTAGTTCCAGCTACCTGTAATTATTGCAGGCTCGAATCCCACCAGGCTCAAGGTTGACTCAGCCTTCCATCCTCTCGGGGTAGGTAAATTGAGGACCCCAGATTGTTGGGGGCAATAAGCTGACTTTGTAAAAATGCCGCTTAGTAATAAGCAGGCATATACAAGGGAAGGAAGGTTATTGCTGAGCGCATTGGGTTGTATCCCAAAAATTGTAAGCTGCCCTGAGTCTCCGGAGAAGGGCGGGATATAAATATGAATTTAAAAAAAAATTAGTGTACAACCAGGAAAAAAAATCCCCGAGTCTGCTGAAGCATTTCAGGTCTACCCTTCAGCATTGTTTAGTTTAGTTTATTGTCACTGCACTTCGTACAATGAAATTAAATACCATCTTCAGTGTGCATTATGACTGAAAATAAACACAAACACACATCCTTCACATTCTATACATTGAATTGAAAACCCCTGATATTGCATTAATATTGCCCTATACAGCAGAATTCAAAAGAGCTACTGCCCTGGGATAGAAGCTGTTTTTCAGCCCATTTGTCCTTGTTTTTATTATTCTGTACCGTCTGCCAGATGGTAATAGTTCAAAAAAAGGGTTCCCAGGATGAGATGGATCTTTGAGAATGTCTTGAACTTTCTTAAGGCAGCGGGAGCTATGAAGCTCTTCCAAAGAGGGGAGAGGGCAACCCATGTTCTTCTGGGCAATGACCTTAACCCTCTGGAGTGCTGTCCTATCTGGCCCCGTGCAATTGGCAAACCATACACAGGTGCAGGAAGTTAAGACATTTTAAAGGAAGGGCAGTAGGGAAGCAGGCCATTTCAGAATCCCCATCTGCACAGAGCTCGGGTTTCTAGGATAAATATCCCATCGTGAAAGGAAAGCCAGGATAAAATTATGCAGCCAGGCCTGAAGGAAAGGAGGCTCGGGGGGTGACTTTAAACCAGCCACTCACCTGCGCACTCCCTCGTGGTTCTCGATCTTGCTGATGATCTTGATGTTCTTCCCCTTTTCCCCGAGCACCTTCCTGACAGCATGGACGTCAGCTGCTTTGCGGATGAAGGAAGCGAAGACCATGTCCACGTCCTGCTCGACACCAAACTTGAGGTCCTGGATGTCCTTCTCGGAAACGGCAGGGAGGTCGACGGCAGCCCCAGGCAGGTTGACACCTTTTTTGCTACCCAACATCCCACCGTTCTCAACTTCGGTCATGATGAAGTCAGCGCCTGCAAAGGATTTGAAACACCAACAGGGTCACAAATGTCTGCGGAGATTCTCAATCGTCCAGGTCGTGGTTGTCCCAAAGATGGTTCACACCCACCCACCCCAAAGAAGGACTTTCTTGGCTGTCGTTTTTTTCCTCGAAAACGTTTTGCTTCTCATCTGAGAAACTTCTTCAGAACCGAAGGAGGAAGCCCAGTTGACTTTTGGAAAAACACCTTTGGGATCCACGGGGTCACTTTTTAATTCTTGTAGGCTCTTAGCCTAGAGGTGAAGCAGCTCGCCTCACACTCAGGAGGCTGAGAGTTTGATGCTAGGCAACGACAGATGGTGCTCTATCGGAGCACAAAGACAAAACATCTGCTGTGAACTCCGTCTAGGCGTCAAGAAGGGCATCCGGCCAGCAAATGCTCAGCTCCACTCAAGTCGCCCCGACTCCACCCCAGCAAAAGGAATTACAGAATTTTTTTTCAATAAGCCTTAGAGTTGAGAGTATCATCAAGCCAGGTTGCATCATTGCAAGTGACTTAAGTGGCGATGCTGTGATTTGTAGGGGCCCCACAGGACATGGTGAACTTTGTAAAAGGTGGGTCCAATGATATGCTTCTAGTTAAGATGTTGGGTAGGTTATTTAGCATTTGTTTACTTATTAAATTCATTTGTCGCCCATCTCGTTGCAAAAGACTCTGGGCGGGATGGGATGCCTTTGGGACTTACCTTTCTCTTTAACTTTAAGGGAAATAAGACCATCGTCCACGTAGATTTTGCTGCCGATTTCCACAACCTTGATGATATTTTTGTAGTCCACCCACAATACATGCTCATCGCACTTCTCCATGAAAGCGTTGTCGAGAGTCACTTTCAGAGTCGCACCCTTCTTGAGCTCCACTTCTGCTGTACCACTCTGCAAGCATTAAAAAAAAATCAAGTTTAATACCAAAGAGAGACTCTGCTGCCCCACATTTGAAGACCACCCAAAAGCAACATCTCCGGAAGGGGCAGAAAGCCATCGTCGATATTTTCCCCCGTTTCTGTAGGACTTCCTGTTTTAGATTAATCTGGAAACTCCACTGCTCAGGGATCCACTCTCTTATGTTGTTAATCACCAGAGAGGAAGTCAGAAGAGGCCCGTGATGGCGAACTTATGGCAGGCAGAACCACAGTTGGCACGCAGAGCCCTCTCTGTGGGCACACACAATATCGCCAGCTGGTCTTCTGGTTTCGGGTGCGCACATGCGCACTGGCCAACTGGTCTTCGTGGGCCCTGGAGCACCGGACAACGGCCCATAGGACAGTTTTTCAGGCCATTTTTGAGCTGGTCTTTGCAGGTGCCAGAAAACGGCCCCAAAAATGGCCAAAAAGGCCATTTTCTGGGCACTTTCCAGGGAACAGCCTGAAAATAGGCCAAAAAACCAGGCACCCATGTAACAGCCATCTGGTCTTTGGGTTTCCAGTGCTGTCAGCCTCCAAGAATCCTTTCCTCTGCTTATCTTTCCGGCTGCCATAGAAACAGGGGAAGAATAATTGGACTTTGCGGGGTGGGAAGAGTGCTGGAGGTTTGAATTGATGAAATGTAGAACTTGGGATCTTTCTTGATTATGCTCACTTGCTTACTGCGCAGATGTAGCCCCTTACCTGCCTAAGCCAAGATTAACTGGCATACCAGATGTCTGAAACACCACCTGAAGATGCCCCCATATGACATTATACACATCTCAGATTGGATGGTTAAGTTTGAGCTATTGGGGGTGGGAACCTGGGGTAACTTTCTATATGTGATTTTCGTGCCTATTGCCTCAGATCTTGTGTTTCTACTGATGCTACCACTTCAATTTTCAGTAAAAGTCCTTTTCTCTAAAACGGTGGAGTCTAAGGTTGTCTTTCTTGGATTCTGAATGGAGCCTCACCTGACAGGCCCTCCGGCACACACGTGTCAGCGTTCCAAAGGTTATCCATTCCAGCTAGCAACTCCCAAGACAACCATAATCTCAAAGTACTTTTATTAGAATAGAAACTTGGCACCCCTGTGGAATTCCAAAACTAAACGTTTCCCCTAGACTTCCCCACACTATCCCAACCTACAAACCATCCACTCTTCACGTCACATGAACCAATCCACCAAGTAAGTTCCATTTCTTTCTACGCCACATGCTTTAACCTTGAACTATCACGATTCCATAGCTGACAACATGCGCATTCCGATTTGGGCACTCAGCGCCCAAAAGGTTCACCATCACCGGTACAGGCAGTCTCTCAACTTACAACCACAAATGAGCCCAATATTTCTGTTGCTAAGTGAGTTTTCCCCATTTTACGACCTTTCTGGCTACAGGTGAATCACTGTGTTTAGTTAGTAACTTGTGACGTCTGGTTTCCCCATTGATTTTGCTTGTCAGATGGTTGCAAGATAGAATAAACCATAGTCCTGCAATAACCGCATCATCGCAAAGACAGAAATCCACCTACCCCCTTGATGAGCCCAGTTCGAATCTCAGGCCCCTTCGTATCCAGGGCAACGGCAACAGGTCTGTAGGAAATTGGATCGGAAGCAAAGCTTTCGGTAGCTTCTCTTACATTCTTGATTGTTCCTGCATGATACTAAAAAGAGAGGAACATGTAAGCATAATGTGATGATAAGAGTAACTGTCTGGTTAGTTTAATCTCACTGCTTCAATTTGCTAAACAACATCTATTAAATCCATATCTAGGGGGGGTTAGGATTTTTTCCTGTATGCCATCACTCTGCTAAATAATTCCCTCAACACTGTCCAACTATTTGCAAAGTCTGCACTACTATTACTATAAATCTTCTCATCACTCATCACCCATCCCATCCCACTTGTGATTGTATGACTGTAACTTTGTCGCTTGTATCCTTACGATTTATATTGACTGTTTCCTAGTTGATTGCTTAATGTACCTTATGACTATCATTAAGTGTTCTACCTTATAATTCTTGACTCTTGACGAATGTATTTTTTCTTTTATGTACACTGAGAGCATTTGCACCAAGACAAATTCCTTGTGTATCCAATCACACTTGGCCAATAAAAGAATTCAGTTCAGTTCAGTTCAGTTCAGATGGGACAATTGGTTTATGCATATCTCTGAACTTACTGACAAACCCCTGGGTATAACTCAGGGTGAAAAATCAAGCCAAGAGACTTTAAGGCAGAGAACTGTTTCACTTCACTACTGGAGCAGCAACACTCTGCTAAAATCAGTTAAGGAAGATTTAAAGAAGGGAATTAATTAATCAGTAGTTGTTTTAATTTGGTAACTATTGTATATACTTATAGTTGAAGAGAAGCCCATTCCGTGGGTAAGCTGACTGGTATATTTTTCATGATATTAAACCATCTGGAGTTAAGAGGCAAACAAATGTTTTGTTATGTCTTTACAATTGCCTATTGGGTTTTTTAATTAAAAATTCAGGGGTCAGCATATACCAATAGGCTTTTCTGCAAGTATATATGAGGACGTTTATTACCATATATGTGTGTGGATAAGTTCATCCATGGTTAAGTTGAAACCAATTTTTGAGGGGTATTGTGGCACCTAAAATTCTCAGCTCGTCTACAAGTACATACAGTGCTTGAGAATCTATGAGACAGACAAAAGAAAGAAAGAAAGAAAGAAAGAAAGAAAGAAAGAAAGAAAGAAAGAAAGAAAGAAAGAAAGGAAGAAAGAATTCTTTATTGGCTAAGTGTGATTGGACACACAAGGAATTTGTCTTGGTGCAAATGCTCTCAGTGTACATAAAAGAAAAGATACATTCATCAAGAATCATCAGGTACAACACTTAATAATAGCCATAGGGTACAATAAGCAATCAAATCATACTAGGAAACAGTCCATATAAATTGTTAGGATACAAGCAACAAAGTTACAGCCATGCAGTCAGAAAATGGGAGGGGATGGGTGATAAGTATTAATTTAAGAAGGGGGGGTAGGTTTTTTTTGTTTTTTAAAAAAGGTAGATACATAGCATTTTGTGCGCTAAACTGAAATTCTGCTAGTAAGATGGTTCAGTCTGTAGTTTGACCTTTTGGAAGCCAACAGCAGCCTGCTGGCCTTTAAGGAAAGATGTAGATGGGGGGAGTGTCTCCTAACCATGCTGAGAAGACTGCTTTATTTATAGAAGTGGGATTGTCCTCTTCTCCTGCGAAGTAGCACAATTCTTGTGACCTTAACGTGCAGTGCTTTTCAAAGGCCACAGAGCTGATCCCTAAGGCAGATCTGATTTATTCTGGAAACAGATGCGCTACCTGATCAGATTGGAAACCTTTCATTCCAGGAATTACTTGGATCCTTTAAAATGTTACCACCTTGTCCACGGCACAGTTAACATACTCAGCAAAATCTCCTTTAGCTTTCAAAAATCACACAGAAGGAAAGATTTGTTTCAACCACCTCCGATCTGGAGGGGTAACTAAATCAGGGTTGCAAGATCTTGTCGAAGGCATACAGCAGGATCTAGTAATGGGTGGGGGGAGTAATAGCTGAACTTTCTTTCAGCATTGAAGGAAGTTGGAGGTTTGGGGTTTTTTTTGACCTTCTGTTATCTGTTCTAGGTGTCCAGAAGTTGCACAGAGCTTGCCAGCAAGCGCTGTCTATTTTAAGATGGCCAGGAGTTTGTTACGCGATATTTCGTCAGGCCCTTGCCCATTTCACATTCCGTTTTCGCAGTGCCGTTTTGTTTAACCCAGGCATTTGAGCTTCGCTGCCATTTGAAACTAGGAAGTAATCCAATCCACATTGACCTCTAGAGGGAAGACCATTTAAGTCAACTAAGTAGAAGGCAGCCAGAGTCCTTAACCTTAAGGAATAATCCAACCTCAGTTTACCAGAAAAGGGACAGCCATGCATATGTGGCAAAGAACTTTAAGCATCTCCATTTGTTTAAGAATTATTTTATGAAGTTGGGCATTGCTTCAGCAAGCAGGACCCCTGAAAGTACAACCCTAAATCTGGAGGCCAAGATTAACCTGGGTTTCTGAATTCAGGGTTACTGAATAAGAATCCTCTACTTATTACTGCCGTTTTCACTTGTATGTCAGAAAGCGGCTCTTTCCATTCCCATCAGTTTCTCCCCTGTTTGTCTTCTGATTTTTTCCCCTTGTACCTCGTGAGTTCCGTGAGAGAAGTTGAGACGGGCAACGTTCATTCCAGATTTAATCATTTCTTTCAGCATTTCTACTGACCGAGAAGCCGGACCTAAAAAAAACAAAAGAGATAAGACCTTTGGAACCAGAGATCCGGTTTTAAAATCCCCACATCCTCAGCTCCTTATCAAGCTAAGACCACATGCTCCCTCTACAAGTTTCTGACTCACTTTTCTTTATTTGGCCTGTATCTGGTTTCCTTATTTTAAATAAATTACATGAAATTACATTGTCCAAAATGGCAAGAGGGCCGCATGAATGAAAGCGAGGTCTCCTTTGGTTGCCCTGCACAGGAGAACGGAGCAGGAAAGCAGGCTAGTGGGGTGGGGAGGGAATAGGATTTTGCAGTAACCTTCCTGTCATGCCCCTGTGGAGACTGACTCTGAGGGAGAGGAGGAACAGCCAACAGGGAGTGGAAGAGTGGCTCTGGAGGTTGTGGAGGCGGCTGGGGAAGGGCAGAAGCCCGCTGAGCAGTCAGTGGAGGACCCAGGCCCATACCCTCTCCATCCTAGGGCATGCAGGGAGGAGAGGATAAAGGACAGACATGGTCTACGGGGGAAGAGAGGGCCTTGATCCTCTTCATGGGCTGCAGCTGTGATAATTGAATAAGAGTCTGGACCTGTGTATTGGCGAATGCTGGAAACAAAGCGTGTTTTATTTTGGTCTGAAGTTATCTTGGTTGGTGTCCTTCCAACAGACTGTGCCTTGTTATCTCCTTGAATTTGGTAAATACTTCTCCTGTTCCACTGTAGAAATTTTGTCATTGTAGTTTGTTTGGTTTTTTATTTCACCTCTTCTGCTCATTAAGTTCGGACTGTATTGCTTTCTTTTGAAGACTATTTTTGAGTATGTTTTATCTCCAACTGAGTATTATTGAAAAGTGTGGCCAAGTTGGAGGCATTAAAGGACATTTATTTACATTTTGGATTTTGTTACATCTGTATCCCACCCTGGGTCATCACACTTCCCCTGCCATGCCCACCAAGCCATGCCATGCCCACAGACCTGGTCATAAATTTTTTTCAATCCCACCACTGAAGGTTACTGCAAAATCCCCATTCCCTCCTTTCCAACTCTGTTATTTTATTAAATGGTAACATTCAGCATGTCAATCTTCCTGAAGAGGCATGTCAATTGGATTAATTTAAACATATTCTAGAAATTAGATCTGAATAGGAAGTCTCTTAGCTAGACAGACTTTCAATATATGAACTGAGCTAACACACGGGGGTGTCCCAAGACAACCACAATTTGGGGGCTCACCCCTAACCTACCGATGGTGCAGATAATGCCAGTGTTTCTTGCGGTGATTGGTGGGGAATCAATGTCCAGTCGGCACATGTGTTCCAAGAAAGTGTCTGCCATGGCAGCGTAGAGCTGCTGGGTCTGGATGAAAGCATCACTGGTAGACATGGTGGCTGAGAGTTGATATCTAAACCAAGAACACAAAAGTTACAGTACTGAATTCAACATCCAAGAGCCGGCACCACCAAATGTTCAATCTCTAAATATTCCATGCACAAAATTCTCAGAAATACTCCACTTTGAGGGTGTGTGAGAGGGCAGTTTCATTTGGGAGGCGTTTTCAACCTGAAACAAGAGCAGTCTGAGCACTGAATGTCTCTTTTGGACCCTGGGCATTCCATTTTGTCCTCGCAACAGCAATTCTGTATTCCAAGGATAAAACATTTTTAATACTTTTTAACATAGTGGTTATTTTAATAAGTGCTAGAAAAAAAGAAGTAGACAGTAGAAATTGGGAAAATAATATTATGTATACTGAAATAGAACGTATTATGATTACTATGTATACACAAATGTTGGAAGTTGAAAAAGTATGAGTATGTATATTTAAATGGTAATATCACTATCAGAATTGTATGCAAAATATATTGACTCAGATCATACACTGCTCACTAAGCACTTATAGATGTTAAAAGAAAAAAAATTATATGAAAAATGATAAAACCATTTTATGAAGTCTCAAAAAGTAACAGATGCCTCCCCAATTCATCATACACTTGTTTCCTATTATTTATCTTCTTCCATTCTTGCTCAGGAAGGAGGCAGAACAAATTTAGCATAATCCAATTGAGCGGGGGAACCATAAATGAGCTACTCCTCTGAACTGTAATGCCATGTAACAGCCCATGCACCATGCTGCACCAATCCATGATCCAAGCCCAGACAGGACTAGGGATGATGGAGAGCACCTCAGAGGCTTTTCTGCTGAATGCAGGGCAAAAATTATGGCAAAAATTCAAACTGAATCACTTCCAAGGCAGCATTGCAGCACTTAAGTGTATCTTCAAAGAGTTCTCGGCATAATATTTGCATAGTCAAAGGATTATGCAAATATTATGCCAAGAACTCTTGAAATTCCCATTGGCATGGCCATCAGTAGCTACAAATTCTGGCAAACAATAGGTTGGGGAACTCAAAGTACACATTGCTAAATTCTGGGAGAATTTTATGCTAGGAAAGATCATAAAGGTCGGACTATATATTTAACCTCAAATAAGGGCCATATCAAACTGTACAAAATAAAGGCAGGATATAAATATAATAATTAATGTGTAATGGCCATGAATTAAAGCTATTTTAAGTTTAGTTTAAGCCTAACTCCATACACCTCACAGGCCAAACACAGTCAAGCATAAAAGAGCATTTTGGTTCACAGTCAAGGTATCACAATTCAGCCTTGCCATTGGAAGAACAAAACAAAATAAAATAAAAGACACATTTAAGAATTACATTTCCCTAACATAACAAATGAGCCAGCCAATTTCACTTTGGGGAGAGCTTAAGCATCCAAAAGAACAGCCATCACTTAATAACGGTTTCTCAGTTTTAAAGAGGGTCCCTCTGCAAGCTGCCATGAAAAGCTTTCCTTGATTCTGAATCCAAGGGGAACTTTCTGACTGATCTCTGTTATTCCAGGGCTTTAGACTGACTCAGCTTTCAGCTCTGGAGCCCATAAAATGCTCCGCCCTATGCTACGTGCAATTTTCCCCATGCGCATGGCTTTCAAGTAAGAGCCCATCTCCCCAGTGGCTTTAGTCAAAGCTGGCTCTTTAACGTCATGGAAGATGCTGCTTGCTTTCAGTTAAGTACCACAATGGAGAATCTTTTTTATTTCACAGAGAAGCACGTGGGGCCCTTCCTGGTACAGTACATGCAGCTGGATTCCTAAGGAGGCAGCAATTCTGCAGCAGCATAAAGTATTTCCTGCTTGTTCCAACTATTTGCAAAGTCACAGATGTTAGCTGTTCATAACTGATAACCCTCTGAGCTCAATCAATTCACCTTTGGGGGATGAGAAAGACATGCTGGAGATTACAGGTAAAGCTTTAGTCTAAGTTTTTAAAGGTGGATTGATTTATTGATTTATTTATTGATTTATTCCTGAGAAGGAAGATTTACACAAATACCCCAAAGCTTTAGTAGGAAAGATACAGGTCAATTTTTGTTGCCATTGAGGCATTTGGATGCTTGCAATTCTTAAAATAGTTAGTGACTGTCAGTTTTGCACAAATCTGAGGAGTGGGCAGCAAACAGATTTAATTTATTGTTTTTCTTCCCTGCAATCAATCTGTAATGTAAGTGTGCTTTTAACATGGTTCAATCAATTTTGGAAATAGGAGTATGTAAGAAATATCCACAGTTGCTACTACAAAGTCGACAAATGTTACAGGTGGTGTTTCAAGCTTCTGCACCCTGCTTTTTAATGGGGGTGGGGCACAGAGAATACCCCTCTGCAGAAAGCTGATTTAATCTTGTGAGGCCACTATGCAGGCCTTAACCTGAGAGACAAAGGCCAAAATATGTGAACTGTTAAAGCAGGAATCATGTGACAATCTTCAAAACCATACTTTATGAGTTATTACCGAAATCTAAATTAGATAAGGAGCAACACTAAATGCTGCAATGCTATAAAACATGTTTGTTAACATTCCAATCCCATATGATCTCCTGCACAAAGGAACTGGGTGGCTCCAAATTTGAAAGTGCATGAGTTTTCTCAAGTATCATGCCTGCAGGCCCTAAGATTTGAAGTGACCAATTTTTGGCTGTTTGTACCGTTTTACTTTTTCTTTAAAAATAAATAAATGAACCCACTACCCCGAAAGCCAAATGGAACAGAGGATACCAAGCAGAACAGAACAAGCTCTGGCTAAATTTAGGGAGCCTGAATTTTGGCTGCCTCGTGTGTCTGAGGCTTTACTGCGCCCAACCACTAAACTGGCAGCCAGTTGCTATTACATCTTATCTCCATGCTATGCACCAGTTTTCACACCAATCTGCTTCACGCCAGGAGCACCAACAAAAACTCAGGTTTTGAACACACCTGAGGCAGGCAACTGTGCTTTTCTTCTTTTTATATTTATCACTGACTGACTCAGCAATGTACTGACCCCAAAGTTCTATTAAAAAGCTACAGCATGCAACATTGGCCTTCATCTGAACTTGCGTTGCTTAAATTGGCACTCCCAGAACCCTTGATCAATAGCAAAGGACTATTACTATGAAAATCTTTCTATTGTCTCCCAAAATTCACTTAGCGTGAGGGTAGGGTACCAGCCTGGGTGGGGTTAAAGCATGCTTGCCAGAAGTTGGTGGTGGAAGTTTTCCTCAGATGTGAACGTTCTCACATTTGCCATATATATATGTGTGTGTGTGTGTGTGTGTGTAATATCAAGATAAAGATGCAACAGCAAAGATCTACTTGTAAAAACTGTTCTACTCAACCATTCTGCATAGTCATTTCCTTCTTCTGAGTAAGGAGCATTGCATCACCATTTCTACCACCTGCCTGCATTGGGAGGACTTGAGAAATGAGGTGGGGGAATCTGATCTCTACTGAAAATTTGGAAAGCTGTGACTTTTGAACAGCACACCAAGTCCTTTGCAGGGATAGGAAGATCCATCTGGTGTGATGAAGCATCTCCCCATCACCCCCAGCTTCTCTGCCCAGATTCTTATCACGTGGCGCTAAAAGAATGAATGCTTTGAAGACCCTTGCTCCGTTGGGGTGATTGCTATTTAACTGAGATGTAATGCGGCTCGCTACCTTTAAATAAGCTTGAGGTTTTGCACATAGAAGGAGACGTTGTGCTTGGGTTTTGTGCATTTTACCCTGGGAGGGTAGGGGTGGGAAAGAGCAACAGGCAAATTGTTGTGAAGACCAACTTGTGCAGCTTCAGGAAAGATTCTGGAATGTAGCTGGCAGATTAAACAATAGCAAAGTGAGCCTGAAGAGTCTAACTTTACTTCTGACAATGGAAGGCAGCAATTTCCTATTTTATTAGGATAGATGTATCCCTAGGGCAGTTTTTGTGCACTACCTACCTCAAGCTGGTACCCTGGATGACCTTTGACTACACTTTCACTAATCCTCAACCACCATGGCCTGCATTTGAAGGGAGCCTTGAAGGCACCAAACTATAGAAACCTGCTTCACTGCTATTAAGTAATTTTTAAGCTATTATTCTGTGGTTACACTTTGATCTGGTGTTTCATTCCTTTGAAATATATTGCCCTGAGGTTGCTGCATCCAATCCCACCCCATCCAAATACATAAGAGGAATTGACTTCCAGCTCAGATATTACAGGCTGACAATTTAATTATTTTACAACAGAAAGGAAAGATGCAAATATTAGTGAAAGTGGTTCCATTCTTTCATTACACTTTTGTCCTGCAACTGGCAGCATGAGACAAGAAGGAAGGTCCATGCCAGGAAATGCCACATCATGTTCAAATGGCATTGTCTGAAGGAGAGTGCAGTTCACCTTCACAAAGCTATGAAGGAAATGGAGGGGGGGCTAAAGAACTTGCAAAAATGGGGGGCTTGAACAGAGAACAAGGATGTGAAATCTATGCCTGCTTCACGGCCTTTCGCAAGACTTTGGGAGATGAAAAACAGCAGGGCAGCGAGAGATATATAAAGACCCTGTCTGCCTTGATTTATGATCCGGTACTGCCTCTCCAGATCCTTTCAGGGGAGGAAAGGCAGGTCAGAGGAGGCAACGTGCAACCCGATCTCCCCTCCTCTTGGCAGAGACCCGAGAGCTCCCGGAATGGCAGCCAGGCCAATCCGAGGCTTCTCGGTGCACCCAGATTTCTGGCCTTGGGCACCACTTTTGGGAAACGGGGGGGAAGGAGTTCCCACAACCTCCTCCACACTTGCACTTGAGGGAAACAAAGCTAACGGAGAGCCTGGGACGAGATGGAGGGAGGAGGAAAAGGAAGGGGGCCAAGAGAGCATCCCATCGGTCCCCACCCTCCCTGTATCTGCGCCGGCCTTCCCCAGCCTGCGGGGAGGGACCCGGCTATTCTCCAGCATTCTGGGCCAGGAGCCGCAGTCCGTCCCAGCGACAACCCGCCAGGCTCCAGCCTGGACCTTCTTTTGGCTTCCAGCAAAGGCCAGGCCGAGCACGCGCTGGGCCGGCACCGCGCGCTTCCGAAGCGGCGCAGGCGCGCTGGGACCGCCCTCGTTTCCGGGGCTGGGGAGGCGGTTGCCCAGGACAAAGGGCCGCGTGCCAAGCCGCTCCTTCCCGGCCAGGCCCACGCCCGGGACACGCAGCTCTCCCGGGGGACGGAAAAGAGGCCAGCCTCGCCGCTTCCCGCTCTCCCGTTTTGCAAAAGGGGGCAGGCAGGGATCTGTTTTTTAAAGATGCGGTGCTGTATTGATATCTATTCGGGTTGCTTAATTCCAGCCTTTCTTGCAGGGGCAATAAAAAAAGGAACCCGGGAAAGGAACCCGACCGCACGTGCTGCGGCCGAAAAATGGGCGGAGGGGCCCCTGGGATCCCGTGATAGAAGACAGGATGCAAATGAAATGGGTATTTGGCAGCATCTCACTTGCGTGCGCCCCTCGGCACAGGCACCTCGCGCCTTTCTTCCTCTGAAACCCCCCCCCCCAACACGCGCAGTTGCAATTCCTCCTCCGTGGGCGCGCGGAAAAAGCCGCGGTCCCGGGCAGGGGATGATAGGGGCGATAGTCGGACGGAGCCGGCGCTCGGGGATGCGATAGGCTGCAGCAGCAGCAGCAGCAAAGCGCCCGGCTGATCTGCGGCCAGTCCTTGCCCGCCCTGCCCCGCCGCCCCCCTCTCACCTACCCGGCTTCCAAAGGTCAATTCCCGCGGAGAGTCTCCACCTCTCTGAGCAGCAGCCGGCGCAGCGCAGCTTCAAGGTGATTCAGGGCCGCCTCGCCGCTCCGCCCCCGCGAACCCCTCCGCCGCCCGTCGCCCCGCCCCTTCCAATCTCGGTTGCGTACCCTGCGGGGCGGGGCCTCTGGACTATTTGCTTCCCTCCTGGAGCGGAGGGATCAGAGCCTCCTTGCGCCTCCTACCCTGCAACCGCCTCCGAATAAGCCCCCCCGCTCCTTCTCTGTATGGGGCCACCTGCCTTCCCGGCCGCCCCCATCATGCCCAGCCAGCCGAGAGGACGAAAGAAGGGGATGTGGTCCCAGGTCAGGACTGAAAGAGGAGCCTTGCCGAGCAGCGTCCCCTAGAAGCTTCGGGAAGACCGCGAGCGGGACCGATGGAGAGCAGACCCGGAATAAGCTCGGGGCGGGGTCCGGGGGGGAGGGGGGAAAGGGTCTGGGCCAATTGTGGGAAATACGCCGGGAGGCCCCGAGGCTGAATTCATCAATGAACCTGGAAGCCACACGAAGGGCCGAGTCACGCTTAGCCAGCGGCCTGGCCGAAGAGATCTACTGCTAAACGCCCTGGAATTATCCGGCGCTTCCAGATTAATGCGGGACGTGCTGAGCCGGTGCAGGGAAGCACCTGCGGGCCACGTGCAAACCCCCTCGCCTCAATCCTGGCCGTTTTCTGCTGACGAGGCGGATTAGAGCAGCGGGATGACCTGCGGCAAGGGCTGCCCTGAGCCGGCCCGCACTGAGAAGCCCCTTGGGCTTTGAACGGCTCGCGTGATGATGCCGCCCTCCATCTCAGATATTACACAGAAGCAAGGCCCGTTGCTTCCAGGCGGGCTTACTCCGCAAGTAACGGGGACTTGCATAACGTCGCAGCCCGAAGCTACAGCTATTTTTTACAAGGGGGAAGGTCACTTTCCTGTGTCCTGTTTCATCGTTCAGGGAGCTGCAGGGCTCCCTGTGAGCTGCAGCCCGAGCCGTCTCGGCACCCCGTGAAGCAGGATCTGAGCGGCTGCAGCCTCTTCCCACATTCGGCACAGAATTGTGCAAGTCTGGGAACCGGCCCGTAGGCACCCTCCCCCTCCTTCCATCTTTCTGGCCTCTACAGGGTTGCTGGGTGGAAAATTTTAGCCGGGTCAGAAGCTTGGAATCTGCGGTTTTGAATTGGCCTGATGGAAATTAACCTGAAGTAGTTACTTTAAAAAAAAAAATCCATGTTTATTGTTAAAATTGAAATGCAAAGGAGGTACAGTAGGAAAAATGCAAAGTGATACTCCCCAACACTGCTACATTTGCATTAAAAAACATTGTAAGATAAATAGTACATTTTAGTGTCAAGTCCTTCCCTTTGTATACTCCAGCCAGTCACAATTTAGATACAGTATTTGATCTTTCATCAAACATTAGTAATTGTTACTTTCTATTTACATCCTAGAAACTTTATTGCACAAGTATCCCTTGTTAGGGGATACATTGTATATCAAAGCAGCATTCCTGTTTGAATTTAAACTTTTAAATATATAATTTCTCTGGCATATTTAAGGAAGCATATTTTGCTCCATTAGGATGAAAAACAGGAGGGGGAAAAAAACTCTTCCCCCCCTTCTACTTTTCCTTTCGACTCCCATGTATGGAAAACTTTTAAGATAGATTTCAGGGTAAATTTGAAAGCCTTATGCATCATGATTCAGCCACAGACCCATAGCTTGGTTTGGATGTGTGTGTTGTATGAACTCAACCCTTGCGGTTTCTAAGCAATGATTTATCACTTGGCTTGTACAGATCCTGCCAGTTGTACTTTGTCAAGCCATCCGTGTTTAAACCATGTGCTAGCAAGCTTTGTGCCTTCAAATACACCCCCTTCTCTCCCCAACTATATCAGAACCTATTTCAGCAGGCCATGATCCGACTCTCAAGCTGCCAGAGCTGGTATTTGAGGCTGCCTATTTTCTTTCCATTACTGTGCCAACTTGCAATCCATCCTGGGAGGCAGAGATCTGACTCTTTGCAGGCTTTTAGAATGTTATTCAGTTAAAAACTAACAACAGCAAAGCCAAAGCTTTAAAAAAACATGTGGAAAGTAAAAAAAAAAGTGACTTTAGCCTCAGGGTATCATCTTGTGCTCAGTCCTGGGACTTGCCAAATGCCAGGCTCCAGCTGCAGTGCAAGTTTTAGATTGCAGAAATGAATGGTGGTGAGCAGTTGAAATGTCGAAACCAGAATAGCTGTTCATTAGAAAGGGACAAGACAGGAAGGTAACCAAGGGGCCAAACAGCAGCTGAACATATTCTCAGAGTTGGAAGCTGCAGATTTTCCTAATGTGGCACTTTTTAGAAAATGTTGGGCCTGCAACACCCCAAAGTCCTTACCAGAGTGAAGTTGTCAGATTGGAGAAGGCTGATGAACAATATGAGGCAATATGTGACATTATTCATGGTAATCTGCATTATTTCTCTATCCTCAGCCATGGTGGTTGGAGTTGATGGTGAAATTAATCTCCAGTTACATGAGGGGGAGGTCATTCATATGGTATTATATTTGACTTGGGGGGAGTTAAATCATAAGCTGCATTTGCACAGTATTATCTGATCTGATTGCAGAATTAACTTAATTTGTACAGTACATGGAATAATCAAATTGCGTAGTCAGAAAGGTGGCAAAGACATAATATGCTCATCCACCAGAAACTAGCAAAGGTTAGTTTAGCATATTATGTGAATGCATCTGTTAAGTCTTTACCTGACAGTCTTATAATTTGTGATAGTCTTCTAATTTGTTTAAGTGTTTGTGAACTCAGCCACAGTGGATTGTAAAGCAGGTTTTTGGCTTAGCCTGTGTACATTTGGCCATTTGTGATTTATTTCATGAACCATGGTTAAGCAAGCATTCTTTAATGTGAACCCAACCTTTTTGATTCTGTTAGATGTGTCCCTCCTTTCTAGCTGGATTAAGTGGCAGCTTCACTCACCCATTTTGGACACTGGCCTTATTTCTTGCAGCATCAATCAATAATCTGCCTAAGAAAGGGATAGCCTTTCTGCTGTCAGAACAGGATTTCTGTCCTGCTTTGGTGAAATAAAGCAAGACAAAGGAATCAATTGCCCAAAGGAGGCCGACCATTTTCAGCTCTTCAGATGCAAAGAATCTGCCAAAGGCCCCAAAGGCAATTTCTTCCTCCATTTTTGAAGACACCCCCCCCCAGGAGTTTTCCATGCCTCAGAACAAGAGGAGTGGATCCCTGGGGAGGGCATATCAAAGGCTAAATGAAAATCCCCAGTTAACCCAGATTGATGAGGGCAATCTAAAAGCTATCAAAGGACATTTCAACTTTTGAATTCCTTAAGAGGTTGTTTTGTAAGAAACTCTGCCTTAGAGGAAAGGCTGTGGAACTAGGTCTCCTTTGATTCCAGTTCAACTCCTGATATCTTCATGACCTTATAATTTTCTTGGCAGTAACACAGAAGTGTCTTGCCATTACCTTATTCCATGATTTTATTTCGCTTCCCAGTCTCCCCTCCAGCTCTGAAATTTCCCTGACATTTCCCAGCCAAATGATAACCACATCGAACCCTGCTTTGCTTTTCAAAGCCCAGGAAGCTCACGTGAAACAGTAGCATCTGTGTATGCCTTCTATGCTTGCAGCAAAGGCATAGGAAGCTTTTCTGAAACTTAGGCAAAAACCTGGTCAGTAGGTAATGTTTATGGACATATACATGGCTGATGTTTGAAATTATCATGTAATTCACCAAGGCTGTCATAGTGAGCTTATAAATACAGAACTAAAACATAAAAGGTGCCTTAGTTATAAATTCTCCAGCCACTGGGAAAAAAAAACATTAATAGTCCCTGATCATCAAACTCTTGGCTTAATGACTCAGTATAGTGTTTGGCATGTGGTATGAACACAGGCATGGTTGAAATAAGGAATAAATCGTGGAATGCTCCTATTGATTGGGGAACTATAACTTTCATCCCCAAAATCCTAGTCACCCTGAGTCACACAGTAACTAGCATGACATTCCATCAAGACGTGATCTGCTAAGCCATGGCTCACGCAATGCCCTAAACTAGAATCTATAGTCTGCAGACCAGGATTTAAGTTTAAGACATGC
This sequence comes from Naja naja, assembly GCA_009733165.1. Lineage (NCBI taxonomy): Eukaryota > Metazoa > Chordata > Lepidosauria > Squamata > Elapidae > Naja > Naja naja. Next base: position 6,458,164 of record CM019163.1, read on the forward strand.
TTAAGCCTAAGTCAAACTGCACAGTGACTTAGTGTAAGAGTCCAGCCCTATGTGGAATGTAGAGTGAGGTCATGTCTTGGGGAAATCCTGACTTTTGGATACATACATACATACATACATACATTCCGTGTCCATGCATATATTATGTGGACAATACATTATATGAGATAAAATATTAAATTAAGATAATACCATAATAAGATCATTATATGGAGCTATAGAATTGCAATGAGATGGATGTTATAATTCAATATCTAAGGAAACTAAACATCTAACTGCCTCTGGTGTGGCTGCAATTTTCTATAGTTTGTATAATCAACAGATAGTTGTCATACCTGCACACACACAATCTGGGGTTAGGCAAAGTGACAGTGAGATATTCAATTATTATAAAACAGAGCTGATGAGAATAAACATGAACAACATGAGTCACACTGGGTAACAGTTGCATACTTCTGCTTCTGAAAACAGAAAGCATTAGGATTAATTTCCAGAACGTGAGACAGATACTTGATTGCTTAGGACTGAGCCATAAAGATGCACTTTTGCTGCCTGTTGTCATTTCTCCAGTAGAGGGCACACACAGTACAGTAAATCTTACAGTCATAGATGAGCAAGTTCTATTCCCGAATCCAAATTATATTGCATATCTGGTGTGTAATAAGAATGAAAGCTGTATTCCTAATCTTATTTACCTAGAAAAACATGTCCCATGGATATCTCTTGAACTATATTTACAAAAGAATAAATGGAGGAGTAGAGGGAGGGTAGAAGAAACAGATTTCAAAACAAACACACCAAGTGCTTGAGTGGTGTGTTTTCAAAGCACAATCGGATAATTTAAAGATACGATTGCTCCTATGCATTTTTCCCTCCACTTTTCTCATATAACTTTTAGTCAAATGAAAACTGCCTGAAGAGGGGGAAAAAGATCAGGGGTAGGGGTGGGGGGAGAGATTGTGAATCAGAAAAGAAGAACGAAAGGAGTTTTTGGCTCTGGTCCTGCTTACTGACAAATGTTGGGTTCCACCCTCTGCGTAATGTGTGTGCACAGGATTTGACTGCCTTCTTTCTCTCAAAGGTCCTGCTGCAGGGTGCTTTGAGAAGGCAGCCAGGACTGAACTTGGAAAACTCTCATTCAGATAATTCCACGTGACAATAAAGATCCCAAGGTGGCTTTAAGCCAAATTTCTAATAGCATCTCCCAGATGAGCTGGTGGAGAAAACAAAGATCACACAGAAAATAAACACGGTGTGTAAACTGGCCCTGCCTGGCCATTTCATCTCCTGTTTCCTGCCTCCATAAATGAAAAACACGTTGATAGTCAACCATGAAGGTGAGATCCAATTAAGAAATGCATGGCTGCTTCAACAATTACTACCTTGCCTAATGTGGCCTGTTACTAATTTCATGAGTATGATGAAGCTGATTTTTTTTCCTCAGCAGGGTAAAGCCACTGTTTGCAAAGGACATGCTTTACAAGCTTAAGGTGCCATACACTAAATAAATGAATAATAACAAGCTTAATGTTCAATTTAGCTTGATACCAAACCAGGAATAGAAAATCGATTCCAGAAGTTGTGGGCACTGATTTTTTTTGTACTTGGGGGACATTTTGAAGGTTAAGGGACAGTGCCAGAAGATGCAATGGATTTCACCCTTTACGACCCCAGAACTTCTAACCAAAATGGGCACTGGCTTCAGCCACTTCTAGACAAGCCATGGAAAGCTATTGTCACTCTTGAGCCCCCAGAAGTGGTTGCCTGCTGAAGTCATAATGGGACTTGTTTGTGTTTAGGCTTAGCAAGTTTTGTCAAGCCAGTGAATAGTGATATATTCAATTTCCAACCAACTGTGGCTTAGCACGCTGTATGAGCAGTGTTTCTGAATACAGTACTGCCCTACTATTACCCCCTTATTGGTGGAAGGATTGAGTAATATGGCTGAGGTCAAAGCCAAAAACTGATGATGGCCTTCTCTGTTATATAGAAAAGGAAAGAATCCTAACTCTTTTGCATATATATTATAGAAATAAAATCTTACTGTAAATATAACTCCTTTGTTGTTTTCTTGGCTAGTGTTGCAACAGAATTCTGGGCAGGCGTGTGTAAACATGTTTACATAGCAGAAAGTCTGGCAGCAGAGGGGCTGAAATCCTCCATTAGCTGAGTAGACATGGGCTATTGGGAATTTAATTCAGCAATATCTGAACGATTCAGGAAAAGTGCATAAATTGCAGTCGTAAGCAGCTACTGTATTCTAGTCACTCAGTTTCCTCACAGAGTTCAAGATGGTTTTCAGAAATAAAGGCGGATTGACTGGACAAGCCTTAGTGGTGCTGGAACCTAACCACATTATATTGTTTTGATCATGCTTTGCTAAATACATTGGCTAGGGCGGTTAATAAGCCAAACATGCTAGGCCAAAATCAAACAAAATATGATCGCAGTGAAAATAATAAACTTAACAAACAAAATGGAAACTGCACAGCCTCTAATTCCTATCTTTTGCATATGTCCAAGGCCAAATCCAGTTCCTTTCTTTGCCTAATCTCATCAAATTGACCCTGTCCCAGATACCTTCCCAATCCAATCTAGACCAAAGAACAGAAACCTCTTCAACAGCTCACAACAGAGCCCAAACAAGCCTTCCAAGGGTACTGCAAGCTAGAGCAATCCAACCCCCCCAACTTCTTATCAGTTAACAATCTCAACATTTCATCTCCCTAATAAGGGACTTACCCATCTCTGTTACCACCCTGAAAGGCCCACTTTAGCTAACAATAGGGCTTGTTCTGGATATATGCTGATAAGCCAAATCAGATTCCTAGAATTTGAAGTCTTGTAGCCCTCAATTTGTACAAAAAACCCCTCTGCTTTCTCATTGTTTGATTCCATCTGTCTTCTAAAGCAGGCACCCAATGATCATTGCAGATGACCTAAGAGCCAGAGCTCTCTATAACAGCATTGCCAAAAAGGCATTAAGAGTTGTAAATCTAATCTTACGAAGCTTCTCCTCTGGAAATATTGAATTGCTAACTAGAGTATACAAAACTTTTGCCAGACCAATACTCGAATACAGCTCATCAGTCTGGAATCCGCACTGCATATCGGACATTAATACAATCGCGCGAGTCCAGAAGTATTTCACAAGAAGAGTACTACACTCCTCTGCTCACAACAGAATACCCTACATCATCAGGCTTGAGATTTTGGGCTTGGACAACCTTGAACTACGCCGCCTATGGTTAGACAAGTGTAGAACACAAAATTATCTGCTACAATGTCCTACTAGTCAATGTCTACTTCAGCTTCAACCACAACAATACAAGAGCACACAACAGATACAAACCCAATGTAAACTGCTTCAAACTCGATTGCAGAAAGTACGACTTCAGCAACAGAGTGGTCAATGCCTGGAATGCACTGACTCTGTTGTTACATCCTGTAACCCCCACTCCTTTAACCTCAAACTAGCTACTATTGACCTCACCCCATTCCTAAGAGGTCTGTAAGGGGCGTGCATAAGTGCACCATCGTGCCTACCGTCCCTGTCCTATTGTCCCCATTTATTCGTACTTATTTCCTGTATTCTTACTCATGTTTATACTTATACCTATTATCTTGTAAGCAATTGACAAATCAAATAAATAAATAAATAAAATAAATCTTGTGCTCCTTTGGCAAAATTCCACATTATTTATTTATTTCAGATATTTTTGTCCCGCCTTTGTTATTTTTATAGATAACTCAAGGCGGCTTTATGACTTAATTATGACTTAATGCTCTTTGCAGCCCAGCTATAATGATAGCTTACATATCCTAACTCTTCTGTATCCTTAACTGTGAGACTAGGCTAGTCTCATTTTTAGGTTATACAGTACTTGTTTTCCACTTGCTGTCCTAAATAACTCTTAGGATAATTTTTCCTAGACATAAAGTATGACTTGGTTGCACTGAGTGTTGGGTGAACCCAGCCAAGTTTACTCAATAAACCACAACTTAGCAACCATGCAGGCAAATCTGTTTTCTTTGTTTGTGTTCTGACCCAGGCTTTGTAAACTGTAATTATGCACAAACTTATTTTAAAAGCAAAACCTATTTTATTACAACGCTGGGAATTGTTTTCATTCCCAGCAGGAATTACTCTCAAACAGTCCCCCAAGATAAGCACACACCTTTCAGTTCTGTGAAGTACTGCCAAAAACAGAAGAATCAAATTAACTAGAAAATAAACCAACTGAAGTACAAGAAAAACCAACTAAAGTACACAGAGCTTCAAGGATGACTCGGAATCGATGGAACTACTTTGCTTCCTGCAAAGGTTTCGTCATCTTGGCCTGACTTTTATCCCTTATGTGAGGGGCAATCACCTCCCAGCCTTACTCCCGAGTCTTCCCTTTTGTCTCAGCTGTTCTTGCCTTCTAACAGCTCTGTGCACACGCGCACTGGGAACAGGCTCCCCTTGTTCCTCGGCCTTTCTGCTGCCAGACTCCGAAGGCTCCGAAGGCAGCGCCCCACTCCCAGATGGTCCTGGCCCCATCTCTGCATCGGACGCAGGACCTTTGTCTGAGTCCTCTCCAGACTCCCTGACTGATCCCCTTTCTTCCCCACTGTCCGATTCCACTTCTGTCTGCATCGTTTGCCAGCGAACCACAACAGTTTGGTGCTTTCCCAAAGTATTTGATTACAACTTCCGCCTATCTTGCTGGTTAGGAATTATAAAAGCTGTAATCTTAAGAAGTCCAGAAAGTGGCATATTTGCTTATATTGACTGAAGTTTTTTCCTAGTCTATCTGGGGGCTGAACATTTGCATAGATCCTTTTCTTATTAGGGTATTTATACGGACTGAGGATTCATACACAGTATCATGTTACATCATCATGGAATTTTGATGTAGCATACTGTATATGATTTTAACTTCTCCATATAACCTGAAATAGGCAAAGATTTTAGTGGCCCGCATCAGAACAGAATGTTCAAGCTGGCAGGAAGGGTGTCTACAGGGATATGTAATGGTAAGGTTATTAATTAGATTGAGCATGTGGAAAGGGAATCGTCAATTAGAACAGAGGCAAGCCAAGTTAAATGTGATGTGTAAAGCTTTGAGGATATTTCTAGCCTGACTACATAGATGTTTACCAGAAAACAAGCTCTGCTGAACTAAACTTGCTTCTTTGTGTGCCTGTGTGCATTTGCAACTCCACTGCTATAGTTGTGAAAGGTCAATGGGGAACAGAGGAAGTTTGTAGGCAAGTGAAGCTTCTCCTACGGAGCTGCCAAGGGCTGCCATTTAGGGTATGAGGGAGAGATCGCCTCAGAGCAAATTAAAAAGTTTAAATAGGGCTATGAGTCACTGTGAAGGAAGAACAACATTACAGTAGTGCTCATTGGTCAAACATTTTATTGTTTCTTCCCGAAAGAAATGGAACAAGCACATCAGGTGCATACTGTATGGGTGTGTGTGTGTATGCACGTGCCAGAGCATGACGTAGTAGATTTTAATACACTGAAAATTTTAGTGCTCTTAAATAAGCTCTACTGTGCGGCTATAATTTTGGGAACCAAAAGCTCTCAAGTGTGGTGTGTTTCTCAAGTTTGTCAGAGGACACTGAGAGGGACAATTTTCCTTTTGTTCCTCCTTCTCTTTGGCCCCCTTCCCCCCCCCCTGTCCTAATTCCAAGAAGTTACAGCACTTACCATGATTTTCTGAACCATGTTGAATGAATCACTTCTGACAAGGATCGTATTACACACTGTCATACACCATAATCTCCAAACTTTAGCTTCATACAATACACTAAACCACAATTAAATAAACCTTATACTTATGGAAGAAATATGAAAATATAAGGTAAAGGCTTCTTCAAATTTAACTCCTGGTGATCATAAAGACCCAGAAATAGTTTTATTGGCAGCGATAAAATTTCAAACATGTAAGAACAATACAGGCAGCTTAGACTAAAACCCACCAGAAACCAGTATAACCAGGGGTGGGATTCCACTGGTTTGGACCAGTTCTATAGAAACCAGTTGTTATGATTCTGCAGTTTGGAGAACTGGCAAATCGTGCCCCCGGCTGGCCCCTCCCCTCTCCACCCACCCCTCCCCTTCCAGTCAGTGCTTATTGCACATGTGCAACATTGCGTGCATGCCCATTGCTGACTGCATTCTTCCTGCCCAGTCACTCCTTAAGGTATTTTTCCCCCTCCCGACGATCAGCTGTTCCTACAATCAGCTGTGCCGGGTTCCCCTCACTTACTTACTGCTTTGCCCAGGAAGCTTCCCTGAGGCCCAGGAAGGGGCCACAGCACCCCCTCCATTTTTTGCCTTCCTGGGAGCAAAAATGTCCCCCCAGGAGGTTCCCCTGAGGCCCAGGAAGCCCCAAAATGGAGCACAGGGGGATGCTGCATGCCCCCCCATGCTCCGTTTTTTTTTACTTCCTGAGCCCCAGGGAAGCCTTCTGGGAGCAAAAATGCCCCCCCCCCCAAGGAGGCTTCCCTGAGACCCAGAAGGCCCAAAAAACTGGTGAGTGGGGTGTTGTTGAAAAAAAAAGCCATGCCCACCCAGTCACTTGGCCACTACCACCTAACCACACCCACAGAACCGGTTGTTACAAAATTTGAATCCCACCCCTGAGTATAACCCAGTCTCCAACACTTTAATCCTTTAAGAACCAGATCTTAAAAGAGTTTTCTGGAATCCCAGAAGTGGGCTACTTAAACAGTAGAATATAATAGGTGGAGATAGGCTCCTTCACAAAAATTATAACTGAACATTACTGATGGGAAACCAGAGGCTAAAGCAAGAGTGGTCACTCTTAAGGTTAATCAAATCAACTTTGTTGTTTTGATTAGAATGCCAAGTTCGAAAAAGAATAGCTGGATTAAAAAGATGCATTTTTAATGAAGAAACAACAAATCTTTGAACACAACATACAATAATTAATCAAGAAAATCAAGCCAGTATGGCATTTTTGTCTTTCATTTGCTTATAAAACTATCTGAGCAAAAATAAATATAAGTAACAAATTTGGCCACTACATTAATCCTACATTTGGCCCAATGTTAATGATTTCACTTTGTAATATCCTTAAATGGTTGCTAGAAACTCTTTTTGTTGGCAGCAGCCAGTCCTACTTGTTTCAAACAGCATTTGAATGATTTCCATGGACAGTAAAATTGATGCCAACTTACAGAACTGAGGTCCCATCCAGTTGTCATAGCTGAGCAACAGGTAGACACCCCTCCTTTGGGAAAAAATATCTGTTCAAAGTTGACAGCTGCCATGTTTGCAACATTCTCCACCTCTGTGTGTATCGAGCACACACTACCCTTCAGATTAGATGTCAGCTTTCCATTTTGAATCAGTAGTCATGCCAAAAGACTGGAGTGGAAAGCACATAGTGTGTATCTCAGAATTGAATGTGTGTGAGGTTTTAAGAATTGGCTCTGAGCCACAACATAATGGGCAAGTTGTAAAGAGGATGAGTAGTAAAAGAAATCCTTCTGTCAACACTTGTTTTTCTATGTGAATTCCCCCTCTGAAGGGATGATGTCACCTTCTGTAACAAGTGGTTGTGTAGCCACTTCCCCATTCATTCTTATAAGGCTGCTTTTGAAGGTACACACTGGTGTTACCCTAACACAGAGCAGGCTTTTCCTCCTTTCTATCTGACTTACAACTGCAAGGGTATAAATTTTTCCTACCCTATTATAATGTCAATGACTTGACAGAACTTGCAGTGATAAATGACAGAAGAGTCTCATGTACAAAATGATTTCCCCCCTTCTCTAGATGATCAGGGCCTAACTTGCATTTCTTAGTTGTACAGTTCAGCTATTGATTCAAGTCTATTTTTTTTCAGCATTTATGGGAAAAATTCCAACATAGTAATTTTGCAAAATTGAGAGTTATTAGTCTAAAAAAGTTATACTGTGACTCTAACATTTTCCTACACTATGCTAAACTTGTTTAATCCTGATTGCACAATTGGCTATCTCAATGAGTAATGTCACACTGTTGCATCAAATATATTTTCCAAACTGAAATGGCTACTTAATATAATACATTGAATTACTTGTAGGGGTTGAATTTTTTTTCTTGCATCCAAAAGATTCCTGTGTGATATCAGAAGCAGGACTCTATCTTGGGAAAAAGAGAGAGTGCCATTAACGTGCATCTGGGCAACTACTAAGGACAGCCAAAATTTTGGGACATTTGATAGTATTGCTTATTTTGCATTACTCAATAGTATGATCATTAACCTGATCTTTGTGAACAAACAGATTCATCCACCTTGCAAAAACTGCAGAAACTGGAAAATGAACAATGGTTAAATTATATTTCCCAACAGCACACCAAGTAAAGCAAGCATCCAATGGTGCAGAGAGAAAACAGACTGACAGGCCACGATAGAAAACGTCAAAACAAGAGGGGAAATGAGAGGGAAGATCTGATGGCACGAATAGAAACTATTTAAAATTAGTCCTTCATGAAACAATTCCAACAGGCAGTCTGTGCAAAATCCTGGGGCAGGTCACAAAATATAAGAGACAGCTGTAACAAGGAGTAAAAAGGAACTGGCAATCCAAAAAGTAAGATCATCACCGTAGGTCAAAGTCAGGGAGATTGTTAAGCAATAAGCAAAGTTCAGTTAGCAATGTCCCCAAGAGAAGTCCAGAAGTTATTAGCCCAAGATTTCCAGGTACAAGGTAATTAAGCATAGCACTGCGACATAAAGGCAAACATTGTTGCAACTACCATTAGCTTTTAACTAAAAGAAAGCCAGTAGGAGAGGCAGGTTAAGGCACATAAATGGGGGTAGGGCTTTCATTGCACAGCTATGGACACCTTGACTGTTTTGACCCCTCTCTGAGAGATGCCGCAGGGTTAAGGTATTGATTGGGGCTGAGGAACCCCAAATTCAAGTCCCACTTGATCACAAAGCCCAGTTGATGACTTGGGCTCAGTCATTTCTCTCTCACATGTCAACCTGTCATTTATTTATGTTTTTATTCATTTATTTATATCACACCTTTATTATTTTCACAAATAAGGCAATGAATATATCCAACACACCTTCCTCCTCCTATTTTCCTTACAACAACAACCCTGTGAGATGAATTGAAGGAGAGGAACTGGCCCAAGATCACCCAATTAGCTTGAACTCTCCCAGTTCCTAGCCTGATGCCTTAACCACTAGACCAAACTGGTTGAGGATAAAACAACTGAAGGGTTTTTAATTAGACCAGGGTTTTTCAAGCTTTTTCAGACTGTAGAACCTGAAAGATATACCCAGAACTCCTGGATCAAGAGGCAAGGCTCTAAGAACAGAAATTTGACTGCTGCATTGGAGTACTTTTTTTTCCTTTTAATATCCTTTTAATATATCAGGGAATCCCATTGAGTTTACACACAGCCCTAAGAACACAGTTTGATTTAAAACTCTGATTTAGACCATCCGCAGCTCTCTGAGAAAAAGCAGGGCAGAAATGCAGCCAATAAAATCCCTTTTTATTTACTTACTTTATAAATCATGTTTATATATAAATATATAATAAATAATATTCCTGAATCACACTTTAAAGGAATTACTTTCCCCATGGATTGATGAGCTGCACTCTCTCTTCTGTCTGCACCATTGTGGACTGTGAGGTAATTCGGTTCCCCCATAAAAATCTGAAGTGTTATCTCTGCCATTTTAGTTTTAGTTAAATTTAGTTTAGTTTATTGTCATTGCACCTTGTACAATGAATTTAAATGCCATTTTCAGTGTACATTATAACTATAAAAATAAAGCACAAACACATGTCCTTCACATTCTATACAACTGAATTGAAATCCCGATATTTGACCCATCGGCCCTCCATAGCATCCCTGGAGCTAGCCAGGCCTGGCCTCCCCAGGGGAATGAATATTTTATTGATCAGACTTAACGTTGGATGCTGCTTCTGCCTCGGAAAGGGATGGAAAAGGAAAATGGGAAGTGACAGCAGGCGGGGGTTTAAGTGTCATACCGGCAGTGGGGTATCAAGTCCAACCTCGGGCAGGAAAGTTCAGTAGCTTCAGGCCAGAGCCTCTCCTTCCACCCGGCCTACCTCACAGGGCGGTGGTTGCCCGGGGTGAAAAGCAGGGGTGCCGCGCGCGCCCCGCGGCATCTCGACTTCCTGGCGAAAAAGGCGGGAGGTGAATCTAGCAAGCAAAAAAGAATCAGTAAAAGAGCACCTGCCTCTCCTCTCAGGAAACCTACCCTCGCAAACACGGCTCGTCAAGGAAATTGGAGGGCAAATTACCGGCCGGAGAGGAGCTCGACTTGTCAGGCTGACAGAAAAGCCTTGGGACGGCTGCCGCCCCGGCCGCCAGAGAACCGGAGGCGCGTCCTCTCCTCACCCTCCTCACCCTGCTGCCCACAACCCACGACGGACCCGTAGGGTCGATTTAGGCCTCGCTTCGCCACTCGGGCCTAACTTTGACAGGGCCCCGCGGTTGCCGTGGCGACGGGGCGCTTCTCCAGGGCCTCCGGCGCGAGCGGAGCCGCGATTGGCCCCCGCCGCGCCACGTGACCGCGGTCGCGTGAGCCCGCTTGACAGAGCCCGAGGGGCGCCGGGCGGGCGGCCGAGCGCGCGTGTGTCTTGTGAAAGCGGGGGTGGGGGCGGAATGGCGGGCGGTGGGGCTGCGCTGGGCAAGGGGCTCGGCGGCGCTGCACGAGAGGCGGCGCCGTAGACCCTGCGCCGACCGCCGCGGGGTCGGCGGGGCGGGGAAAGGCCGGAGCGCGTCGGGACGGGAGGAGAGTTAGTCAGTCAGGCGCTGCGAAGTGGGGGAGGGAGGGGAGGAGGAGGGCCCGTCGGAGCCATGGCGAACCCCCTGCGGCCGCCTCGGGAGCTCCCTCAGCCGGGCGGACGGCGGCAGCGAGCGGCGTCGCGGTGCGGCTGAAGCCCCCCAGCGCGGCTCCTGACGGGGACAGAGGCAGCCTCCGCAGCCTCCTTTCGCTCGACCCCCGAGAGAGGAGAGGCTCCGCCGCTGCCGCCGAGCGGGAGAAGCAAGAGGCGGGCGGCGAAGCGCGATGAGGCTGTGACGCCTCCCGGGAGAGCAAAAGAAGCCGCGGCTGGGGGGGGGGCGGTGAGGGGGGAGGAGAAAAGGACTCCAAGCCGAGCCGATCTCTGAGGGGGGGGGTCACTCTTTCCTCGGGCCCTCGACGGGGGGGGGCGCCCGTTGCTGGGCAGACATGAGGCCTTGAGGCTCTTCCCCTCCCCTCAGTGGTCCCTTTTCACCCCTCCCCGCCGCGCGGACCCCTTCCAGCCCCCTCCCTCCCTGCGCTCCGTTCAGACGTGGGTGGGTTTGCTCGCGGTCGCGTGGCGTGGCGTCTGGACACGGGCTTGGGTGGGTGGGGAGATGTTTCCCTCCTGCTGCTGCCGCTGCTGCTTCTGGGATTAAGCGGCGACTCGGCCGGGTCCGGCGTCGTATTTCTCCGGGAGCTGCGCCCTCCCGCCTCGCCTTTGATGACGAGCCGCCGCTCTTGCTTAGACGGCCCCGTTTTGTGAAAAAGGATGGTTTAGGCTAGACGCGAGTCAGGGACTCGGAGGAGGAGGAGGAGGAGGGGGAGGTCGGCGCCTGGGAGGCCTCCTCCCGGCGGGCGGGCGGTAGAACAGGTAAAACGCCATGGACGGCAGGCTGGAGTGACACTGCCCGAAGGCTCTGGGCTTTGGGCGCCTTTGATTGGGGTGCGTGAGTGTGAGTGCGCGTGCAAAGGGGAGGAGGTTATAGCTTTTGTTGTCTTAAGCTTTTGCCCCGGCAGGTTTATAAATAGATCGGTTCAGGCGCCGTGTCAAAGGAGGACACTTTGGCAAGGAAGGCAAGCAAGTTCCACCGAGAGAGAGACAGACAGACAGCCTGCCTGCCTGCCTGCCTGCCTTTAGCTTCTCCCTCTCCATCCAACTGCTGTTGCCACCACACAATGAATGCCAGGAGGAGGAGGAGGAGGCGGCCTGGACGCTACCGATTTTTGTAAGCCGCCAAGGGGGAAAAAAAAGCTGGATTTCCTCCCCCCTCTTCTTTTGGGGACTCCGACCTCCCCAGGGAAGAGGCCGAAAACAGGAGGAATCTGGTGGTGAGAAGCCACATCAGAGCGGAAGGAAGAAAAACAGCTGGTGAAGCCGAAGGACTCTCTCTTTTTTTTCTTCTTTGGCTGGGACCCGAGAAGGGAAGAAGAAAAGATTGGCGTGAAAATGAAGCCGGATCGAGGTAAATGAGGTTCTGAAAAGCAGTTCCCTTTCTGGTGTTTTATTGTTGGGCAAGTGGCTTTGTGATGTACAGCAGTGTTGTTGGGAAATGTTTGGGTTGAGGTCCTAAGTCTAAAATGAAACTTGGGGGAGGAATTTGGAAAGGATCAGGAAGGATTAAAACCTGGAACTGATAATTAGGATATTGTTCTAACATGTTTTTATTTAAGGCTGTTGAATGAACTTCAAGAACTGAGATATGGGAACTTGTTATAGAAACTTCTGAGAGAGTGTAATTTTAAATGTTAAGTGTTTTTCTTAAGTTATTACCATATAATAAAATAATATCATTTATTATAAACAGGAATTAAATAGCCAAACCATCTCCATGTAATGCACAAATGATGTAGCCTGAAACTAATGCAAAAGAAGCTAAAGCCTATTTAAATTCCTATAAACAATTCTGGCAGGATCTTTTTCAGTTTCATCCCTAATTGTGTTTAGAAATAAGCTCAGTAGGACAAATCAGCACCAATTCAGAATTCATTCAGTTCTAACAAATTCCTTATCATTAACTAAATCATGACTGCTAATGTAAAAAAAAAGCTATTCAGGATTTACTGCTGGAAATCTATTAAGCAGACTGAAAAATATTTTTGAGTAACAACATATAGTGTTTAATACTTAGAACTCGGGCAATTGGTTGAATTGGAGCAAAGGGCTGTCTCAACATTTGCTTTAATGTACATTTGTTATTCAGAACCTTAAGCTATCTATGGCAGGATTCATATAAGCCTGCTTGTTTTTGTTGTTTTAGCTCTTACTAAATTGTGATTTATGGTTTAGCTTGTGTCAAGTTAGTTAATTATGGTTTGTTCAACAACAAGCTGGTTAAACAAACTGATTTAGCACAGTGTTTGAATTCAAGTTGCTGAACAGACTTAGTTAGAATACCACAGATGCTGAGGAGTATTAAGATACAGAAGTGTTTTTTTAAAGTATAAGTATTTCTACAATTGCTTAAGGAGATAAAATACAAGTAAAAACATTTTAGTGTTATTTTGGCTGCTCGGAAATGAAAAGAGGTGACATTGATGTGGCACAAGTGAACATGGCATTTTAAAATATACGCTAATCCAGGTTAATCTGATTTATACTAATATTTAGAACTACTTAAATATGGGGTGCAAACATCTTGTCAGCTACTAGATGGCAGTAAAGGATAAACATCTGTCTCTGCTGCCAACTGGTGGTCCTGTGGATTTTTTTCAGCCTGCTTCTGTAACCTGTTAAGTGTCCCTTAGTATTGCAGTCTAAGGTCCCAGTAGGAACAAACTAAAGTATAAAATATACAGAGGTTCAGCATGTAACTCTTTTCATAATACAGAAGCTTGATGCATATTCATAAAGTTTTAATAATGCACAGCTGTGAGGCAAATGACCTTTTATAATTAAATACCTCTAAAGTAGTCTGTGTAAAGCAGTAAGTTAAAAAATTCTTCTGGAAAATCAATAGTGTATTATTCAAGGAGCTTAACAAGCATAAGATGTATTTTAATTTACTTTTTTCAAAAGGAGATTCAGCCATAGGAAGAACTGTGTTTATCTAATTTAACAATGTGGCTGCTTTACATCAACCACAGGGGATTAAAAGTGTGGCCTAAGTGCCACATTTAATATAGAGATACTCTTAGGAGGCACAATCATGCAAATGTTTGTTTGCCCTGTTTTCTGCAAAGCAGCTGCACTACAGGCAATCACTCAAGTGTGCTATCAAGTGCTTTCATTAGTCAAAAATTAATAGTGAAGGATGCAGGATGAGCAGGGCTTTAAACTGAAGTATAATCTGTTTAATATTAGATTAGCAGGAATAAGAAGTACTGTATCAATCTATAAATGAGATTTTTGTTATCTGTGTTAATATATGGGACCTTAGTGATTAATAGCTACATTGGATTAGACCCAGATTTAATACTAATTAGAGTAGGCCTACTGAGGTAATGGAACTTAAATAATTGAGGACAATTAAGTCAGCAAACCAGCTGATGATGGGTGATAAGTTAGATACAAGATTTTGATGGCAGAGCCCTTCTTTGGAAGGGTGCTAAGGAAAATTTCTAAATTTTCCCTAGACTTCAGTGAGTGGAAGTGACACCAGATGTTTAAAGGTTGAGTAAAAATAAATATTACTGCACTTTGGTTCTCCGAAAGTGAGACCGAGCATTTTCCCATTGTATTGACCATGAGGCTGTAATATTTAAAGGGCAGAAAATGTAAATATACACATGTGGGAACTGTGATTCTGAGAATATTCCTTTTCAAGGACAGCAGCAAAAAAAAGTTTAGTATAGTACAGAAATGAATATGTTTTGCAACTTCTAAATATGTGGTACTTTCAATTGATTTAAGAGAAAATACTTTTAGGATTGGACTTACAATAGATTATTGTTTGGTTGATATTATGATACACAAACATTTTGAAGAAATCTTTGGGAGCTTGAAAAAAGATGAGACCACTTTCATAAATAACTGGAAGGTGCTAGGCTTGTAGGCTTGCAAGTCCAAAGTGCTTCTTTCAAATGATTTTCACAGTGTGACTCTTATGTATTACCTTCTAGAATTTCCCTGCTGAAGCGCACTGATTTATTTTGTCCAATTCTTACAAGGCATCATTTTTAAAATATCCAGTTAAGTGTGTTTCACTGTTAAAATAATACGGCTATCCTATTAATGCCTAATGCAACATAAATTCCATATTGGAAAAATACAGATTACAAAATATTGAGATACAGACTGTGCTGGAAATATACATAAAGAACAACCCTTGCCACTCCTTACTTTCTGAGCAAGGAGTAAGAGATTCCAGATCCAGCAGCCCTATTCAGATTTCAAGGTAAGCTAAAAGGTTATGTTTGTTTTCGACTTACAATTAAATATGTTAGTTCTCAACTTACAATAAATAAATCAGAAATCCTGTTTGCACACACTGCTAAATAAACTATGGATAGACCCGACCTTATTTGTTTTTCTCCCAAAGAAAAGTAGGGGCAATCCTGTTTATTTAGTAGTAAGCTACAATTTGTTTCAGTTCTGGTTCACATATGTGCTTAAAGGCAATGAGGAAAGTATTTCCCAGTGCAGGTCCTTAAGCTTACTTGTCACAGAAAGGGATGCTGGGTTTGATTTTGGGAGATGAATAATAAACACAAGTGTATGAGTGGTAGATGATGGACTTCCTGTTGAGTAGGCAACATTTCTGCAAAGACCTGTGCTTCTAGTTAAAGATGCCGCAGGTAAATGCAAGGAGGAGAGAGCACACTGGAAATGATGTTGTTTCCTGTTGTAGTAGGGAAGCTGTTTTGGCTGTTTTTCTGGCTGTGGAATTGTACTGAGAAATAAATATAGAGGAAAGATCCGTGATGTAGGTTTTCTTCTATATGAAATGAGGTGGATTATGCAAGAGAGATTTCAAACTATTAAGTCCCTATAGTAATACGCTTTCCAGCCAGTAATACAACTTCCTAGTTGGTTAACAGTTGTGCCTTCACATAGGAGCATCTGCCATTGCTATCTGTGACTCTTTGACCTTGACATGGTGTTGCACCTTTTTTCCTGGATTAGCTGAGGACTAATATCCACTGTGTACCACATTGCCTGCTGTGAATTAACTTTTTTGTTCAGTGGGCAACTGTTTTCCTAATCAAAATATATTAATAGAATATACTGCATATTGAACTCTGAATTTGTGTTGTACGGGAAAAGGAACAATTACAATTAAAAATTGTTCATGAAATTGAGCACCAGTGCTGAGTATTGAGAACGATGTCTGATCTGATATATTTTTCCTAGTTATTTGCATTTCCTGCTCAGTTTTCCCCTTTTTATGGGGTCACTGTGACCCTGTACTGTTAACAAAATTGTTTTGCCCTATGATGCGCTATCTTGTGCTTGTTACATACTATTACCAAATATTGTAAGTCAGTCCCTGCATTGTTGTGTTGGCAACCTGGATGTTTGTCTTCTGATTCAATATTTACATTTATTTAAACTCTTATTGTCTTGGAAAAAATGCATTTCAAAAGCAGTTGTCTTAGTTCTGACAACTGGCTCTAGTATAAATGCCTTTTAACTTCAAATAAATTGGCAGCATAGATGTAAATTCTACAGAGTGTCATCGGGCATGTCATATGTTTAAGATCTGAAATGATAGCTTTTAGTCAATCATTTACATGAAAATGAGTTTTGTAAAGTACAGTGTTTATTTTTTTAAAACAGTTTGGATAATCTAACTTAGTGTAATGCTATGAACACTGGAAGCCTGTTCCAGTATAAAAGAGAAGAAAGATAAGATTTACTGTAAAGTTTGAAGACGGATATGTTGAATAAGATGACAACAAACACTATATTTAAGCTTTGAATGATTTTTTTCAGTTTTCCTGAATCCTGTATCCTCTAGTCAGATGTGTTGAGGTACAATGCTTGGGCTTCACTGCTAGTGTAGTCAGCTATAGATGAATATACAGGTAGTCCTGGACTTACAACTACAATTGAGCGCAAAATTTATGTTGCTAACGGAGAGTTGTTAAGTGAGATTTGCCCATTTTATGACCTTCCTTGCCACAGTTGTTAAGTGAATCACTGAAACTGTTAAATTAGTAACACAGTTGCAAAGAGAATATGCCTTCCCCATTGACTTTGCTGGTCAGAAGGTCACAAAAGGTGATCACATGATCCCAGGATACTGCAACTGTCATAAATATGAGTCAGTTGCGAAGAGTGAATTTTGATGACATGACAATGGAGATGCTGCAACAGCCGTAAGTGTGAAAAATGGCCTTAAGTCACAATTTTTGGTGCTGTTACAACTTTGAATGGTCACTAAATGAACTGTAAGTCAAGGACCATCTGTATCTAGAGAAAGTTAGGTTGGGCAAGTTGATCTAAATCAGTGTTTCTCAACCTTGGCCATTTTAAGATGTGTGGACTTCCAACTCCCAGAATTCCCCAGCCGACATGGCTGGCTGGAGAATTCTGGGAGTTGAAGTCCACACATCTTAAAATGGCCGAGGTTGAGAAACACTGATTTAAAGCAATGTTGCTGAAGAAGTCTACTTGGAACTTTTTCTTTATCTGGACTGGAGGTTTCCCTCAAAATCACTTCTAATGTATTTTGAGAGTATCCTAATAAAAGTTGAAGACTGAAACTTGGATGCACAGTTCAGTTAGTATATTCTATTGTGTAATGGAAGAGAAGTAAATTGAGGCAGGAGAAATTCATGATTTTCAGGACATGATTGGTTATACTTTAGCACGTAAGTGTTACAGAAAGTGAAGCCAGAGTAATTTCGAGTTATTGAAAATAATAGTTTAGTACAGACTGCGTTAAATAAACTGTCTATCAACATTCAACCCAAGATTGAGATGAGCTACAGATATGTATATTGGATTACAATATTGTGCAGATTCATAGCTTGCTTTCTCTGAAGACTTAAGCATTACAATTTTCCATGTATCCCAGCAATGTAATCAACTTTTTTTTTGGAGGGGATTTGCCAGTAAAAATGTGATCCAATATTTGGGGGGTTGTTGTTAGGTTTCCAACCTTTGTATCTGTATGGCTGCTTTGTTGGGTTAAGAAATGTTTTGTTTTCTAAAACGTATCAAATGTTAAAGTTGATGCCTTAATATACAGTATGAACCTATCCAATTGCTGGTTTTGTGGTTGTTTTTTTTTACATAGTTATTGTGAATGAAATTATTAAATAACACCATGGTTTTGTCATAATGCAGTCCTTTGAGGAATACTGAAGTCAAGTGGAACATGAATCGAGTGACGTTTAGTCTCAAACCCATTTTGTCTATTTTAAAAAAATCTTTAAAAAATGTAGATGTTAGATGTTAAATGTAGATCTAGCTTTCCGAATTGTGCCTTTTGTACATACAATGCCTAGCATTAACAAACATTTTGGTACTCTCTACAAGGAAACTTGCAGATGTGTCATCTCTATTTCCAGCATTTTGGGTTTGAAGGCATGTTCCCCATACCCCAATTATTTGCCAATGTTTATTCTTAGTGGAGCAGAACTGAATATTGAACATAAGTACAAAATTATATTTAGAAAAAGTGGAAGAGAATAATTGCTATCTACTTCAGTAGAATGCTTGGACTGTTCCAGCACAAGACTGACAAATTACGGATGCATGCATACTATGAAAAAATTGTCAATGCTCAGCTCTGCTCTTTGAAAATTTGGAATGAAGGATCTTAAGCTGTTGTTAGTGTCCTTTTATAACTATTTTTTCTAATTCATCTGCTTGCAATATCACTGTAGCATGATAACAAAAGTTGCTAGTGTACAATTAATAGGAAGTATTTAGAAGCATTTAGTATTTTAAAAAAAATCCACTGAAAGGATCCCTGGGAAAAAAATCTACTTGGTTGCTAAGAGTTGACACTGATTTGATGGCACATAATAGATATATTTCAGATTCATTAAAATACAGATATAGGTAGAGGTAAAGACTTGGGGATTTAAGGTTAAATAATAGAATTCTCTTTAATGCGAACCCATGTACGAAAAGTCAATACCTGTATTTGTAAAGCTTGTTAAACTCTCCTGATTGAAAAAAAAATACAGCATGACAGTTAGGTTAAAAGAATGTAACTAGGGAGAAACCCATAATGATCTTTGCCTTAGTCATGGCTTCACGTGTTGTGTAACCCTAACCATGGCGGCTGATTAACTATGATTGATGGTTCAGTGCATTATGTGGGCTGTACCAATTCCAGATCATTCAGTGAGTTATGATTAATCCAGCTATACCTTAGAGGTTGTTTAGTGTAGTGTAACAACTACGTATTTCATTGCACCAGAAAGAAACCCACTTCCGAAAATCAGAGGAGTTTCAGACCATTTCTTCTTCCCAATCAATATAAGCAGCATCATTGGCTTCTGAATTCATTTCCCTCCAATCTTCTTTTCTTCGCTTCAAAACGTTCCTCTATGTTGAATATTTTCTCCTTTTTTTATACCTTCTGACTGCGAATGTCTAGAATGGGCCACTCCCTTCCATTCTTAGAGTTATACACCGAAATAGTAATCGTCGGCATTTCTGTTCTTCAGTGAAACCTGTAAAATCTTATGGATTGCCAACAAAACCATTTTCAAGAGAAGCAGCCTGGTGCAGACCACTATAGATTTCAGAGGAAAGTGCCATTTAAAATAATAATAATAATAATAATATTTTTTTACAGGGCCTGGGGACGAGGCCCTGTAAAACACATTGAGTGTGTTCTGCTGCTTGTTGTTCTGCTTTTCTTTCCTTTCCTCTTGCCCAAACACAGCTGGGTTCACAAGAGGCGAAAAGAAAACATGATACTTCTGCCAAAGAGACAGGAAACTGTAGTAGCCCTTGTGAGCAGCGAAGGGTTGAAGCACGCCTGCCGTCCAATCAGCGGCGAGCTCTGTTGCTATGTGCACTCTTTTCTCTGCCTTCTTTGTGGAAAAAATGTCTTGCACAGAAAGGCTGAATATGTACCCAAAGCTGAACATTTTTGTGTCCGACACTGCAGACATCTGGATCCTCGTGATACTGACACTGTAGTCCCTGTGCTGCCAGGGCACTTTCTGTCCCACCACGATTCCAGTATGGTTTACGGTGGAAGCAAAGGGCTGATCAGAGAAGGTGTGTAATCAAAAAGAAATAATTCTAAATGCTAAAATGCTCTCGAGTTGTTTATGAACCCGAGTGTTTGTTTATACGTGTGTCTGTTGGGTTTCTTTCCTTCTTCAGCGGGCTGGTGTGAGTCATAGGCTGTAGTTTCTTTGTCTACATAAAACATAACACACATGGATCCTTTTTTACCAGTTTTTAAGCTAATTTCTGAGGACAAAGAATAATGAAAAGAGTTAAAAGTTGTAATTCTGAACAAAGGAAGGAGGAGAAATGGTCAGAGGGGAGAGAGATGGTCAAATCCTTCTAGGTATAGCATTTCACAAAGGAATAAATCACTTTGGTGAAGTTGAGCTGTGAGTTTTGATTATTGAATAGCACCACAATTGATTTCACAGCCTACAATTGTTTTTAAACACCACTGAAATGAGAGCATCATCTACTAAGTTGAAATTTTGTATTGCTACGTGTTCTCTGTTCCTGTACTGTTCTAGAGATAATACCTATTCAAGTACATTAGCTTTGGAATATCAAACATTGGGTTGGGTTTTTTGTATATATACATGGATTTATGATAAAGCACAGGCTAATAGTCACACCTGCCTTATTTACTGGTAAAATGTAACAGTAATTGACTATTATTTTGTGTGTATAGGTAAAATTTCATACAAAGCCTGAAGAAATTATTACTGATTTCAAAAAAAGCATGCATATTAGTGGATTCACAGTTTCATATTTAAAAAAAGTTGATACAATTATTTAAAGGATTTAGAGTCATGATTTGAAATCAGACTAGTTGTATGTAATTTTTAAAGCTACTATTCAACAAAGGGTGGGGGAAGTAAGGAAACACGAAAAAACCACCAACCTTTCATTATTGCACCGTGCAGGAGACATAAGGTTTTCAAACAAATGGGGGAAAAAACCTCACAATTAGCTAATTTTCACTGCATATTCAACATCTTAATAGTTCAAATGGTATAGGTACTTGATTTAAGCCAATACTTGTAATTTTTGTTTACATTTTCATGGAGAGAGTGTGGGAGAATATTTTCATTGGATTCTTGTATTTCATGTTTAGAAAAATACTATGCTTTAATCAGAAATGGTGTAGCAGAGAGATCATTGAAAGCAACCTCATTCAAGCTATCCTAGCACCCTTACAGATAAATATATCCTTTAAATCTTATTTATGCTTTTCTTGTAGAGTCAAATTCATTGGCTTGAATTTCTCAGGTTTTACCAGTTACTTTGCAAACATAAACATTTAATAACAGTTGTGGAGACAAGCTATGGAAAACTTGAGAATGTTTAACTGTTACCTTAGTCATAGTAGACGGCATCACATTACAGAAATCTTTCTAGTGCAGTGTAAAAATTCAGAAAAATAATGGTTAGAAATCAGTCACTATTTGGATGACATTGGCATAGTCAGTCATCAAGGATGCTGGGAGTTGTAGTTCAATAGAGGCCAAATATTATTCCTATATACTCCAGTATAGCAACATTCTTGGTTCATTTGAGTGGATGTTACAACTGTACATATCTTTTCCATGCATAGAGCTATTGCTTATGTATAAATGAGTTGAATTCCAGTGGAATAAGAATTATTTTTGCATACATATTATAGTTTGCCCATGTTGCTATGTGAGTTATTGTGTAAAACTCAGTCTGAAGTGTAGAGCAATCAAAATTTCAGAATTATTTTAAAAATGCAAGCAAAAGTTCCTGGTTTGCAAGTAAGAGTAAACCAAAGATAGGAGTAATCTGTGAGAGCTGGAGAGGTCAAACATAAGTGAGCACAGTGTTTCTCAACCGTGGCAACTTTAAGATGGGTGGACTTCAGTTCCCAGAATTCAAAGCTGAGATGCACTGGAGTAGAGTTCAAATTTACCACCATGTCTAAATGTGTTCATAACGAGTCACTTAACAACCATTCAAAGTTATGACACATTCCCCCCTCAAAGGTACTTATGACCCAGTTCCAGCAGTTGCCCCTCATCACCTGACCAATGTCAGGCACTTTGCAACTGGCCTGCATTTATGTCTGTCATATGGGTGATCCACTTTATGCCTATCACGACTTATACCTGTAATTGGCAGGCTTGTAAGTTGTACGTAAGTTGAGCATTATCTATATTACAGTCATGAGTCAAGGACTACCTGTATTTTGGGAAGATAAGGGTCAGCAACCATTTGATAGCAGCTTGGAGTTGGGAGTGGATGCCTTGGAGATATAAAATGGAAAGCAAAGTAAGACTTCTCAAATAATAATAATAATAAAACATGATTGTTTTTTCAACTTGCTCTCGCTTTTACCACAGAACTAAAGGCAAAACTCTAGCAAAGCAAACATTTCTATTATTTCCGTGCAGTCTTATGTAATACCGCCTTAGACTCTTTGTTCAAGGACCTAATGTTTATAGAGACAGGAGAAAATGTGCTTAATGGTTGTACGTTAACTGGACATTCTTTGTTCATTTCTAAAGATGTTTCCAGTTTAGGCACTGGAAAACTGTCATCTACTAATGAACTAAAACTGAAATATTAGTTTCAAGAAACTAACAAGTCACTAAAATTCCCCAATATTTATAGGGCTATGTGTCAGCTTTGTTGTGGAGGTGGGATTTAGCAAACATTTGCTGAATATGTATTGTGTAATAAGCTAAAATATGACTGGCTGATCTGGGTTTTGTGCAGATATGACAAAGTAAGTTTGTGGGTCAGTGTGCTGTACAAATCCAAGGTGTCGATTAATTGACTAATGATACAACAGTTATGTGTCTTCTTAGTCACAGGTATGTAATACAAGCAGAAGATTGATGAGAGGTCTATGATGCTTGGGACAAAATAAAATATTTGTTTAAAAAAAGTTTAAGAACCAGTTTATTAACTTTAGGGAGTATCTTCCCTCCCTCAAAAGAGGCTTTAAGAAACAAGCATAACCTAGAGGAAAGAGAAGCATTTGCAGAATCTAAAAAAGATTATAATATTCCCCACTTCATTTTATCCTTGGAGATGCTTTAGTAATTTTAGTATTTTTTTATCAGAATGATGAGCAGTTCCAATAAAAGAAATGACTAAAACATTTCTCAGGATTGAGTAGTACTGTACGATTATTCATGTCCCTCAATATGCTGGAAAATATTCATTCATTGGCAATAAAATCTGGAAGAGTAACCAGTTTTTTTAAAAAAAGTCCTTTCCTCTCCAAATAAATACATTACTCAAACTCTTCTTAGAGTTTTTCTGAACGCTGGTAATTTCTCACTTTATTTATGTCCTCACTACAGTTGGGTCTCCTTTCTTTTTCCTTGTTCAGGACTGAGAGAATGCAGCTGTTGTTTAGAAAGAGCCATGCAGCTGTGACCCTGTTATGATAGCAGGTTCAGAGGCTACTCGGACCAACAGACAGTAGAGAAGTTTATTTTGAGCTGGGAATCCTTTCGCTCAGAAACTGTCTTCTAAGAATACTCTGCCCTGGCTGTTCCTAAACACATATTCAGCAATAACCTTCCTGCAGGAAAGGGTTGCAACCGGGATGACTCCCTGTGATAAGAAAGGTGAAACTAGGTCAGAGAAGTGATTCTGGGCAGCATATAAAAAGTATAAAGCAAACATGTCAAATACAATCATATTTTTTTAAAAAATAAACTCTTTCTTGAGTCCGCTGAGAGACGGGATCCACAGCATATATCGGTGGCTGGATCTGAAACATGTAGATGTAATTGGGCCGAGGAATTCTGCATTTCCCATTAAAACCTAAATTTATTTTCCCCCCTTGTTTTAGAGGAGATAAATCTACTAAATATAGTAGCTTGAATGTCTTTTTTGTGTGCCGGTGGCAAACACGAAGATTGGTGTGACCTGATCCCTGCTAGGCAAAAGATCAGTAGAGCGAACATTGCCCAAACCGTTGAGAAAGCACCTTACACAACCTGGGATGTACCTCCTTTTTCAGTTTCACCTTCCCGTTCTTCTGGTTTATCCCTCAATTATTGCACACCACAAGTACACAAAAGCATTCCTTGGGAAGCAGCTTAAATGTCTCTTGTAGACTCTTTTCTTCTACGCTGTGTGCCCCATTCATAACGATTTTGATCTTATCGGTCTTAAACTTTGGAGACACAAAGTTACCTTTTATCACGAAAGTCAGTAGCCAGTTTGTGTACCGCATGAATTTATTGTTTATTTTACTATGGATGATGGAATGGAACCAGATCATGTTGTGGTTCAGTGTACACATAGAAGTGATTATTCAATGAATTGGCTTGGTGTATAAGATGATTACTTCTGGATCATATTTTTCTAGCTTCACAATTATGCATAAATAATAGGCTCCTCATTCTATTTTATCCCTCCAACCCATCCCCTTAAATCTTTTTCCTATCTAAGATCAAGATGATAGACAGCATTACGATCAAGGACCAAAAGGGTTTAAAATTACCATCACAAGAAAGGTGTCTCTAGTCTCCTGCTGACTTTTACATAATGACAAAACTCCATTTAGAAGGAACTCTTCGGGATGCTATTTTTAACAGGATTCCGGCAGCTGTTTTTAAGTTTGAGCCAGAGTTCTGCAGCTGTTTCTTTGGCATGTGGACAGTGTTTCCAGTTTGTTGTATTTTGAGCATAATAAACCAGTATTTTGCAACACAACAGAACTGACTCATTAGCAATTCATTATAAGGTGGAATGCAGAATTTGGAAGAAAACCATAAAAAACAATGGAACACATTAGATTGTGATTGAAGTCCAAGTGGTTACAGTTGATCCACGTAGACACATAAAATATGGATACAGTCCATTGTTTTACACTCGTAAAGTAATAGTTAACATCAAATTATGCAATTAATTATTTATTTGGCCTTCTAACACAGTTGTGGATTCACATACTAGCATTTTAATGCTTAATTTCTTGCCAAGGATGTTCGCTTACCATGATGGTGTCCCTTGTTTTGCTGTCTTTGAAATTAAATTTAACTCTTCTTAGAAGCCTATGTTAAGATTGTTTTTCTGTAAGTAAATAATTATGAATCATAAAGTTATAATAATTAAAAATCATTAGACATTAAAGCAGAATGTAAATTCAATCCAATGTTCATAGTGGGGTGATTGTGATTAAAACATAAACAACAGAATTTGTTACATAATTCCAGCAGATACATGGTTTTTGAAGAGCGCTGCCAGCTGCCACTTTATCTATGAGAATTGCTTGAATTTTATTTCTTTGTACTAATTTATATTTGTTAGGCTGTAACAATTAATGCTATGTTCCTTGCAAAGCTAGCCTGGGAATTATTCAAAGCTTTTAAAAATAATTGAAATGAGGGGTGAGCAAGTTCTTCAAAACTTTCCTAAAATGATAATATATCTTCTTATCTAAAGATAAGACAATTTATCTCATCAAGATAATATATCTTATCTAAAAATCAATTTCTACATTCTTAAATGTTCTGGATTTAATAGGCCATTGAAACTTAATGCAGAATTTCTTGACATGTATTCTAACAACGTAAGTTCCATCTTAAAAAGCAAAGAGGAAAAACATAATCTTAGCACATGCTCCCAATTAGAAACACTGAGCTCTACAAACTTTTGAGCTAGACTGTTTTATACTGTACATCTAAGGATCTCATATTGACAGATAATAATGCTGGCATGTTTCTTTTTGAAGCAGCGCAAAGTGTATCCATTTAAGAAAACTCAAATCTGGCTTTTAAAACTGATAGCTTCATCCTCATGCGAGCTGCATGCAAGAGGATTTCAGCTAGGTAAACTTTTAATGAGCAATGCTGAAAATAATTCAAGCTGGTTTAATAGATAAAAGGATTTAGCTTACCTTGCCTGATCTTGAAAAAGGCCATGCCCGCTTAGTCCATGCTTGAGAAACCACCAAGAAAGGCCAGGATTGTGAGCTCGGCTAAAAGGTCAAGAAGAGACATCCTGAAAAAGAAGGAGCCAACCCATCTTCTTGTCAAGAAAACTATCCCGTTGCATCCTTGAATACACTACTAGGGAGAACCTACCTGACCTTAGTTTGGGGATGAGCAACTATGGCAACTTTCCAACCTGGACTTCAACTCCCAGAATTCCTGAGCAGCATGGTTGTATTGTTACCATAGTTGCCCATCTCTGCCTTAGCTGATCTCAAAAGGTAAGCAGATTGCATCTCTTTCTTAATGTTGTCAAGGTTGTTGTTGTTACCTAGATGTGGTCACCGAGGGTTTATTCTTTACGAGATAAAAATAGCATGTGTAAAACCTTTTAAGAGAACGTGGTTGGATTTTTGTTGAAGAAAATTAAATTTAGGAGTACACACACGCATACACACTTGAAACTATTTATACTGTTGTTTATAAAATTGCACCTTTTCTTTTCTCTGTTAAGACACCTTAGATGAATACTTTGAATACGAAGCCGAGGAATTCCTTGTCAACTTGGCCTTGTTGATTACTGAAGGCAGAACACCTGAATACTCGATTAAGGGCAGGACTGAAGGCTTCCACTGTCCTCCAGCACAGTCAAGTCAACCAACAACAACTAAACATGAATGCAGTGACAGATTGGCCCAGGTATGATGATCCATGCTGATGATGGTTGGCAAGTTGGTTCTTCTGGAAAATCAGCATTAAATGCTGTAACATAACATCAGTGACGCATTTAACAGCCCAACTGTGCTTAATCTCTGTTTATGTTAGGCAAGCAGTCACCTTTAGAACGTATTTAGAAAGTAAATACATTTGATTATAGGTCTGCCAAATTAATTTTTTTTGTACATTATAATGGTGCCAGCTGGATTAACTAAAAACTCCTGGGTTTCATAAATGGAGTTACCTCTCAAAAATGCATTGCAGATTTCTTTTTCATTTTTCATTATTACCGTTTGGAAAATTCTATGTGGTTTATACACAGAGGCGGATGGATGTAAGTGTAACATTGGGTTGTTTGATTCTTTTGTTCAAGTGCCGTCAAGCTAGGCATACCCGATCTGAAGTTGCATTGCTATGGAAGAAAAATATTCCTATTATGATAGAAGTGATGCTACTTCCAGACTGTTGCTATAGCGATGAAGGACCCACGACTGAAGGGAATGACTTAAATGATCCTGCAATCAAGCAAGATGCGCTGTTGTTGGAAAGATGGATTTTACAGCCAGTTCCACGGCAGTAAGTTTTTGGTTTTTTGGTTTTTTGGTTTTGTTGTGAGAGTTGGTCTGAACAGAAGCTTACCACAATCTTCCAGTTACGTCAACTTATCCCCTAGCACAACAGAGACCCTCGATCTTTCTAGCTCCACACAATGGCAACACCTGCAATGGTGGTGACTGCGGGGGAGGGAGTGGGAGGGAGAGGATGGTTTCACACATGCAGCCTAGTTCCCATGTACCTGCGAATGAAACTTGGCACACTCGCCCACTGCTGATGGGTCCCTGTTCCCAATGGGCCATGGACTGCTACCATTCTGTGCCCTAGCAGGATCCAGACAAGAGAGCCTTTGTCTGTTGTTGCCTTCATCCTCTGGAGTAGCCTCCCTTCAGAGAATCACAAGGCTCCTAGAACAAGCTTTAAGGGCCTGGTTCTTTCTCAGGCTTTAGGTAATAACTGGTTTGGAAACAGCCCCATTTTTTTCCAGTTTGCTCTCTCTATCTTAATACCTTTCTCAGTTTTCATTGTGAAGCCTCCCCAAACCATTTTGGAATGGGGGAGAATCGAAAGTTGATGAATGGATGAATGGTTAACTGAATTCAAATAAAATGAGTATGTGACAGACACTGCTAAGGCGGAATCTTCTTTTTTAAAAAAAAAATTATTCATTTGAATGGGCAGATAGTGTTTTTCACTTTCATAACTTGAAATTGATGGAAGTCAATTGCCACATACAGAAGAAAACCAGCAATACATATTCTGAATTAAAATTATGTTTCCTTTTGAGTCAAGATGAACTCTCTACAACATGAATGCACCCATGCAGTTTTCTTGGCAGTGAAGGGAAAAAAATGGTCATAAATGATTTGGCGATGGGGAATATACTCCTACATTTATATTTGGGGAGAGGGGTAATTGCATTCAACCACATTGTTTTGCCCCTCTTGTGTATTTTTCACCGATGTGTATATTTTCTCTTTTGATATATTTTTAGAAGTGGTGATCGATTTATTGAAGAGAAGACCCTCTTATTGGCTGTCCGCTCTTTTGTGTTCTTTTCTCAGTTAAGTGCTTGGCTGAGTGTGTCACACGGAGCTGTGCCTCGTAATATTCTTTGCAGGTAGGCTTTTCTTGAAAAGCACCTCCTCCTGTCCATTCTAAACAGGATGAGAAGCATGCTTTTAAGTACTGCTTTAGATTGAATTAGTCTGCTTGATCCCATTTAGGAGAGATTTTCTTTTAAAACAACAGCAACATTATTTTAGATTGTGTGCGTCCAAAGGCTCAGGAACTAGATCATGCACTAAATTTAACACCTGAATTGCTTTGACATCTTGCTTTTAATTTTTCAGAGTGAGTGCTGCTCATGTGGATCTGCAGTGGACGTTTTCCCAGACACCAACAGAACACCTTTTCCCTGTCCCCAATATTTCTCACAATGTGGCCTTGAAAGTCAGTGTCCAATCTTTGCCCAGACAATCGAACTACCCAGTTCTGACCTGCAGCATTCATGCCAACTTTGGCTTCTATGAAAACAGAAGGGAAGAGACTAATGTCCATCAGCGCTGTGATTCCATTAAGACCGAACAATCCAGTGTGGCCAACCCGCAACGCCCTTGTGGCAAACTGATGTGGGCTGAAAGCGTGCTTGGCGTAAAGCAAGGTTCTGAGTTTAACACTGCTGTCAGAAACCTGAAACTTTATCCCTTAGCTGGCCTTGGATCTGACTTTGGATCATTAGAATCGAAAGTTCAGGGCTACCCAGCTGGTGTGGAGAGCAGGGCACTGTTGCCAGAAACACCAGAGAGAGCTTTGAAATCATCTTGCTTGGCTGATCCCCGTGGCCATAACAGCAACCCTTCCCGCCAGTCATTGGGAGATTCGATTCCTCTGATAGGCTCTTTACTCCAGGAGCGCCATGAAGTTATAGCAAGGATCGCCCAGCATCTCATTCACTGTGATCCGGCAGCATCCCCTGTCACAAGGAAGGCTTTTAGTACAAATGAAACTGGTGTGGCAAACCCCAAGGGTCTACGCCATGCCCCTGAAGAGAAAACCTTGCTGAAGAAAGGAAGGGAATTGCCCTCCACTGCTGCTAACTTGGAACACAACGCTTCAGAAAACGTTGGAAAAGTCCAGCTAATACCAGAAACACCCTTGTCTCGCTCCTACGTCCCCCTGAACCAGTGTTTCCACCAGACGAGAGAGGAAACCAACCCTCTCATAAGCTCTTTACTGCAAGAGAGGCAGGAGGTTATCACAAGGATTGCCCGACACTTGATTCATTGCGATCCACCACCATCACAAGGTGCGCCTCCTGTGTTCACTTTTCACGACGTTAGTGCAGTTAATCCGAAGGCTTTTCACAGTTCCTATGAAGAGGACAGCCTGCTGAAGAAGAGCAAGGATGTCCCTTCCGATTCTTTGTCCAGTTCTAGATTGGCTTTACCAGCAGATGACCCCAAGACAAAACTTAAAACACCAACAACTCCGTTGCACTCGCTTAAATGTGACGCAGACCAGAACGTATCTCCCAGCTTTAGAAGAAAACTGCTGCCAGCAGGGACCAATGAAGTAGTCCAAAACACATTTCATCAAAGTCCTCTAACTTGCACGACCCAATCATGTAACAAAGAAGGTTATAAATCGGAACTGGCAGATAAATTGGAGTCTGTGCTTTCTGGTTGTCCCCATAAACCTCAAGTAGCAAAGAGAGGCACCGCCAAGCCATGTTCACATTTCAGATGTAGTAATGAACTGGTTTGTAGAAGTAAGTTTAAGGATAGAACGAGCTCTTGTGAAAATAGCGACCCACACTGTTCAAATAATCCCCAGTTGGATCAACACCGAATACTTGAAAATGTTAAAGCGGCTTCAGTGTCAGCATCTGATGGCTGTCACAAATATGAGTCCAGGCACTTAAATAAAGACTCCAAACAATCTAATGTTTCTGAACAAAACTCTCAGCTCACTAGTATTGAAAACTATTTACACAAAGACCATGACACTTTCAAATGCAAAAGTAAGCAAGACAGAGTGAAAAATGACAACAATGAGAACGAAGAGCCAATTGACTATGAGGTACAGAGGCATTGTCAGAAGCCTGTAGAAGATTCCTTGGCTGCTGTTTTTGAACAAAGGAAAAACAGAGGTGCTGGTGAGTGATGTTTAATTGACATATGATCAGTTTCTGTTGTAAGCATTGAAGATGACTCAGAAGAAAGTTAATCTCTGCCTGTGAGGTTGGTGTGTATACACATGCATATTCAAAATGATAGCATCCAGAGAAACAAATACTTGCAACAAGAGGAATGAGAAAGTTCTTTGGCACTCCTTTCTGACCAAAGCAGTGTTAATTATTTGCTGGAGATGATTTTCTTTTTTCTGACTTGAACTTTTAACCATGCCTAATTCTACAAAGTAGGGTGACTATTGAAATCCTTATACTTTGCAATATTTCCTTGTTTGTGAAAGTGAATATTCATAAATAGTTAATGGGGTTAGGTAATAATATGTGTAGAGTATATGCAGGAAATTTGTGACTTAGCTAGTCCCCTACTGAAAGATGATTGCATTAAGTCAAAAATCTCATAGAAAAATATCCTGGCCCATGGAATTTTTTCATTTTCACTTGCCAATCCTAAAAACCATGTTCTCTAATGGATACAGGAATTTAAAACATCCCTATTTCTCTGATGATGAGAACAGAAATGAACCAGCATGTCTTTTATATTTGAATTAAGATACAGATTAGTTTCCTTACAAACCTGGTGGCACTTTAGGTCTCTCAAGCCAATTGTCATCTTTTAGAAGAAGTTACTCTCGAAAGCACATCTACAAAGTACAGATACTGGGGGTTATGGTAGACAACATTTATTGAGTTTCCTTGATCTGTAGTTCCATTATTTGTTAAGTACTTAGAAAAATGGAGACGTAATGGCACTCTTTATAACAGGATGCTGTCTTCTTCTTTGGGCAGAAAACAATACCACTCAAACACGTGTGGCGCAAAAGTAATTTTCACCACTTGGACAGGATTTCTACCAAGGCCTTCCACCCCCGGACTGGATTACCTCTCCTTTCAAGTCCAGTAAGTTACAATTTTACAGCCCTACTACCTCTTTATTTTACAGGTTTTTAATAACCACAAATGGTGGAAGCAATCCAGTGTATTTAGCCTTTAAGATACCTTTCAAAGCTCGAGTTCTGGTATCTGGAAATATTGCCTCATCCAGCCAATTTGTGTTGTTTAATTTTAATCATTATCATAAATGTTGTATGCACTAAAATTTCAGACTCGTTTTGGAATACAAAAACATAACTCTGTTTCTGTGGTTGCAGGTTCCTGAAAGAAAAACACAGACGGGATGCTTTGATCTTGATGCGTCATTATTGCGTCTGAAATGTTTATCCTCCAAAAGGTATTTTTTGAAATACGTTTTCTAACGTTTGTATATTCTAAAGTATACTTTGGAGCAAATTAATATTTTGGAAAAAGGGTGAATGAATTGGAGCAATGCAGAAAGAGGAGGAAAGACGGTGAATATTGACTTAGTACGTTCAATAAAATATGACCCACAACTTTATACTAGGTTTTTATTTATGAAAACCAGATCATGTTGTAATCTCTAATAACGCATGGTTACACATAGTTCTAAAATAGTGTTTTCCAAACTTGGCTGCTATAAGATATATGAACCAATTCCCAGAAGTCCCATGCTGGCTGGAGAATTCTGGGAGTTGTAGTCCACACATCTTAAAATTGCCAAGTCCAAAAACACTATCTTAGAACTTCGTGTAACCATGCGTTATTAGAGACTACAATATGATCTGGTTGTCATAAACAAACACTCAGTATATTATACAGTATATTATAGGGGGCTATATTTTATTGAACACACTGTTCTAAAAAGTTCACAAATGTTCAGTCATTAATGTGCGAATTTCTTGGATTCCTACACCATATTGCATCGCAATGTAACAGCAGAAGAAATTGCTTCCATAACTTTTTAATTTATTATTGATAGATGTTGCAGTGACCAGACTCCATAGTTTGACCTGGGGTAATTGTTATCTAATCAGTGAGACAAAGCAGACTGCCGTGTCTGGCTTAAGGAGCTAAAGTTCATGAAATGCTATAGAAAATTGGTAAATCTAACACCTAGAAATTCCTAAGGATTGTAGATAGATGCCTTGTGTCACCCATGGTAGCGTTTCCCCCCCTAAATACTATGTGTAGTGAGTTATTCTTTAGAGAGGGCCTTATCATTATTATAGTACTGGAATTGTGTACATTTCTTTTACTTCAAAGCCTAAGCATTTGAGGCCTGTGTCTTAAAAACAAATTACTGGAATGCATCTTAGACCTCTATATTTTTTTTAACTAGTCCACAACGATACATAAACAAAGAGAACGATTCTGACATCCATGAGAAAGCACTCCTAAGTTCCAGTGCACCATCTGTTACAAGTCTTAGCCTTCTTGGAAACTTTGAGGTAACTTACATATTCCAAAACCTTTCTTTTTCTAACTGACAAACTGGCTGTTTTCTGTGTTATATATAAGACGAGCCAAAACTTACCTCATTGATACAGTGGCTTGCTTGCATGGAGAAGGTGTCAAGTTCAGGCAGCTGGTTTTCAGTTAAAAGAATCCAGTCCTACCAATAGCTTCTTCCTGAGACTTTTGAAAGCCATTGCCTGCTGGATTGGCCAGCCCAGAGCCAGAAGAATTAAGTCAGTGCTGGGAACTTCCTTTTCAACCATTATCTAAACCAACGTTTTTCAACCTTGGCATCTTTAAGCATGCTGGCAGGGGAAGTGTAGGGAGCTGAAGACTTCTGTTCTTTCCAAATTCTTTCAAGCATTTCCTTTTGTTCTTTCTCTCTGTCCATTTTCAAATACAAATCAAGACTTGATTCTTAGGATCATATTTTCAATTTTCAGACTCTGAGATGCTTCTAACAGCTATGTGTATGTTTTAGTGATTTTACCCCTGGTAATCTTCCAGATGGAGGGAAAGGAAGGGCATACATTGACCAATAAAATCATAACTATCTATAAACGTTTTTCAATGTTGCCTTTGTCCTTTTAGGAATCTGTACTGAACTATCGTTTAGATCCGCTGGGTATTGTGGGCGGCTTCACAGCTGAAGTGGGAGCAAGTGGACTTTTCTGTCCAACTCACATGACTCTTCCCGTTGAAGTTTCTTTTTACAGCGTTTCTGAGGACAACGCGCCCTCTCCGTATATGGTAAATATATCAGCCTTCTGTATGTAGAAAATGTATGTTGTGTAACATCTAACATCTTAAGAGAATAACAGAGTTGGAAGGGACCTTGGAGGTCTTCTAACCAACCCCCTGGAAGAGACCTTTCTATATTCTAAACATCTTTCTACATGTTTCACGTGGCTGCCACAAGATCTTGTGAAAAGCTGCACTGTAATGCTTCTAATTGCCCTCTTGAATTTCGAGACTAAGCAAAAATACTTATTAACAGTTTCTCTCAGGTATAAATTTGTGAATTAATTACTTTGATGTGTTAATTCTTATGTCCGTACACCTAGTTGTAATCTTATACTTGTTTTCTTCTCCTTTCCCTCTCAGGGTGTAATCGCTTTAGAGTCCCTTGGTAAAAGGGGTTATCGGGTACCTCCTTCAGGAACAATACAAGTGGTATGTATCGTGTGGCAGATAATTACATTAAGTTCATGGGCCATGGAGTCTAACTCCTTGCTCAGTGCGGGAATCCAAATTGAGGCATCTCAGGTGGAGGGCTAGCTAATTTTTGTTTGAACACAGCTATTGAAAGGGGGGTACCACCTCTTCGTGTAAGAGATTCCAGCACTGAATTATTCATACCATTAAGATTCAGTTGGACTTTGCCTTCTTGTGACTGAAATCCAGTATCTTGCCAAAATTGCAGAGAGAGAAAACAAGTCTCATCCATGCTTTTAGGTAGTTGAAGACCCTGGGGTGGGGTGGTTTTTTAGAGTTTTAATGTTGCGATTTTAGTGTTAATTCGGCTTGATTGTTTAATTTGGTTTTATCTAACTTATTGTTGTGTGATTTTATTTTGTAAGCCGCCCCGAGTCCTTTTGGAGAGGGGGCGGCATATAAGTCGAATTAATAAATAAATAATAAATAAATAAATATTCCTCTTCAATCAGTATCTTTCTAGAAGTTTAGTTTCTAGTACTCTGATCTTAATTGCCTTCTGGATATTCTCCCATTAATAAAACTGTTTTAATGTGTTCATTATGTTTCTCATAAACAAAATATTCAAAACAGAAGGCCCAGGATATATTCTTGTGGCATGTCACATGATGCAATTTGAAGAGGCACCACTGATGAAACCTCTTGAGTCAGCTCTACGTTCGATTTTCATGCCTGTACTTTAGTTTGCTAATCAGAAGGTCATGCAAGTTCTCTGGTAAAGCTTTATTGCATTGTAGACTTTATTGCATTGTTAAACATTTGCTTATGAAAAAAAAAGCTTGACAGGGACAAGGAGAGTGAAAATAATCTGATGCTGTGTTTCATTGTTTTAGGTGAAGAAGTACACACTTCTGACCCTACAGAGGGCCATTTATGCTAATTGAGAAATAGGGGGATAGTGTTTGTGAAGATACATGGTTAATTACAGAGGTCACGCTGCTTCAGGTTCAGAGTAAGAAAGAAATTTTCTCTGCACCATTTCTTCCCACCGAGGGTAGGGCTTATTTCTCTGAAAGCTGGAATTCTGCTTAGTGATAGACTCTAAATATTCTTAGTTCTTATTGCAAATCGGCTAAAGATAAGTTCAAAGGAGATGATTAGTTTCCTATTGAGAAATTAATCCGTTTCAAAATACAGAGATTTTGTAGAGAATGATTTCTAATAGAATCAATTCTACTAAGCAATGATTAAGTCAAGGCACAGATTTTTATCATGCTTACATGAGTTAATCAGCTCACTAATGCAAGAGTGTCTATGTCACATTTACAACTGCATTGTGAAAGGCAGTAATATGCAATTGTTAGGTGTCTGCATCTTCAGCATTTCATTACCTTTTGAATTTTGTTATTCTCACAACCATACAGATGTGGGTCAGTCAGTTTTATTCAGGCTAAAATCCCATAGTCTTTAGTTCATGAAAGTTGGTGTCATAATACTTTAACAGTTTTTGGGGTGCTTATAGGAATCTTTTTGTTTTGTTGCAATACTCTACATTATTCCTATCTTTCTAATCAAAATATTTAATTCTTTGCAATACCATCCCAAAACAAAACGACATTATGATCAGAAAGGTATAAAACCAAGCTTGGGCATGGAAATGAGGTGTTTGTTTTTTCTTCAGTCTCAGAGGTTGTTAAATTGATTTCTAATTGGATCAGTACTTGATAAAATGTACATAAGACAAATGTTGATCAGTGCTTTAAATAATGACTGCTAACTGAATTTGTCCAAATACGGCACTGGAAGAGGGAATAATAACATGTTAAAATTAATTTTTGTAGCCTGAGAAACACCAGTGAGAAAACTGAGCATCTGGTGTTCGATTAGGGTTGGCCAAAACCACAGTTTCCTCCATCCTGACAACACTGGCTGAAATTATTTTCTGGAGGAGATACCATGAGATCCATCTTTCTAAATATATTTGATTCTTTCTATCTGCTTCAGCGATTTCAGTGAATTCGTACCATTCTCAAATAAGGGCATTCTTTTTTTCCCCTCTAGACCTTATTTAATCCTAACAAGACTGTGGTGAAGATGTTTGTGGTGATCTATGACTTACGAGAGATGCCTGCCAATCACCAGACATTCCTGCGGCAAAGAACTTTTTCTGTCCCTGTCAAGCGAGAAACAAGAAAAAGCATTCTTCAACAAAATACTCGACGTACTGAAGAGAGACTATTACGCTACCTCATTCATCTGAGGTGAGACCGTGGCTGAGGAAACAAAGGCCTGGCATGGCCTATGGGGGAGTCCATGGGGCTGCAGTTGACATGACAGGAGAGGCCTGTGCCAAAGATGGCTGACAGGGTGGGTTTTTTGTTTTTCCCAAATAGCAGGAAATGTGCTGTCACTTGTCCGCAGTCAAGATCAAAGATTAGTGAAATGGTATAAGGTTTCCTTGCCTGAGCAGGAGGTTGGGCTAGAATACCTCCAAGGTCTCTTCCAACTGTGTTATTCTGTTATTCCCTGTTATTATTATTATTATTTATTATTTTATTAGACTTGTATGCCGCCCTTCTCCCGAGGGACTCAGGGTGGCGAACATATAAAAAGACCCATATATGCAATAAAAAGATATTAAATAAAGACAAGTCTAAGTTACAAAAACTACATTAAAAACAATTAAAATTACAATTATAAACAATGCTATAGAACCACCCGCCCCCCATGGTCAATCCAGGCCGGCTTGCTGAAACAGCCAGGTCTTCAGGTCTCAGCGAAAGGAGCGGAGATCAGGGGCCAAACGAAGATCCGCAGGGAAGCTGATTCCATAGGGCGGGTGCTCCCACAGAAAAGGCCCTAGCCCTGGGAACCGCCAGCTGACAATGTCTGACCGACGGTATTCCCAGGAGGCCCCTCCTGTGGGCGCGGGCAATCGGAATGTGATGCAGGCAGGAGGCGTTCCCGCAAGTATCCTGGACCCAAGCCATTTAGGGCTTTATAAGATTAAGATTGGGTTAGAGGTAAGATTGTAAGCCACCCAGAGTGAACTTGTGTTAAGATGGGTAGCCAATAAATTTTACAAATAAATAAATCACAAATAAAACAAAAGGGACCTTTAAGGGAACTTGGGAACTGGGTGTGTTGCTGGCATGTGTTACTCAGCCTTTTTCCACCTAATTTAGGAATCCCCTACTTGTAATGGGCCATCTTTTGGAACAAGGCAATGATTGGGAATGTCAGGGTTCCAACCAATGTTCTAATAAAATTGTGTTTACCTATCAATTAAAACAGAGAGATAGCACCGATTTGGTTTGACAGATTTTATTTTCCTGCTTATTTGAACGAATTAATTTGAAACTTATAACTAAGCAACTCGGGTTTAGCAGCTGAAACATAGGCATCCTCTCCAAAAGAAATTAAGTCTTGAACAGCCAACTAGTTAATGGCTGAATCTCTGGGGAGGAGGTGCTAATTTAGGATGTGTCACACTGCTGTGGTGAAACTACCTTAGGAAATAGTGGTCAGCAAAAACATTTGAACCAGACTAAAGCTGACATTTACTATTTATAAAAGTTGTCTTGCAAAATCCGAAGAGGTCAGTAATGCAGTTCTTCATGTGGGCTCGCTGGATCTGTTGAATGTCTAAACCAGCTTCTGTAAAATAAGCTAAATGCCCAGACATTAATTTATGGTATACTTTGCATCTGGACTGAAAGTTCTTCAAAATTGCTACAGACAGTCCACCACAGAGAGAGCAGTGCAGAAGAAAAAAAAATGTGGGATGCTATTTTGAGATATAAACATTAATGGTTATGCTAGGGTGCTTTCCTGAATATAACAAATTTCCAAAATTGCAACCGTTTCTTAAATTTTTTCTTATTACAAATAACTTTGAACATTGGGAAGCAAGCATCAAATAAATGAACTGAGAAACAATGAGTCACTTTTGTATTAGTTCACAGTCATTGCAAACAGGAACTGCCATTTGGGATGCTAAAGAGCCCATGAAACTTGGCAGAACTGTAATACAAAATAAAAAATAATAATTTTAAAAATGACTGAATCTTGGGAGACCTTACAAGATAATGTATGGAGACTCACTAGATTTCTAGGCAGAAATACTGCTAATTTTTACTTAGGCTTATGTAGGACTTGTCTTGTGAGACATTGACAGTTGTTATGTGATCATTTTACCTGTTCCTCTCCCAGGTTCCAGAGTTCCAAGTCTGGAAAGATCTACCTCTACAGAGATGTAAGACTTCTGTTTTCCCGAAAATCTATGGAAGTGGACAGTGGCGCTGCATATGAACTCAAATCTTACACTGAATCTCCAATGAATCCTCAGTTTTCACCCCGGTGTTAGCAAAACACAACCGTGAAACTATTTCCTCAATGACCAGATTATTATTCAAGACAAAACAATAAAATATCCTGTGCAAAACCTGAATCACGGAGGTAGTGAGAAGGATGGTCAGATGGGAGTCAAAACCTCTTGGACCAGTTCAGAAATGTTTTTAGAATGAGCTTTGTGTATTCTGAATAGACTGGAACACACTTAGTCGTAACCTTTTTATACTCGTTTTAAACCACTTCATTGGATGTGTTGCAATAGCAGAGTCCCAAATTAGTTTAGTGTTTACACCTTATTTTATTTTTATTTTTGGGCTATTTAATATTTAATGTTCCTTTCACTTAAGTGATGTTTGTCTTTACTGTTCTAATGTAGCACAAATCCGATGTAAAATCATACTACGTATTTTTGACATTAATATTGAAATCTTGAAATATATACAGAACCTTTACTTTGATGCGTGATGTGTTTTTCAGTGATTCTTAACTCGCTTAGAATAAAGATGGGATTTTGAACTTCCATTACATTATCATACTATGCAAAGGATGTGGGGGCAGGAGAAGGATCATGTGTGTCTTTTCCATTGCTCATTTCTTTCCATGCTTAGTTTCCATGATAAACACAAAATCATACCAAAAGAAAAATGTTTTGATTACTCATGGTTAAGTCAACTCATAATTGGCACTTCCTCTCCTCTTTAAAAGTTTCTCCTCCAGCATTTCACTTTATCCTAATGGATACCCCACATTTGACATTACACTGCTGTCCCATGCCTGACTTTCTCAGTCTATAGGGCTTTTATTTTTTAAAGATGTACCATGAAAACAAAGTCATATTTATATTGTAAATATATGTGAAAACAGCTATATTTGAATTCTGGTTTTATTTTGAGATAGTCTTTGTGCTCAGTGGATGGTCGGTCGCCTCTCCCTTTTTTTGTTCCAGGGTTGGTTCTAGAAAGTTAATTCTTTTATTGCAGTATAAAAGAATTGCAAGAGAGGTGACCATGCCATGTGTTAGAACAGGGGTCCCCAAACTTGACAACTTTAAGACTTGTGGACTTCAACTCCCAGAATTCCTCAGCCAGCTATGCTGGCTGAGGAATTCTGGGAGTTGAAGTCCACAAGTCTTAAAGTTGCCAAGTTTGGAGACCTCTGTGTTAGAACATTTGCAGTGATGTTAGAATACTCTTTAGAGCTGTGTTTCTCAACTCTAGCAGGTTGAAGAAGAGTGGATTTCAACTCTCAGAATTGCCAAACCAGCCTTGATGACTGGGGAATTCTGGGAGTTGAAGTCCACACATCTTCAAGTTGCCGTGGTTGAGAAACACTGCTTCAGAGTATTCTCTTAATGTGGTTAGTATTTGAAAGAGAATTAGAATTAAGAAAAGCATTATTCTTCTATTGCTTATATTTCTTTTGTTATTCAACCCCCAAATACAGTGTTAAGCAAAGAAACAAAAAAAAACCCTTTGGTTAAGTGTTTATCTCAATACCTCATCCCCAGCAAACTTTGTTCCTTTGCAGGTCTGAAAAATAAAAAGTAGTCTCTGGGAAAGATACTTTGTCTTTGTTCCAACCAAAGTTTTGGTTTTTTCCTTGCATAACTGGATATAAAATCCCTTCCCAAAAAGTATGCAACAAAAGAAATTAGGCTTATTTACTCTACAAATCTTTCCTTCCTACTAAGATAAAGCACTAGAGTAATTAAATAATTACAGAAACTTTTGTTTTCTTGGCATGCATTTGAATATCAAGCAAATCTAAACTTAAAACTCCCACCCAAGGCATCTAAGAGACCTGAAGGGCAAAGATTTGAAATAACTGC
This sequence comes from Naja naja, assembly GCA_009733165.1. Taxonomy (NCBI): domain Eukaryota; kingdom Metazoa; phylum Chordata; class Lepidosauria; order Squamata; family Elapidae; genus Naja; species Naja naja. The sequence goes on from CM019163.1 coordinate 6,498,047, forward strand.
CTTAAGCCACTTTAGGCACCACTAAAGAATGGAAAGGGGAGTTATAAAAAGGCAAAAATACATGCTTCAGATCGAGTCTTAAGTCCCTTTGGGTACTGAAACTAGGAAGATGGTTTAGAAATTTGCTGTCAGTCAAATTCACTCAGTCATAAAAGAAAGCTAATTGATTAGTAAGCAGAGTGAGAACTGCCTTAAAATTTAAGGTCACTTCTTAAATATTACTTAATGCTAGGTTAATTTAGAAGCAAGTCCAGCTAGTAATCCGTTTTATCCTTTGCAAGATTTCCCATGGTTTTAATCTTTAAATTTCCAGAATCAAACTTTTCCAAGTGCACAGACATAGATCCCATTGTTACACCAACGATGTCTTTCTGAAATTGCAGAAAGACATGGCTCAACCCCTCAATCCCGTATCTCTCTCTACGTGAGAAAGCGCTCTGGAACTTCTCGACTGCTCTACTACAGCCTTAAACGTTCCTCTTCTATATCTCCAGTGGGATAAACAAGGTATCCCATTCAAGAACTTCAGCTCCCAGAATGCCTCAGTAGTCACTCCCAGTGACGTAGGCGATGACGCACGCAGCCTAACAAGCCAAGCTCGCGCAGGAGAGCCAGTCACCCTCCGCGCCTCTCTTGCTTGGGTGTGTGGCTCACTCGTTTTGCTCTTAGGAGGCGTCTCGAGCCGAAAGAGGAATTTTGGCCCGGTCGGCTCGCCGTCTTCGCTGTCGGCCATCTTGTGAGCGGCTCTGTGTGTGAGGGAGGGGGGATATCAGCGGCCGCAGGCGGGGGTTGGAGCTTCGCTTTCCAGGCGGTAGGCCTTTCTCGCCCGGGGAGGGGTGGTTCCTGGCAGCCCGGTTGTCTGGACGCCATGTCTGCGGAGAACCTGGAGCCCGCTTCGGCAGAGGAGCAGAAGGTGAGGGGCAAGAAGGACGCTCGGAAGAGCCGCGGGCGGCGGCGGCGGCGGCAGCCAGGAGGAGAAAACTTCCGGCGGCCGAGGGAGGAACGGCCGTCTCCCCGGCCTCCGCCGAGCCTTTCACGGCGGGGTGGACGTGAGGGGGCTCGGGAGAGGCCTAACCCGGCGGGGCGCGTGTGTGAAAAAAGAAAAACGCCCTTCCCAGCTCTCCTCCCTCCCCCCACCCCCGCGAGAAAGTGGGAGGGGGGGACACACGCCCACGCGGCAAGGCAAGCCTCTGCGGGTTCAGACCTTCTGCCCCCGCCCCGTTTCCGTCTCTCCGCGACGATGGAATAACTCCGAATTGGACCCCCCACACACACACACACACCGAGAATGGGAGGGGTTTCTCGGGAGCCCCCGGTGGGCGTGCCCCGCCCGGGGCGTCTGATTGCAGAGGGCGAGGCGGGATTCTGACATCATCGGGCTCTAATGCGCAACCACCACCCCCCCCCCCAAGAAAAATTAAGGAGTGATGATCAGGTACTCAGGCTGAGCCCAGCGGCCTTCTGGGATTCAAGGTAGCCCGTCAATCCTATCCCCGAAACTTGGGTTTGTTGTTTGGGTTTTATAGCTTGGAGGATCAAAGCTGGGTTCGGAATCAGAATAGGAATCATGCTGGAAGGGACCCCGGAGGTCTTCTAGTCCAGCCCCCTGCTCAAGCAGGAGACCCAATATACCATCTCAGACAAGTGACTGTCTGGTCTCTTCTTAAAATCCTCCAGTGATGGAGCGCCCACGATTTCTGGCGGCAAATCTGTTCCACTGGTTAATTGTCCTCACTATTAAGAAGTTTCTCCTTAATTCCAGGTCGCTTCTCTCCTTGATTAGTTTCCATCCATTGTTTCTTGTCCTGCCCTTTTTGGAAATTCAGTTGACCCCCCTCCTTTTGTGGCAGCCCCTCAAATACTGGAAGACTGCTATGATGTCACCCCGAGTCTTTCTTTTCTCTAGACTAGCCAAATCCAAATCCTGCAACCCTTGTTAATGTGTTTTAGTCTCAGGCCTTTATAGGACCATTGCTTGTGTCTCAGTACTAAACTCTCCTGGGTCATGTTTCAGGCCGTAAAGAAAGAGCAGAAAGCGTCAAAAATAGGTCAAACATGAACAAAATAACTTAGTTCCGTGGCCCAAAGGTACTTTTTAGGAGGCCACTGGACTTCCTGGTTTTTTTCCGAAGGAATTCCACGTCCCATCCAAAAACTGCTTCAGCTCTTGGAGCTGAAGAAACTTCTTAGATGAGAAGCAAAACATCTTCAAAGAAAAACCAGGACGTGCAGTTACCTTTTGAAAAAGCACCTTTCGGACAACCATGAACCTGGATGACTGAGAATCTCCATACACACTTAATGCCTTGATAAAAATTTAAATGATTGGCCTGTGTTGGCTTGTAATGTAATCTTGTAAGTAGCGATCTTGTTACCAATTTGTTCACACGGGTAGCATCTTAACACCTACTACAATATTACAAAGTTGAAAGTCTATTCAAAGTATGTGTTGTGCAATTGGTCTTTATGTTTCTGTAAATTGCAAACATAACCCTTATATTATTTAGCCAAGAAACAATTGTGAAATGTGATTGCATTATATACTTTGTAAGTATTAGGGTATCACAATATGAATTGTGAAATCACAAAACAGTGTAATAAAATGCCAGTTTCTTATACTTTTAGGAAATGGAAGATAAGGTGATTAGTCCTGAGAAAGCTGAAGAAGCAAAGTTGAAAGCAAGATATCCTCATCTGGGCCAAAAGCCTGGGGGCTCAGATTTTTTGAGGAAGAGACTTCAGAAAGGAGTAAGATACAAAGCTAATCTACATAATAAAGGGAAATGTTTTAATTTATCTGTGTTTGCTCTGAAACTAAAACCTGTATCCTAGTAGAAGAGCATATAGAATATTCAAACAATGCATTTATCTTCAAGGATACAAATGAATGCTGTAGTGGATCTCCTTTTGAGATATTTCATGCATTCTGTTCATAATGAATGCGTTCTTGGCATGTGACTGCAATGCTAAATACCCTATTCATTAATGAACAGGATGTTGTAAGCAATTCTAGCTATCGAATGATAACAAAACCAGGCTTCTCCACTTGAACACATTTTATCTCCATTTGATGAGTTTGTCCAGATAAGGATCAACTTATGCCTTTTGTTCTGCATATGCATCAACTTGATTAAATTAGCCTAGATGCTGAAGCATGTAATTCTTGGAGGAACTACATTATATTTTTGTTATATTTCACTTGATTCATTTATCTTGCAGCAAAAGTACTTTGATTCTGGGGATTACAATATGGCAAAAGCAAAGATGAAGAACAAGCAGCTTCCTACTGCGGCTCCTGATAAGACTGAAGTCACAGGTGACCACATTCCTACACCACAGGACCTTCCACAACGGAAACCATCTCTTGTTGCTAGCAAACTGGCTGGCTGACTAGGCTGGCAGAACTGCATGAAACTTCTTATTCCCTTAATCTTTCCTTAAGTTTTTTTTTCCTCACATGTTTGTTTCCACTAAGTCATTGACTGACTGCTTGGCAGGTAGTGGTAGCGTGTGTGCTGCTATTGTAAGAGTCCAATTAAGAATTGCATAATCCTTGGACGAGTTGAGAACAATGCACTGATTTTTTTTTAAAAATGACATGTTTAGAGCAATGTAATCTACTTGAAAAATGTACATATTACCTGTTTGCTAGTGTAGGGCTGGTTCCAGCAAGTGACAAAGCAAGTTTGAAATTTTTTAATGTTTTGGCATTCCTTAGTTCACTTTCATTGCAGTGTAATATGTTTGCATCAAATACCAGTTCTCCCGTGTTTTGGTTTTGAAAAGTAGAGGTTTTAGACAGTAAGTTGCTAGAAGGTAGAGCATGTATTAAAATGATGGGGCTCTCACTAAATTTGTGTATCTACTCTTGAACTTGAATGGCCTTAAACCTACTTCAGCTTTAACAATAGATTCTTACTTGAGCAATATTTGCTCATTTTGCTGTAATTCTTGTAAACTTTGTGCTTATTGACAACTGTCTGTTGAAGCTGGTATTCTTTTCGGTTCTGTGTAGCATAGAACACGTTTTTAAAGTGGATGAAGTATGCATGTGCATAGACTGCATTCACTTTTGTGCCATGTCTGTAAATAAGATAGTTTTGCACAATTTTTGCAAATATGTTAACTTTACACTTTTAAAAATGTGCCAACTGCAAGCACAAATTCCGTCTTTTGAAAAATCGTAATACTTATTTGAATCAAAACCTCCTTAATGAAAAGTAAAAGACATGTATGATTAAAGTCTGGAAACTGTTGAAGCACTATGGGTAGATCAGCTTTACCGATGCATTTTCCCATTAATTGATACAATGTTCAGTATATTTTCTCTCTATGTACAAAATAGTTTATCTGAAACAACGAGGTTCAATTTATTTCAAGGGACTAAACTTAAAACACATTAAGCTACTTTTAAATCACCCTATATAGGGACCTCCAGCACTACTGTATTTCTTCAGCACATTTGAAGATCTCTTTTTAAAATTAAATGCAAGAAGTTTAAAAGAAATTATGGATACTGCTACTGGAGGCCTCCAATCATATAAAGACAGCATCTGCTATTTTAGTAGTAGTTTAAAAAGAATACAAACTTTTTAGATTAAGAAGTAAAGATGGTAATGGTTAGATTTGATATGTTCTAAAATTATGATGTCTTGTAAGATAAGAGTGCTTTGTCATTGTACATTATAAATATTAAAAGCAATCCTATCTTGGATATAGTTGGCTACTTATACACATAAAATAACAAATATTTTGTCTGTCTTAAAATCTCAGACTTACTTGACATTCTCACTCTGAAAGGTTTTCTGTATAGTTTGAGAGATTTGGCAATAGAAGCTGGATTTTTCCCAAGGTAGTCTCTGAAAGTAATAAATTGCTGCTGCGCTTCTTTTATAAATAAATTCAACATTCAGACAAAGTAAAGAATAAATTAACATTTTCGAAGCTACATCTCAAATTTTAAAAGGTTACTTTATACTGATCCGAATCACTCCATTAGCTGCATGGGTGACAGTTTGTAATTTCTAGTTTATTTGGGAGGGCTATTTTGTCACTTCTCCCCTAAAGCTATATATTTTTCTTTTATCTCTGAGTAGTAATGACATGAGATCTATTCCTGCTATAATCTGCTTCAATTTTATGTCCCAGTTGTATTGGAATTTGAATGCTGTGAGCAGTAAAATCAGCACAGGAGATACTTTGTTAGGGATAGAACTGAGAACCGAATATCTGATTCGAGAACATGTAATCTTTAATGGAAATTCTAACAAACATTCAATTTCTTTTTATAAGAGACCGACCCTGTTGACTAGCTTCAAATGACTTCCTAACAGATTGCTGCAGATTATAGTAAGGTGAATTGTTTTGGTGGATAAGGGCGTATATAAACTATGTCAATCTAAACATTCCATTCTCCTGCTTAATAAGTTATATTTTTGTATTGATAAAACTGGGCAAATGTTAGGGATACAAAAAACGCAAGCTGAGCGATTGTAAGAATATCTACTCCAATACCAGTCTGCTTTGATAATGTCTCTAAAAAACTTCAGCAACTGAAGATAGGTTGGTCTTCGATTAAGGATGCAAATAGTTTGATCAGTAATAATTTCTCAGAAGAGAGAATGGACATCTAAGCTGCAGCTTATTTCAACAAGATAAAGCTGTTGTGTATGTATATATACTGTATAATATGAGTTTTACCATTTGATACCTTTTTTCAGAGATCTGCAGTACAGCCTAACAATCTGCTTTATGCAGTGATTAGTAATGCTCAAGGATGTCTGTACTCAAAATAGATAGTAGCCTCCCAACTACTCCTCAGTAGTTCAGTAATAGTGTGTCAAGTGATAAAATTTTCCCTGCTTCTGCTCCATCCCCTGACTTTGCCCATTGTCACAAGAATGTGTGTGTGAACATGTATATGCAGAGGCCACATTAAGAATTGCCTGCTCTGATAAGTTCTTTGATGCATTCCATAACCTGAGGCAACGAGGGCTTCAGGTGCTCCCTACAGTTTTCAATCTGTATAATATGCATAATAAATACAATTCATTTGTTTTCACTGCTCTGTAGAAACTTTGTCTGGTGTTTTACTGATGCACCCTCCCACCGCTCACCCCCAGTTACTGCCTTGAATCCCTTAATTCTGACTAAAAGCATTGGTTTCCATGGAATTAATTTTGTATTAAGGAAAAAGCTTCTGTTTTCTAGTATGTATTCAATATTAAGCCTATAATGTTCTTGACTGTAACTATATACCTCAGTTCTTATTTTTCTAAAAATTGTATTAAATGTTATGATTTGATTTTAATACACTAATAGGCTTGTTTCTATGCAATTCATTTATGAAAATTAATTCTGAAAATTAATCCAAGAATCATCAGAATGGATTCTTCAGACAAATCCCTGAAGGAGCAGGAACTATGTAAACTCTTTAGGGTTCCGACTTCCTCTGGGGCTTTTTGGTACAAAATTGTAGGTTCATGTTTTTATCTGCAGTATACCCTCTTTGTAGATACAATAACACATTGGTATCTGACATACTTGCAATTTTGGTAAACTGAAGAAGGTGAATTCCACCTGCACAGCTAACCTTAGCTCTTTTAACTATTTGAATAGAAATATATTCTACTTACAACCAGACAATTAGGATCTATTCCAGTTGATAAGATGGCCAATGTAAACCAACACTTACAAATTGGGGTTTGATAGACCTTACTAAACTTTTATGAGAGTTTCAGAATTTTTGGAAAAGTTGGGAAGGGGGCCAATGTCATTAGCTTTAGTATAAAAATATTACACTCTAAGGGAGAGTACTGTAGCTATCACGTTTCTGCTAAGAATCCAATCATCTGGTTAATCTATCTGTAAACTTGACTTATTTATTGGCCTAGTCTATATTATGCTACTAAAATTCTCCTGTCTGTTTTTACCCTCCAGTTGGCCCAAAAGGTTGGTTGTACTGGAAATTTGTTTGAAACAAACCTGCCAATTTAAAGAACACATTAAAAAATTGGGACTGGTTACTCCTGTGGAATTGAAATTTCCAATGTTCATACCACTTTTATGGGCTGACGTTTGGCCGTTGCAGCATCCCCATGGTTATGTTGTTATTTCTGATGCTCCCTGCCAGCTTTCCTGCAAGCAAAGGCCAATGGGAAAGCTGGCAGGAAGTCAGAAGTGGCTCCCATTCCTGGTATATTAATACCACAACAAAACCGCAAGTTTAAAGAATGCAGAAAAAATCCAAAAGCCACCATTCCTCATGGAATCTACACAACGTTCACACCAGTTTTATTTGCAAACTTCTGGCTGTTGCCGTGTCTCCAGTCACATGATATACTTTTAAGATGATGGTGACACCATCCAACATCGGTTAAAAAAAAAACAAACCAGCCTAATTATGCCTTGTGGAAAGGAAGATGTCATATAGTGAACAGATAACACCAAACATCAGGAAGTGGTCACACACCAGACTACTACTTTTCTGTCAAAAGATGACTCTGGGTCATAAGGTTGTCTAATCTTGCAATTAGTTTTGGGGCTTCATTAAGAAATCTAACAGATGGACTTTGTTGGATTAAACTTAGTGGAAGCTCAATCTTTTGTTAAGCACCTGCGTACATAACAGACTGGACTATCAAATTTACCACTTGTGCTTAGCTTGCTATACAGTATTACAAACCCAGCCTGTGTGGTTGGTTTATTCAGGATATTGTACAAAAAAAAGAAACAATGACAGCAGGTGGCAGCACTTATCCATGACTGATCTTGAAAAGTAGGGTTGTTGATTGCTACTTGGAGACAACTTAACCCAAAAAGTACAGTGGGTGCATATGTATGGCTTTGGCTTATTTCATGATTGCTTGTTCCTGCTAAATACTTTCATGGGTCAATGAGCTGAAGACTGGGGGATCCCTGGTTTAGGACGATGGAGGAACCATCCCAACACAAGGAGCCATTATGGTATAGTGTCTAAATCAGGTTTTAAAAGTAATCCTCGACTTACCATCACTTGTAACTCATCTTCCCCTCCCCTCTAAATACAGATAGTCCTTGACTTACAACCACAATTGAGCCCAACATGTTTGTTATGCGGACATTTAAGTGAGTTTTGCCTCATATTACGACCTTTCTTGCCACGGTTGTCAAATGAATCACTGCAGTTGATAAGTTAGTAACCCGGTTGCTAAGTGAATCTAGCTTCCCCATTGACTTTGACTGTGAGGTGGTTTTGAAAGATGATCATGTGACCTTGGGACACAGCAACCGTCATAAGCATGAACGAGTTGCCAAGCACCTGAATTTTGATCACATGACCCTGGGGATGCTACCAAGGTCGTAACTCTGAACAAATGTTCCTAAGTCACTTTTTAAACTTTGAATGGTCACTAAATAAACTCTTGTAAATCAAGAACTACCTGTATTAAGGGCAGGGAGCAGGGCGGATACCTCCCAGACTGAAATGCTTACCAGCCACGGCTTCTCCAAGGAAAGAGTCTCACTGGGTCTTATGGACGATTTCTTTTCATTCTTGAGGAATTGAATAGAATAACAGAGTTGGAAGGGACCTTGGAGGTCTTCTAGTCCAACCCCCTGCTTAGGCCTACACCACTTGAGACCAATGGTTATCCAATCTCTTCTTAAAAACCTCCAGTGTTGGAGCATTCACAACTTCTGGAGGCAAGTCGTTCCACTGATTTAATTCGTCCTGTCAGGAAATTTATCCTTAATTCCAGGTTGCTTCTCTCCTTGGTTAGTTTCCACCCACTGCTTTTTGTCCTGCCTTCAGGCCTTTGGGGGAATAGGTTGACTCCCTCTCCTTTGTAGCAGCCCCTCAAATACTGGAAGACTGCCATCATGTCCCCCCTTAATCCTCCTTTTCATCAGACTAGACCTGCCCAATTCCAGCAACCGTATATGTTTTATCCCCCAGTCTCCTAATCCTCTTCGTTGCTCTTCTCTGCACCCTTTCTAGCGTCTCCAGTCCACATCTTTTCGAACGTCTCCTTTCCATTTTAAGCGTTTGGAAGGGGGGGGGGTTAGAGGGTCGATTCTGCAACCCCGCACACCCCAAACGGGCGAGGAGGCTTCCCTGACTCCTCTGCCTCTGCACGGGAGAAGGACAAGAGGGTCTCCGTCCGCCGGGCCCCACCGCCGGGGAGACGGCGGCGCGCACGCTCGGGCGCCTCCGCCGGTACCCAGCATGCCTGACGAGGCGGAGGCAGCGGCGGAGGGGCCGCCCGTATCTCCTCATCCCTCTTCCCGGCGCATCCCAGGTAGCGACATGGCCCGCCCGGCTCGACAGCCACGGCAGCCGCTGCCCGCCGAGGGGAGCCAGTAAGCCAGCCGCCCGCCCGCCTCTCTCTCTCCCTCCCTCCCTCCTTCTCTCGCATCCGCCCCGCCTTCGGCTCCTCCAGCCGGCTCCGAGGCCGACCTCGCCGCCGGCCTCGGGTGGGAAAGGCGGCGGCAGCAGCAGCGCAGGCTGCTGCTCCTCCACCACCACCATCACCATGGCGGCCTCTGAGCTCTACACGAAGGTGAGGAGAGGCGCGCGCGCGCGCGCGGGAGGAGGCCAGGCCTGCCCGGGTGGCCGTTGGTGGTTGCCTGGCAACGCCGTGGGGGGGCAGTGGGGGTGGCGCGCCCCAAAGGGGTGACTGCTGGCTCCCCTCTTTTTTTTTTGACTGGGGGGGGTCTCTTTCTGGCCGGGGGTGAAGGAAAGGAGTCTTGGCCGTAGGGAAGGAGCCTCCCTCCCCATCCTTGCTTGCATGCGGCATTGTCTCCTAGCTTGGGGCTCATTGAAACGCCCGTATATTTAAATAATATGTATTTTTATATGTGCGTTTCTTGCTTTTTGTTTCGTGTTTTGCTCAATTTTGGATTGCATCCCCCCACATAATGCAAAAAGCAGGACGACATGGCAACCTGGGCCTGCAGCATCTTTCAGCCTGCATCTTAACTGCCATGTCCTCCATTTATTTTTGCCTCCATCATTATCCCCGTCTCTCTCTTTGCATATCCAAACGCAAGGAGGTTGGAGCATCCTTTTTATATGTTTAAAAAAAACTTATTTAAGGACTTTTGCAGCTGCATTTTACAGTTTTGGCAGGCCCTTCCTCAAGATTCATCTCTCCCCCCCCCCAGAAGGGGTTGGGAATTTGAAGTCACTGCCCGATAAAGGTTTAAAAAAGCATAATTTTGTGCATTAGAAAAACTAGTTTTTTTTTTATGATGGCAGCTCTAGGAGGAATGAAATCTGCTTCATCAGCGCATGGATGGAAAGCGGTCTTTTGTTTATAATAAGGCTTCTTTGATCTACCGGTCTTTCTATTCTGCTATCTAAGCATGCATCATATTTGGTTTAATTGTGTTTGTTTATTTCCAGTACTTATAATGCGTCCCAGTCCCCAAGGACTCTGGGTGGTGTGCTACGCAACATTTAATGAAAAGAAAAAACTGACATTAAAGAACTGCATCCAATTTAATATAAAAACCCAAAATTAACCCCAAAAGGAAAGCAATAATAACACCCAAGACAGGCATGCATTGTCAGTCACGTGGGACCAAAACAATGTTCAATCAGCTCTTACTTGTTTATGGAATTGCAGCAAGTTAGGAGCTCCAAATATTGCTGAAATGAAAATACTGTCGACCATAAAGTGGGGGCTGTTTTAGAGAAAGCTTGCCTGCTGAACGGCACAAGGAATGGAAACTTTTGGGTTCTCTGAATAGCCAGCCTGGATGGGGAGATATACATAATTTTGGCAAATCTTTGCCTAATTGCAATGTCATTGTAATCTTTTCTTATTCTGTTCAGCAATAAGTTTTGTTTTCCTTGGTGGTAGAAGTGGTAATTTTACTTTCTTAACACTGTACAGCTAATGATAATCTTGTGTCTGGGAATGATGAATAAGAGATTGACGTTACTACTGATAAAAAATATTTCACTACTATAAGATTTTGACTTTTGTGCTATAAATTGCTTGCTTGCTGTTATAATCTAGGCAAATCTTAAAACAAAATTATTCTAAGCAGGTAAAACCTGCTTATTTGCTTTTTTCTGGAACTCTCAATTCTTTATTTCTGGGGGCAATTCCTTCTCTTGTTCCATATATGTTGATGATGTACATCTGTTTGTTGGAATTAGAAAAGTGTTTGATCTGGAGGATGCTGCAAAAAAAGTTAAGATGGCAGCTATGACTCAATGACAGCTATGATGGAGTGTTTCTTTTATTCATTCAGTATGAGAATAAAATGAATGAATAGTTAAAATGAATGAATAGTTAACTTTTCATGAGGTGGATTTAGCAATGGCCCAGGGTTCTGTAACTTAAGATGCTGTGTTTATCTCTGGAGATTCTCAAATTTTTCTTAAACTCTTCTGTTAGTATTTTTGCTTTTCTGCTGTTTAGAGAATTGCAAAGCCTAAAAAAAAATGGTGATGTAGAAATGGCAATTTTTTTTTCTTTAGGGATGTGTGTTACATTAATTAATTTTGGATTAGCATATTATAATTTAGTTAACTAGCATGAATCAGATCACTTTCTTTTTATTTTACTTGTTCCTTTGTGCTTTTTTAAAAGGATTTTTTTTTCCGGGGCGGTGCCTTTGAGTCAGTCTTGACTCCTGGTAACTGCCTGGACAAGTCCATGAAGGTTTTTTTGGCAACATTTCTGGAAATGGCTTGCCATTGCCTTCTTCCTAGAGCTGAGAGGGAGTGACTGGCCCAAAGGCATCCAGTTGTTACGTGCTCATATTTATCACAGTTGACTTTGCGCCTGCAACAGGTTTACAACTCACATTTTGCCCAGTTTCTTATCTGGTGCTTTCGTCTACTATACTAAACTGGGTCATTTTGAAAAGTTAGGCAAGTTTACCTCAATTCACAGGTCCTGAAGGATGTGTAACCTAATAAATTCTCCAATCACTTCATTTGCAGCGATGTTGCAGTCTTTTAGCTTGAATTGACTCCATTCATTAGTCAGCCACGCTTTTGTTCTTTGAGTACGTAAATTGGAACTAATGCAGTTCAACATAAAAAAGAGGAACCACATCAAGTGAAAAATCCCTAACTACTGTGGCAAGGCAACAAAATCTCTTTACTTGTGACATTGGCTTTCACTAAGCGACAGATGGTGTGATCTGTGGAAAGTGGAATAGAGTGGTTTTATTTCGAAAATAAGGCAAACCATTTAGCAATTAGATTAGATTAGATTAACAGAGTTGGAAGGGATCCTGTAGGTCATCTAGTCCAGCCCGCAGCCCATGCAGGAGACCCTACACCATTTCTGACAGATGGCAGTCCAATCTCTTCTTGAAAGCCTCCAGTGATGAAGCTCCCAAAACTTCTGAAGGCCAGCTGTTCCATGGGTTGATTGTTCTCACTGTCAGAAAATTCCTCCTTATTTCCAGGTTGAATCTCTGTTCGTTCGGTTTCCATTATTCCTTTTCTGCCCTTGGGTGCTTTGGAAAATAGCTTGACTCCTTCCTCCTGTCTGTGGCACCCTCAAATATTGGAAGACTGCTATTATGTCTCCCCTGGTCCTTCTCTTCACTCGACAGGCCATGCCCAGTTTGTCAATTGAATCCGTGTCTAATCAGAAGTCAGTGAGGTTTGCACCCAAGTACATGGGGTGTGTGGTATAGATATCTTCTTTGATAACCCATGTAGAATAATTGTGTTAAGTATATGCAATCATATATTCTGTTTCAAAGGATGCATTCAGATGCCTGTTAATTCACCGGTAAGAGGTATTGTGCAACTAACTTTTTTCCTTAATGGATTTTTTATGGGGCTAGTGGCTGGTGATATGCAGATGAAAGAAGTAGTAAGAAAATGGTTGTTGAAGATGTTCCCTGGACTTTCCTTCCTCCTCTTTAAAATTCAGTGAATGAGGCAGGATCAATATTTCCATAGCCTGGAAGCATCTTATCTTACTGGCCCTGGCCTAATGACATTTGCATGGAAACCTTAATGAATGTAGATTCCTGATGGTCTGTAAATTTAGAGCATAGCTACAACAGTGCAGTATATAAAAGCATTCAGAGCTTTAGGCATTTATTTTTTTTAACCAGATGTTTTAGGTAAGCTGACCACTGTGGCCTATTTGTTTCACCGGAAGTTGCACATGTGCTTAAGATCTAAGATCAGATATGGGAGATGGATAATAAGCAAAATATTAATGATTAAGAGGAAAGCAGGACATTTGTAGACAAAGACACTTTTGTCTAGTTTTCTCCAGTTCTTTCTCTTCTATTCATCTGTCTCCAGGTATTGCAATTGTAATGGTGATGATGATAACATTTTGAGACCATCTAATTCAGGGGGTTTCAAACTTGGCAGCTTTAAGACTTGTGGACTTTAACTCCCAGAATTCCTCCTCCACTCATGTTAGCTCAGGAATTCTGGGAGTTGAAGTCCACAAGTCTTAAACTTGCCAAGTTTGAAGACCCTTGATCTAACTCCCAAAGCACTTTGGGCAGCTGTATCCAGAAAAGATCAAACACAGAGCATTGGAAGACTAAAACAACCAAATATACCCCAAACCAACAAAAAACTATCAAAAGCTCAGGCTTGGGTGCAGGCCACATTTTAGCATCATAGCCCGAGAGAGCTAGCTATATAAAATTGCAACAGCAATTTTAGAGGCAAGCAGTTAGAGAAATGGGGTGCAAACACAGTTTAACAAATGTCAATGCAATGTGTTGGTAGACTGATGAGTTGAAGTTACAATTTCTTTCTAAAGGAAAAAAAAACCCTTTCTATTCATTAAAGAAAGCCATGCAAACCAACACTGACATTTTGGTTGATTACAATTTGTCTTAATTGTGCAGTTTATTCCAAGGAAAGTATGATGAACATCAGCAGAACTGACTTGATGAGAGGCAGCATTTTATATATGAAGAAATAATCTTGCTTTACAGGGCAATTCATGGGAAATGTTTATTCATATATGCTGGGCAGACCAAAATCTGCAGCTTCCAAGAAATCAGTCCGGATGTATTGCCTGCCCTTTCTCCAAAATTCTTTGGAACAACTATCCTCACGTTTGTGAATATTTGCAAGCACATCTCAAGAGGTACACTTCCATTGATCAAGGCCTCGTTTTAAAATATGTTAATTAGAGAAAACACCTAAACATTATGATTTGGGTCTCATCTAGTGATAGCAGTACAGGTAGTCCTCAACAACAGATCGTTTAGTGACCATTCAAAGTTACAATGGCACTGAAAAATGTTGAGTTGTGTCCGCATCCCCGTGGTCATGTGATCAAAATTTGGATGCTTAGCAACTGCTTCATATTTATGACCGTTCCTGTGTCCCAAGGTCACGAGATCCCCTTTTGCTACCTTCTGGCAAGCAAAGGCAATGGGGAAGCCAGATTCACTTAACAACCAGGTTACTAACTCTCCAACTGCAGTGATTCACTTAACAGCTGTGGCAAGAAAAGTTGTAAAATGAGGCAAAGCTCAACAAGATTTGCAACAATAGAAATGTTGGACTCCGTTGTGGTCGTAAGTTGAGGACGACCTGTAATGTCTTGCTCGTATGAACATCTTCAGCCTTAACATATTTGCTGTAGAGAATCATAATGTGAATAGGGAAGGTGTGAACTCATCCACGACTTCGTCTAGGACAGTGGTGGCTAACCTTTTTGGGCTCCTGTGCCAAAAATTGCGCGCACGTTCGCATTCACACGCGCACTTGCATGCCAGCACCCAGAAGATAATGTACCCCCCTTGCCTCCTGCGCATGTGTGCTCAATCCCCCCCTGCCACCCTTACCTGCACTGCACCTCACAGCTGATTTTTGGTCCTTTTGAGGCCCTTTTCGGCCTCCCAGAGGATTGAGGAAGGCCTCTGCAGGTTTTGCAGGCCAAAAAATGGGCCCGTTTCGTCACTTCCGGTATTTCTGGAAATACAGGAAGTGATGAAATGGGCCTATTTTTCAGCCTGCAAAGGCTTTCCTCAAGCCTTTGGGAGGCCGAAAAAGGCCTCAAACCAGCTGAAAATCAGTTGTGAGGCGCACGCATGCGCAGTGAGGTAAGTTTGCCTGCGGCTTGCGTGCTGGCACAAATGGCTCTGCGTGCCGCCTGTGGCACGCGTGCCATAGGTTCGCCGTCACGGGTCTAAGATGTATATTGACCAGTTGATGTGAAATGTGAAATGATATGTCTGAAATGACAGCAGCTAGAATTTCTCATCTGTTGCATGACTGGCCAAGAACTGGGCCAATTATTTTTTAACATGGTGCGGAGTAGAAATATGTGAAAACATATGTTCTTACATGGCAGTATATCTGCTTTCTGTGCATAGATTATATCCATGCAAAGATTCTCTTAACACTTTAAAGAGCCTATTTTTAAAAATCTAGTCTTGTAGCATGTGCCAAACACTTGGGCATTTCTATAACAATACATATTAGCATTTATTTTTAAAATCTTTTTATCACTTCAAGTAAATTAATTTACTTTGGGGTGTGGTAGGCGATTAATCATTAACTGCTGAATAGGCTCAAATATTAAAACTGCTTAACCACTCCCTTCTCTTTTTTTGATGCAATCAGCCCTATGAATCAGTGCTTTGCAAGATGATTTGATAGAGTGCTTTTAAAGGAGGTTGAAAAAGGGAAATTCCATTTTTTTAATGTTCCCAAGTTAGGATAGAGTCTTACAAAAATATAGGATGCTGAAGCCATGCATAAATTGTGTGTGTGATATTACCACCATGGTTATAGATACACATCAGAAAGAATTACCTGTAGAAACATGTACTCTGCTAGCAGCAAACTATAGGTGGATAATAGCATCTGTGTCTGTAGTCAACTGTGGCCATCTGAAAGATATATTTATTTATAAAACGTCCATTTGAAAACAGTGCCATTTTCACAGTGTTTCCTCCTTGAGAGGAGACAAGCTATCCTAGACTGAGAGGGCCATGACCAAAAGTATTTCCAGACTCCTGTCCCCTTAACAGCGCAGAGGGGAAGGCCACTGAGAAGGACCAGGGGAGATATGATAGCAGTGTTCCAATATTTGAGGGGCTGCTACAGAGAGGAAGGGGTCAAGCTATTTTCCAAAGCACCCGAAGGCCAGACAAGGAACAATGGATGGAAACCGAACAAGGAGGGATTCAATCTGGAAATAAGGAGAAATTTTATGACAGTGAGAGCCATCAACCCCTGGAACAGAAGTTGCCTTTGGAAGTTGTGGGAGCTTCATCACTTGAGACTTTCAAGAAGAGATTGGACTGCCATCTGTCAGAAATGGTGTAGGGTCTCCTGCTTGGGCAGTGGGTTGGACTAGATGACCTACAAGGTCCCTCCCAACTCTATTAATTTGTAAAAAATCTGTAAATTAATTTTGAAGTTGTTGGCAATATGGAAAAATCAATTATACAGAGAGCAGATTTGGGGGATGGCATCTAATGGGTGCAAGCAAGAAGCCAAGATTAAGGCAGGTTATTGAATATTGAACACTTTGGCTATTAATCTCTCACTGTTTCTATGAGAGGAAGAACAAACAACCCAATCCCACCAGACTTCATATGAATGGTGAAAACAAATTACTGCTGGGAGCAATGTTTTTTTGAACCCCCTCGCATTTGATGACTGTCACAAGACAGTGGGATTTTGCCGTTCTTCCAAGAGGCACAGAGAACAAACACTCTGGCTTTTTGTGCTGGGGAACATTTGGGAAGAACTCTTGGCAAGGAATGAATCCAGCCGTCTGACATAGCTGTCACTCAACTGAACCTTACGTAGCTTTGAGAGTGGACAGTATCACTTTGTCTGCTAGAATCGGCTCAAACCCACAGAGCTTACTAGAGTAGGTTTTATCCCATGTCTCGCTTACCAAGGTGACAATGATTGCTGCTCAGATTAGCAGAAGTTTGCACCACCGTGAATACTGGAAAACAGTGGATAGTTTGACCCATATGTACATTCAAGTAAGTTACCTTATTGTTACGGATGGGATTGAGTGCTAGATCTCATTATTTGGAGATCATAACCTCTTTGCCAAGATGGCAGTCCTGTTTAAAGTTGCATAAGGAGTTGGGTTGATTCAGTTGCAATGGATTGTACCCAAAGGGAATATTTATGCATGTTATGGGAAAAGTACAGAGTGTAGTTTTAATGGAAGAGAATAGTATATTTTGGTGTATAAATTTAGCGATCAAACTGTGTCTCTTGTATTCATTGTATGGCTCTTTAGAGGTGAATTGTGGTTTTATTTTGTTTTTGTTGTTCTGCCTATGGAAACTGACAATTTTGGAATGATGTTTCCCAGTTCAGATTGGCAGAATCTAATATGCATGCAAGAATATGAATATACTCCATTTTTTTTCCAAAAATGATACTACATATTTAACTTTATATTAATGACAGAGGATGCTGTTTTTTCCAGTATTAATTTCAAATACTGTATTTGCCTCCCTGCAGTGCGTTTACTCTAATTTTGCTTCCCTGCAGTGCGTTGACTCTAATTTTATGGGATTTTATAGGAGTTGCAGGAATTGAAAGTACTGGGGAGCACCAGTTAGGGAAAAACTACATTACATTTTATTGCAAAATAATGACTGTTGAATGTAGTGAGACTTATTTACAGACACATCTACCTGTCTTATTATATTATGGGATTCTGTCTGGGTGCTTGATGAGGTTCCTGTTGTCTAACAGCTACAGAGAAAGTGTTGGTTCTAACTGGACAACTCTTTAGTTGGACAACAAAGCAAGTTTTATTTGACAAAAGTTCCTTCCTAAAGATTTATCTAAGAAAATATGATGAAAATGTAATAGTTATTGGTTCAACTTCTAATGTTTCTAATGTTGATCTTAGGGTAAAACTGTTCCTTCTAATGATTTATCGGTTTTTACATCACCTGTCTTGTGTTTTTTCATTGAGAATAAGGCAGTCCGGAATGCTCCCAGAACAAATTAATATCAGTGATGGGTGTTCTCAGTCTTAAAAAGGGTTGCAGCTTCAATTCTAATGTGACTTCCTTGTGGGGCTTCAGTTTTGCTTTTCCTATTGCCAATCTTCTAGATACAAGTTTTCTTCCTGTATAGGTGGCAAAGCAGTAAAACATGTTTTTTTAAAAAACCAACACATTTAATCATGTAGAAATCTCACATGGTTTGCTGCCTGTATTTCTTTCAGGAGAGGAAGACTTTTTTAAACTGCAGTTTGAAGTAATACAGCGCACTCAACAATGCACCACAGAGAGATAGGTTAAAACCTTCCCCCTTCCTCCTGCATTAGTTTTCTGTTTGCTTTTTCTTCCTCCTTTTCTCTACTAAATTTGGTGCAGATTTGCTAATCTTCTGTCTTCCTGTTCTTGCAAACTTAGCAAGTTAGCTATCTGAACCTTGCAATCTGAGCAAGGGTGTGCCATAATTGAGGGACAGCAACTCTGTTTCAGCCAGAAATGTGTTCTTATGCCTCTTTTTGAGATAGCACTTTGTCTTCTGGTGGTGAACAGTTGCTTCCTCTGTTTATACGATCTAGCTTGAAAGGATAATCATAATGCCATGATGGATGCCAGGCCAATGATGCTGGCTGGGGAATTCTGGGAGCTGTAGTCCACACCTCTAAAAATGGCTAAGGTTGACACACACTTGCCTTAACCTTCAAGGTTTTGTTATTAACATTTAAAGTCCAACATGGCATGGGTCCAGGCTATCTACGAGAACGGCTCCTCCTAACATCAAATGCTAACCGCCCTGTACGGGCGCACAGGTGGGGTCTCCTCGGGGTGCCGTCTGCGACACAATGTCGCCTGGCGGCGACCCGGCAGAAGGCCTACTCTGTGGCAGCTCCCACTTTGTGGAATGTTCTTCCGCTGGAGCTCCGTCTGGTCCCCGATCTGTGCACTTTCCGCCACGATTTGAAGACTTGGCTCTTTTTACAATCTGGGCTGTGCTGATTCTCTAGGGTTGGGGTTATTTTAACTAAGGGTTTTTAAATTTTAATTCGGCTTAATTTGTTTAATATTCTTTTAATTAATTAATTTATTGTTGTATTTTAGTTGTAAGCCGCCCCGAGTCCTTTTGGAGAGGGGGCGGCATATAAGTCGAATAAATAAATAAATAAATAAACCTCTCCATGCTACCCTGGCCCCGTTGACGTTTTTATTGCTGCCAGAGCAAAACTTGTCTTCTTTACTTCCTTAGCATTCTTTGCCCTCAAATGGCCCAGTTTCTATTAAATGTTCAGGGAAGCAGGTTCTGCTTTTGGAAGACTGAAGTTATATTGAGTCAAGAAAATGGGAGGGAGGGGTTTGATAGCTGTGAGCATGTTACTACTACTTTACATATTGTATAAAATGATGGAGAGGTTGATCTTGTTGTGGAATGTATGTTTGGAACGTGTAAAACAATATAATTTGGACAAGGAGACCAGAAACCAAGCTGAAATTGCAATTAGTGCTGACAGGCGCTGGATCCAGTGGGTTTGATATACATACATACATACATACATACATGTATGTAGGTCTTGGTGTATTCGGGTCTTGTCCCGTGTAAGATTGAGGACGTTTCAACGAGATCCCACTCGCCATCTTCAGGCTGGTGCTTTCGGCTTCGTGCTTATGCCATATATATGTTTTCGTAGATATATATATATATATATATATATATATATATATATATATATATTCAAGTTGGAAAGAGACCTTCTCTGATTGCTAGAAGAAAGGGAGACATTGGCTGAAACCCAGGGAAAACATTTCCAATGTATTCATTCATGCTTAATGTGGTATGAAATGTTGTTATAATGCTGCTTTTGGGCTTAAGTAGCTGGTACTTGTAATAGAGTAGGCCCGGATACATAACTGCTTTTCTAACAATAACGTTTCTTGATCTGTCCTGATTTTATATGTTAACAATGTACCTAAATTATTGGATACAAACGGTAAATATTTATTATTCAGTTGCATTTGTTACTAACGTTGCTTTTTTAAATCCCAAAATGATGCTTAAAAAAAATTAGCGATGCCCTTACACTCTTTCAGTGGGTTTTTTTTTAAATAGACTTGAGAAGCTTATTGCACCCTGTTTTTGACAATCCTGAGTTTAAAAATACCTATTTTTACCACCACTGGTGCCTTTGAGAGATGCATGCCTTAAGTGAGTCTTATGATGTGAATGTTTTGGTAGATAGTTTGGTCTGGTGATTTGTTCATATGATCTTAGATTAGATCACGAAATGCAAGAAAAAAATTGTTTTAATGCTCTTGTTGTTTCTGTGGAACAGAACCCTGGCAGTAGTGCTCTTTTTATCAAAATTTAATGAGTTTACAGTTGAAAAACTTCAAAGGCTGCCTCATCGTCTGGCTGTTCCAAGGGTTTGTAATCTCCACCTATGGAGGTTCAGCGAAGAATACTAGATGGCATTTAATTATTTGGGGTGAGGGGTGGAATCCATCTGTGTATTATTTATATCAAGCTGTCTTTCCATGAGATAACTTAAAGAGTTTTTTCAATCCTATCTGATAATTAATAAATGGAAGTTTTTTGAAGTGACTGCTTGAACTTCTAGTGGATGTTATTGCCTTAAAACAGAGGTCTCAAAACTTGGCAACTTTAAGACTTGTGGACTTCAACTCCCAGAACTCCCAGCAGAGCTGGCTGGAGAATTCTGGTAGTTGAAGTCCACAAGTCTTAAAGTTGCCAAGTTTGGGGACCCCTACCTTAAAACATGACCCCCCCCATTTTTTAAAAAGGAAAGTTCTCCAAGTTTTTGAGGAGTGGATGGTAGGTTTTCCCAGGAAACACAATATTGTTTTCTTCTCTATCACAAACCAGTTTAAAGTCTGGGGGAAAATCTGTGCTATTCAATAGCTATTTGGTCATATAAAAATGCCAGGATAAACGTAAAACAATATTAAAATATTTCTACAACTATTTCTTAAGCTTAGATTCTGAAGCAAAAACCTCACGGATCCTTTGCAGGACATTGCTATCCAAGCAAGCTGCGTGCACTATAGGCAACAATATAAACCCAAGTTTGATCCTCTCAGATGGAATTGGTTGAAATTCAGGTGAAATAAGAGCAAATAATCACAACTCAGCCAACTCCTGCAGCTTAATTATTAAGAGGATTCTTTGCCACAGTTGGAATATTAGTGCAGAAACCCAGGTGATCAAAATCGCACACTTAAACGCGGTGAGCATCTGTTGATGGCAGACCTTATTCCTTTAAATATCTCATGTAGTGGGCGCAGTGGGTTTTGGTTGTCTGGTTTCTATGGAGATGTGTTCCCTTGGTCCTTGTTGTTGCAACTGGTTGATGTTGTGGTTTTCCCAGCAGAGATGCACAAGATTCCGATGATGTGGCATTAGAACAATGCTTCTCAAGGTTGGCCACTTCAAGACATGTGGACTTCAGCTCCCAGAATTCCCCAGCCAGCATATGCTGGCTGGGGAATTCTGGGAGTTGAAGTCCACATGTCTTGAGGTAGCCAAGGATGAGAAACATTGCCTTAGATTATTGGTGAGAATGGGATTGGCAGTTAATATTAGCAATTATCCAACATGCCCGCATGCCATTGTGTTATTAGTATTGGATGTTTCTTGGATTTTTTTTCCTGTTTTGTCCCAAAGGTGCTTGTGGCAAGTCATAATATGAATGTGGCAAGTCACCCTTTTTAAAAAACATATTTATTTTTATGCTCTCACTAAAGATAAAATACATAATGGGAAAACTGTCTATGGAAATTCTCAGTCATCCAGGATCATGGTTGTTCCAAAGGTGCTTTTTTCATGAGGCAACTGGACTTTCTTGTTTTTTCTTTGAAGACGTTTCGCTTCTCATGCAAGAAGCTTCTTCAGCTCTGACTGGATGGTGGGGAATGGAAGAATTTATATTCCTTGCAGACAGCTGGTCATTTGCCTCCTTTTAGAGGGTCGTTGAGGCCACTTGGAGGTTTGTCTATCCTCAGGAAACCAGAACGTCCAGTTGCCTCTTGAAAAAGCACCTTTGGGACAACCATGACCTGGATGACTTGAGAATCTCCATAGACAGTTTTCCTGTTTTGTATTTTATCTTTGTTGACAAAAGAAAAATAAATATGTTAAAAAGAAAAGGTGACTTGCCACATTCATAGTATTTTCCTAGGATCATTACATGTAATATTGATCCTATGGGTAGGTAAATAAGACTGCCTTGAATGCCAACTAATTTGTAAAGTCTGTGTAGCCTGTAGTAATTAAGCTTTTGGGTTTTTTTATGGCGCACAGCAAGTGGAAAACTCTGTAACAGCATGATCTGCAATTCAATTTCTTTTAGAAAGGTTTTAACTTCTTAGTTCCATTCTGTGTTGCAAAATTTCCAGAAGGTTAAGAAATATGCAGTAGTGGAAGATATCTGTAGCTCCGGTGTAGGATGAGGATGATGGTTTGTTCTCTGAGCTTGTGGATTGGTTTCGGGACATTTCGTTACCAGACTAGGTAACACCTTCAGTGGAGTTTAGGGGATGTCAGTGTCTGTGTTCAGAACTAAGACATATTTCAGTAAACCCTTTAGCTCCAAAAGATGCATCTCAGTACACATGTCTTTTAGCTACAAAAGAGTTTTAACATCCATAGAAAGAGTGAAAGGTCTCAGAGTTTCTGTGGGCTTTATCCTTGCTAATGTTTGCTGGGCCTTTAAGTGGTTCGCCTTTTGGATGGGGTGTGGATGTATTTTGTTGTAGACTTCACTTGTCTCCTATGCAGCCCAACACATTCTTGTTCAGTTTCTTTGCAAACTGAGCTTGAGGGGAGATGCAACTCTGAGTTTGGTAAGAGAAAGATGGAATCTTTTAAAGCAAGGCTCTTCAGACTTGGCAAGTTTAAGACTTGTGGACTTCAACTCCCAGAATTTTTGAGCTAACATGACTGGAGGAGGAATTCTGGGAGTTGAAGTTCAGAAATCTTAAAGCTGTCAAGTTTGAAGACCCCTGTTTTAAAGGGGCTTGTCTGGAAAGTAAGGACCTGTAGATGGGCTTTCGCCCAGCCAGTGAGGAGGCCAAATTTGGTATTAATTAAGGGAGAAAATGATCAGAAATATGTAACATTGACGAGAGAAGAGCTGCATATGTTAGTTGATAAGTCTGTTGATGCTCCTAATATCAATCCCTTTTAAAAAAACAGATAACTGTTTCAATTGTTTTTGTTTTTTTAGTATGCAAGAATTTGGATACCTGATTCAGAACTAGTGTGGAAGTCAGCAGAACTTTTGAAAGATTATAAACCAGGAGATAAAGTCCTGCATCTTCAACTTGAGGATGGCAAGGTAATGTTTATTTTACTGTTATATTTAGTAAGATTTGTTGTACTTTGATTCTGAAATCTTTAGTTTTATGATATGATGCTATTTATTGGAATTTGCATTACCTGCTACTAAAGTCTTCCAGTTGGCTTTAAAGTTTCCTTAAAATAAAGAAAAAAAATCCCATTAAAAGAATATTTTATGTACTACCTATATACCATAACAACCAACTTGAGAAAACAGTTTGTAAGCTTGTTATAGAAAAACTTGGCATCTTTAGGACATCTCAAGTTTCCTTTTAATTCACACTGCTAATGAACGTTGTGGAAAACGTACAAAATATTCTCCAAATGTAATTTATGTCATTTTTTTAGGATATTGAATATAAACTTGATGCTAAGTCTAAGGACCTACCACCCCTGCGAAATCCAGACATACTTGTGGGTGAAAATGACCTGACAGCACTCAGCTATCTTCATGAACCTGCCGTTCTCCACAATCTCAAAGTTCGATTTATAGACTCAAAACTCATTTATACATATTGTGGTAAGCACACACCCCCTGAAGTCTCTTTCATGCTATTTCTCATTAGTGTAGGCCAAGAGTCTTCAAACTTGGCAAATTTAAGACTCGTGGACTTCAACTCCCAGAACTCCTGAGCTAACATGATTGGAGGAGGAATTCTGGGAGTCCATAAGTCTTAAAGCTGTCAAGTTTGAAGACCCCTGGTGTAGGCAAATGGCACATTCCAGACCAGTAATAAAAAAAATTGCAGTTCTGGGAAAAAAATTACAATATTTCTTTCACAACTACAGGGTCTTTAGTATATTTTTAAAACCTTGAAATCCCTATATCTTCGCTGGTTGCGTAAAACCACAATGATGCAATGATTGGGTTTTTCCAATCTTGTCATGGGTTGGCATCAAGTAAGTTTGTAGAATAGACAAAATAACTGTCACATATGTACAGGCATTAAGCTTACCTGAACATGTTAGATGCTATTTTAAACTTCACTGTGTGATTATTGAGCAAAGTCATGTGACACATCTGTGTTTTCAGTTGTTGGGATGATGTGTGCATGCACTGTGTGTATCTGACAAGAGTAATAGATCTTTCATCAGTTTTTGGAAGTTGGTGCAATTAGGGAAGTTCTTTTAAAAAATAGGAAGATCTTAAAAATGCATGAGAATTAGGAAGAGATTTAAGCAGAGTTTATTTAATAAACTTTCTATTAATTTAACTAAGTTTTTCATATGCCTTTCCCCTTCTCCATAGATTAGTATTCCTGTTCTATTCTTTACAAGTATTCTTGATTTGTCTTTTGTATTTCCAATAGCTGGCTTAGCCATTTTAATTCTTTTCTGCTTGGTCCTTTAGTTCCCTCTAGTGTCCATTAGCAACCTTCACCAAGCCTCCTAATATGGGTTTAGTTCTTTTTTAGTTATCTCTCTCTAGTATGTCGTTTAATTACATGCCTGTTTTTCAAATCTTACAGCAAAAATAACCAATATCCCAAATCTCCCTGGTCTCCCAATCTGTTTAGAACGTAATCTTTTTGCTTTTTGCCAACTGTATATTATTTTGAATTCTTAAATCCTCGTTTAATTTTTTTTTAACCCAGAGAAAGTAAAACTCATCAGGTATCTAATTAAATTAAATATTTTGAAGAGCTCTAATGCCCATAAAGTAGTTAAATTGAACATTTCCAAATGTTATTAGAAAGTGAGTAAGAGCTTCATATCCTTACTAAAGTGTCCTTATCAAAGGTTCTGTTGGTGCTGAGAGTATAGATTTTGGCATTCCTGGCATTCAAATCCATGGGAAAATGCTCTTTTATGGTCTCTTCACCAGGAGTTGGCATTCAGAGCACTTGTGGGTGATTTCCTGTTCACTCCTTTGAAGGAATGGTCTACCTGCCGATCCTTCATTCTTCCTAATAGTCATGGTTCGCTCATGGAGATGTCTCTGGTCAACCATGACTCACACTGAAAGCCGTGTTTCCTACAGATGACCACTCAAATTACATTCTGTATGATATCACCTACTGTCATGCCCCTGTCAGAGTCTGAATCCAAGGAAGAAGTCGGGACAGCTGACAGGGAGTGGGAGTGTGGCTCCATTGGCTGTGGAGGAGGCTGGGGAAGGACAGAGTCTGGCTGGGCAGAGTAGGAGAGAGGTAGAACAAGGGAGAAGGAGTTCAGAGGAAGACCCAGGCCCACCTCCTCTTCACCCTAGGGCATGCAGGGAGGAACGGAGAAGAGAGCAACGTGAGTTGCATGGCTTATGGGGGAGGAAAGGGCCCTGATTCCCTTCATTAGCTGCAGCTGGGAAGGCAGTTGATAAGAAAGGCAGGCTGCATGCAGCAGGCTGTTCCTGGCATCTTCCCAACTGTGTGAGTTTTGCTGTGCTTTCAAGTCTGAAATTTTTGCTCCTGCCCTCTCAAACTAATTACTTGTTTGGACTTTAAGTTGCAGTTTGTGTTTACCCTGTTTTGGATTTAATTCTCTACAGTCAAAGGCTATTCCTGGGAGAGTTTTTCTCTAGGCAGAAGGTAATCTGGACATTGGGGGCAAAGTTGGACATAATAAAGGGGCTCTGATTGATTATGACTGTGTTGCCTTTGTGCAATGCCCCGGGTCATCACAGTTTATATTATTTAGCCAATGCACTGACAAAGTGAAAGAGGAAATACTTATTGTGGTGCAAGTTCAACAGGGGCGAAAACTTTCCTTGAATTAATTCCACTCCTTTTCCCTGACTTCGTTATTATTTTGTTTTTAGGTATAGTTTTAGTTGCCATAAATCCTTACGAGCAGCTGCCTATCTATGGCGAAGACATCATCAATGCCTACAGTGGCCAAAATATGGGGGACATGGACCCCCACATCTTTGCTGTGGCTGAGGAGGCATACAAACAGATGGCCAGGTTTGTGGGATGGGGGTGTTGGCTTTTCACCAACTAGCAGCTTTGTGGAACAAAGGGGGGGTTGTTGTTGTCATGATAAATATAGGTGTTGTGGCCCGTTGGCTGCCAGCTGAGCAAGCTGCAGAGACAGAGGTGGAGGGAGAGCCTGGGCTGGCTTCAGAGCCTTTGGAAGGCTCTGATAAGGAAAGAGACAGAGTCAGGGCCTTCCGTCCTCCCCCAGGTGGAGAGGCAGCTGTCTTCGGGGCCTGAGTGAGGAGGAAGAACAGATGGAGCCCATCCCAGATGCATGTACGTGCAGAGGGGAAAGGAGAGGAGAGCAAAGGAAAACAATAAGCCGGCTCTCAAGAAAAAGCAGACGTAGATGCTAGGCAGCCCCTCCCTGGCTGGGAAACAAATAGGGGCTTGGCAGTGGCTGGTTGTCGCAGACAACCATTTGATACAACAAGCAATTTGGATTTCTAGGTCAGAACCAGGTATGTTGGGACTAATTATGTTTGGTTTTCTGTTTATCTGCGTGAAATAAAGGCTGTCCCTACCTTGTTGGAAAAGGGGTTTGTTTTTTCTGGTGAGTAATTACCTGCTAAGGCTGGGTCAGAACAATAGTCATATGCAGGTAACCTTCAACATTTGTTCAGTGACTGTTACAAGGGCACTGAAAAAAGTGACTCATGTCCGATTTTCACACTTACACCATTGCAGAATCCCCATGGTCACGGGATCAGATGCTTGGCCACTGGCTCATACTTATGACGGACGCCATGTGATCCCCTTTTGCGACCTTCTGACAAGCAAAGTCCATGGGGAAGCCAGATTTCTTTTTAACAGCCATGGTACTAATGAACAACTGCAATAATTCACTGAGCAACTGTGGCAAGAAAGGTCGTAAAAATGGGGCAAAACTCACTTAACAAATGTCTCACTTAGCAACATAAATTTGGGGCTCAGTTGTGGTCATAATACAGGTCATAAGACCTGTATTCATATACAATTTAAATTATAGGTTTATAAGTTATAGGGCAGTGATGGCTAACTTTTTCGTCCTTGTGTGCCGGCACCCATAATGCACTGCGTGTGTGCCCCCTTCTGCCCCTCTGTGCATGCGCGCATGTCTCCTGTGCACGCCCCATACACGCGCAGCAGCTACCCAACAATCGGCTGGCGGGAGGCACGCGCACATGCACAATGCACCTGATCTGTGGCGACGGCTCATGTGACGGCAGAAATGGTTCTGTGTGCCACTTCCGGCACATGTGCCATAGGTTCACCATCATGGTTATAGGGTTTCCTGCTAGAGCAGGGCGTTGGATTAGCAGACCTCCAAGGTCTCTTCCAGCTCTGTTACTCTGTTCAATGACTTTTGCTTCTGTTTCAGAGATGAACGGAACCAGTCCATCATTGTAAGTGGGGAATCAGGAGCCGGGAAAACCGTGTCTGCGAAGTATGCCATGAGGTACTTTGCCACAGTGAGCGGGTCTGCAAGTGAAGCAAACGTTGAAGAGAAAGTGTTAGCTTCTAATCCTATCATGGAGGTAAGACCAGAATATGGGTTTTTTTTAAAAAAAAAAATTGGAGAGCAGTTTTGCCAACCGGGCGACTTGTTTCCCCGTTATTGCTTCAACCATACTGGATTATGGAGTATGGACTAAGAGCCATGGTGGTGCACTGCTTAGAGTGCAGTACTGCAGGCTACTTCTGCCGACTGCCTGCAATTTGGTAGTTCAAATCCCACCAGGCTCCAGGTTGACCCAGCCTTCCATCCTTCCGAGGTGGGTCAAATGGTGGCTCAGGCTGTTAATTGCCTGCACTTAAGTTCCAGCTGCCTACAACTGCTGTAGGCTCGAATCCCACCAGGCTCAAGGTTGACTCAGCCTTCCATCCTCTCGGGGTAGGTAAATTGAGGACCCAAGATTGTTGGGGGCAATTAGCTGACCTTGTAAAAATGCTGCTTAGTAATAAGCAGGCATATACAATGGAATGAAGGCTATTGCTGAGCACACTGGGTTGTATCCCAAAATTGTAAGCCCCTGAGTCTCAGAGAAGGGCGGCATATAAATGTAATTTTAAAAAAAAATGAGGACCCAGATTGTTGGGGGCAAGAGGCTGACTCTGTAAACCGCTTAGAGCGGGCTGTAAAGCACTGTAAAGCGGTATATAAGTCTAAGTGCTATTGCTATTGCTATTATATATCAGACAAAATATCCATCACATTGTGTCCGAACATCAAGAGCTCACACCGGCCCAATACCTGATTATTTTTAACATAGACCACCCTGTCCTTGAATGGCTGGGTGGACTGGACATTAATGTTTGACCCACTATAAGTCCATGTGTTTGATAAATAAATGAATAAATATCAGATAACTGATTTAAAATTTTAGGACTAACAGTTTTTGAAGGAAAACAGGAAAATGTTGGAGACCTCAAAATATAAGGCAAAAGAGAAATGGATGGGAAGGGAAGGTTAAAAATATATATATTCTCCCTGCTGAAATACAGACCAGATGCAGAATATTCAGCAGACCTACTGACAAATCCAATGCCCCCTTTTTCTTGAATATTTTAAAATCTGTTTTTTTCTTGTTTTAAGCATTTCTTGAAACTCAAAACCCAAAGTGGAGGTGATCCTAATGCAACTTTGTCAGAGGTGTTTTTGATGTATTCAGAGCTCAGGTAATTCTGCCTGGTTTGCCATGCTGTGTGGAATTTGCAAGCACTTTCACTGAGCAATTATTAGTAAAAATGTATACTAACCAATAGGCATGCCACGTGTGCATTTTCACTTTTCCTTCTAGGTGTGTAAAGATTCCTGACCTGATAGGGCAGGGGTGAGCAACTATGGCAACTTTAAAACCTGTGGACTTCAACTCTCAGAAATCCTGAGCCATCATAATTTAAAACATGCATTCGTATTTTGGGGGGGCCTATGCAAATCCCTTCACTACATCCCTGGTGATGTACAAATGCAATCATTGTTATCTTCCACCCTCAGTCTCCAACAAAACCTCTGATTCAATCTTAGAATGAAATAGTCCACGTTTGTGGGTGAAGGCTGCACTGTCACTAACATGCAGTTATTGTTAACAAAAATATATGGAGGCATTTTCTGAAAGAAAGTCTGTTGGGATAGTGTATACTTATCTTGTACACAGTTTTTAGTAAAACAATTCTCTGTGCCTACACAAAATAGATCTGCTTGTGCCTAGTAATATTGTATGCATCTGAATATATTAACTGGAGACATGGTATATAGATTAAATTAGGGTAGAGGTCCCGCTTTTTAATATGATTAAAAATTGGCAATTTTAAAGGATAATTCTCAAGCATGATGTAGTCTGTCTGTCTTTTTGGATATGCACATGAGTTCTCAGAAAACCCTAATCTTACAAGAGGCATCCTCTCCCATGTGTGTGAGAAAGCATTTCTTAAGGTGCCATTTATAATTGGACTGGGTTGCGTTTTTTAAAGATTTCTGACCCTGTCCTCTTTCCTTTCCACAGTCTATTGGCAATGCTAAAACCACAAGAAACGACAATAGCAGTCGCTTTGGGAAGTACATTGAAATCGGTTTCGATAAGCGGTATCGAATCACAGGTGCTAACATGAGAACTTACCTCCTAGAAAAATCGAGAGTGGTGTTCCAGGTAAAGTGGATCCCGCCTTATTTTGAAGCTGCATAATGATGATTAGGGGGACAAAACTCTGCAAGACTGCTTACATCTGAAGTGGGGTGTTCTTGGTTTTCTGCAATCTAGAGTGGAAATGATTATTTTAAGGAAGAAAGTATCTATATGTCTATTGTTTGAGATGGAGTCTCAAGAACCACTGGAAATTTTCGGAAGGGAGCAAATTATGGTGTGTTTTTTTTAAGTCAAAACTTGTGTGTGTCATACAGAAATTCATCCATTATATATATTATTTCTGGGTATGTATTTGTGTATAGTTTATTTGTTCCTGGAGACAGCTGTCTGTGTGGTTGCTAAGAGTCAGTACTGACATGCTGGTTCATGTCAAATATAATCTGCTTGTATTAAAGGCGGAAGAAGAGAGAAATTACCATATCTTCTATCAGCTTTGTGCTTCTGCAGCATTGCCTGAATTTAAAGCTTTAAGATTGGGTATGTAATGGTAACTGTTGTACCACATTTTGCCATTTACTTGTAATATAGTACTTTTATTATCTATTAATGCTCATCTATCTTCCATGTGCATCCAGTGCTATGCATATACCAAACATTTTACCAATGTCAGCAATCATTTAAGAGAAATCGTTATTTGCTTGATCCCCCTGACTGCATAGAATCTCTGATTTTGAAGTTTTAATATAAATTGGGTTTGATTCCAAGAGAGTCTAGTTTAATTTTTTTTTAAGTAATTTCAGCCTACAAAGCAAGGGACATAAATTCTTAATAATAAACAAATAGTCAATTTGTTTGGCTGCATTTATTTGACTGTTGCATGAAAGTCATAACAGCATTCTGAAGTGCATTTTGTTATAAAAATAATCTTTATTTTTGGCCTGTTGGTTTGAGCTCCCAGCTTGGCAGTTGGGTTGCAAACGTTTCATCACCATTCGAGGAGACATCGTCAGTGCGCTTTGAAGTGTGCTCGTCAGACGAGCACACTTCAAAGCGCACTGACGATGTTTCCTCGAAAGGTGACGAAATGTTTGCAACCCAATTGCCAAGCTTGGAACTCAAACCAACAGGCCAACTATCAATCCAAGCTACTAATATTCAAGCACATTTCAATCTTGTTTTTGTTCAAACAGGGAATGCAGGCTATTTTCACTATACAAAGCAAGGGGGAAGCCCAGTAATAGATGGAATAGATGACGCTAAGGAAATGCTTAACACTCGACGGGCTTGCACTCTTTTGGGTAAGCATGCGACTCTTCAAGAGCTTCACTTAGGATAACTAACCCAATGTTGTATATCATTATTTGCAAAAAGAACAAAAAACCCTAAAAGTGTGAATAGCTGCTTAAGAGAAGGTTCCACTTATTGAGCATAATAGTTTGCAAAATACAAATTGTTCTGGAGAGCTTGCTAACTACTATTTAGGGCCTTGGTGGCTCAGGCTGTTAATTGCCTGCACTTAAGTTCCAGCTGCCTACAACTGCTGCAGGCTCGAATCCCACCAGGCTCAAGGTTGACTCAGCCTTCCATCCTCTCCGGGGTAGGTAAATTGAGGACCCAAGATTGTTAGGGGCAATAAGCTGACTTTGTAAAAATGCCGCTTAGTAATAAGCAGGCATATACAATGGAAGGAAGGCTATTGCTGAGCACATTGGGTTGTCAAAAATTGTAAGCCGCCCTGAGTCTCCGGAGAAGGGCGGCATATAAATGTAATTAAATAAAATAAATAAATAAATAAATATTTGACATCTCAAAGGCGCCAAAGAGGAATGGAGGAGGAGCAGATGTCTGTTTCAGTGACAAATAGCTCAGCTTTCTGTGCAGGGATACTAAGAGCAGCTGACTTTCTGAGAAAAATAAGATTTGAAGCACTGTAAGGCTGTTGCATTTATTGCTTGGTGCAAAACTCACCAAATTCTTTCACCAAACGCATATGCCTTGTCGGAGAATAAAAGTGTACATTTATGAAAATATTGGTGCGTTGCTTTGAATTGTAAAAATGCTGCAGCTGTCTACTTTATTAAAAATGTGGTAAGATTAGCATAAAAAACATTTGTAAGAAGGCAAATATTAAGGGGGGCTTATGTAGGGATATAGTTTTAGTTTCGTTTAGTTTTATTGGACTTATATGCCACTCTCTCTCCCTAGGGACTCAGGGCGGCTTACAATAAAAAAAATAGCAATAGAATTAATTAAAAATACATTAAACAAATGAACTAAGCCCAATAAAGATTAAAACCCAATACAATTTAAAATAAGAATAAAACCCCACCCCTTACCCTTCAGTCCAGGCTGGACTGTTGAAACAACCAGGTCTTTAGGTCGCGGCGGAAGGAACAGAGGTCGGGAGCCAACCAGAGCTCCAAGGGGAGTCAATTCACAGGGTGGGTGCTCCCACAGAGAAGGCCCTACCCTTGGGCACCGCCAGCCAACATTGTCTGGCCGACAGCACACCAAGGAGGCCCTACCTGTGGGAGCGCATATAGGAGCATTTATAGTTTATGATGACCCAAAAAAACATATTTCCATCTCCTGCAAGTGGGAGTCTGCAGTCTGAATACTGGATGTGGCTGTAAGTTCTTGCCTTTTTGGTAAAAAATAAAAATAAAAGGGTGACTCCCTCAGTGATGAATTGTTACCTCATTGTTAATTATACCTTGTATCGGTCTTGTTTAGGTACTTAATAGGTTATTGTTATTCAAAGTACCTTTTTAAAATTTTCCCCTCCCCAATACAACAGGCATTGTTGATTCCTGTCAGATGGGAATTTTCCAAATCCTTGCTGCTATTCTTCACTTGGGCAATGTTTCCTTCACATCTCGAGATGCTGATAGCTGCACAATACCCGTGAGTTCCAAAATACTTCAGATATTCTCGATCCCATTAACATGCCTAGCCTCTCTACTCTTCCTTGTGTATTTGTG
Organism: Naja naja; assembly: GCA_009733165.1. NCBI lineage: Eukaryota > Metazoa > Chordata > Lepidosauria > Squamata > Elapidae > Naja > Naja naja. Next base: position 6,530,781 of record CM019163.1, read on the forward strand.
TTGCACTTGTCTTGCCAAAATGGAGATAAGCCACATTTCCCCCATCTCTTCTATTATTATTATTTTCTTTTTAGATTTTTTCTCATTTTTCTTCAGAGTCCACCTTTCCAAATGGAAAGAACTTTCTCCTTAAATCTAAGGCATGGCCGGGGGGATTTTGAGTGGTGCGTTGGCCTTGAGGTAGAGCTGTCACCTCACAATCAGGAGGCTGGGAGTTCAATCCTAGGTAGAGGCAGATATTTCTGTCTTTGGGCACAATGAGAATATATCTGCTGAACAAAACTCCGCATTGGCAACAGGGTGGGCGTCCGGCCAGGAAACACTCAACTCCATTCAGTTGCCCCGACACCACCGTGCAAGGGATTATGGGGTCGTTAAAAAGAAGATGATGATGGTAGGGGGGATTTTGGCTGCTTGAAAATTTCTAGATGAGTACATAGGATACATGTTACTTTCAACTCTTATTGTCATTGTAGCCTAAACACGAACCCCTCAGGATCTTCTGCGATCTCATGGGAGTGGAATACGAGCAGATGGCGCACTGGCTTTGCCACAGAAAGCTTGCTACTGCCACAGAGACCTACATCAAGCCGATTTCCAAGCTGCAGGCTATCAATGCTAGGGATGCTCTTGCGAAACATATCTACGCTAACCTTTTTACCTGGATCGTAGATCATGTGAACAAAGCTTTGCAGTCCACTGTGAAACAGCATTCTTTCATTGGCGTATTGGACATCTACGGGTGAGTGCTTTCTGTCTCAGTATTTTTTGGTAACATCTCAATGATTTCAACTGGTGTAAAAAATGATAGATTCAACCTTGAGCTACAATTATTTTCCTTCATTGATAGATTTATCTAAAACAGTATCATAGAATCAGATTATATAATAGACAAAACAAAATAGCTTACATCAAGAAGGACCCTTTGTTTTTTTTTTTGTTTTTCCTGGAAGGAATGTAGACATTGGGCAAATATTTTTGTGTTTGTTTGTTTTGGTCTTGCCATTCTTTTCCATTTTAATATAGCTGAAATAATTCAGTTGAAGCTTTTACACGTCAGCCATGCAAATGGTTTGTTGAATGCTTTTAAGAAATGCTGAAAGTTGATTTTGTTGTTCAGGTTTGAAACATTTGAGATCAACAGCTTTGAACAGTTCTGTATAAATTATGCCAATGAGAAATTACAGCAGCAGTTCAATATGGTAAGTAAGAAACTTGGGTTTTTTTGGTGTAATGCTCTCTACCCACGGCTTAATTATCCACTTAATAATCAGATTTTCTGGATTAGTGGTTCAGAAGAAGGTTTTTATCATTTTCTAGAGGGATAGCTACGTTAATCTGTTGCATCTGGCAAAAGAGGCTGTCCGTTTCCATTTCTGTATCACCGTTAAAGCCCCAGGATAAACACAAAATGTAAAGTCAGTACCGTAATCTTGCCCTGAGTATCCATATTCCGCCCTCTCACACAGCACGTCTTTAAGTTGGAGCAAGAAGAATACATGAGGGAACAAATTCCTTGGACCTTGATTGATTTCTACGACAATCAGCCCTGCATTAACCTCATCGAGGCCAAAATGGGAATTCTGGATTTGCTGGATGAGGAATGTAAGGTAGGTAGTCCAAATTTCCCTGTAGAAGAAATTCTGCAAAACAAAGCAAAAAGAGTTAAATACCCATTTATATCCTCACCGGTTTAGTGAGATGCCTTTTTCATCTTGTTCGGCACAATTTGGCTGTTGGTATGTTCTGTGAGTTGCAGGGTTCCTGCCAATCCACAGCTTCCATAAGCTTCCAGTCCCATTATTTGCGCAGCTCCCCTGTGGAATAAAAGCCGATTAAAAAATGTTACAAAATTTTTGCACAGGAAAAAAGGAAATATCTCTTCCTTTCTCAGGGGCACCATTTATAACTTTTCTGTAATGACTCTTTCCCCCAAGGCTGTGTTCCCACCAGAAATGTGATCTCCCCATCTTTCCCTTTTCTAGATGCCTAAAGGTTCAGACAATAGTTGGGCCCAGAAATTATACAATACTCACTTGAATAAGAGTGCACTTTTTGAGAAACCTCGATTGTCCAACAAAGCTTTTATCATTCAACACTTTGCAGATAAGGTAAGGGATGTGTGGATATTACTTTTTTCTTGTACTTGTCGGTCTATTAAGATCTCTTTTTGCAATTGTTATTGGGAGGAATTCTTTAGGCTGTAATGTTTGGCAAGCAGTTCAACAAAGCAAGCATATTTTGCGTTGAGTATGATGGCTTCCTTTATTAGTCGGAAACATTGGCAAAGCTTATAAATTTAAATCTGAAATTCGAAACCTCATAAAGCAGAAGACTTTTGTGCTTATCTAGATATATGTATCTTCTGGGCCAATGATTCCATACTAGTACTACTACAACCACTGTTTGGTAAAATTGGATATTTGCATTTCCAGGTGGAGTACCAGTGCGAAGGATTTCTGGAAAAAAACAAAGACACTGTCTATGAAGAACAGATCAATGTTCTCAAATCAAGTAAGGTTAGTGTTGAAGTGATCCTCCCTGCCACCTCACTTAACCATCACAATCCTATAAAGGCTGAATTTTCATCATCATTTCTGATTTCAGCTCCTAGAGAAGAGCAGGATATGATTCTAACCAGTTACAGCAACGAATAGATGCAATAGGACTGTCTACTCCTTCCTGATCATATTATAGGAAACTTAAGTACATAATTAAAAATCAGAAAGGAAGATTGCTTTCTTCCTTCTTGTCTCCTTTGGGTTACTTTCTTGGCAACTTACAGACTTCTAGGCACTTTTCCCATAATCTCTTCTTTAATGGAAGAAGGATTGTCCTGTATTTCAGCGAAGGTGCCAGTCTTTCTCAAAATTCTCAAGGCAAAAGAAACAGGAGCGAGTACTACCGTGTTTCCCCGAAAATAAGACCTACCCCGAAAATAAGACCTAGTGTGTTTTTGGGAGCCAAAAAAAACATAAGACAGTGTCTTATTTTCGGGGAAACATGGTAGGTGTCAAACTTCACAACTGTTAGATTGAGCAACATATGGACAGTTCCCCGCAACATTTACTTGGTGGAAGGAACTGGCTTGAACTGTTTGTGGCTGCATGATTTGAAATCAACTTTTGGTCTGATGCAAACCTAAGAGATTAGGAATGTCGCATCTGCAGCATGCTTGGAATGAGTTAAGCAGTGTAGATAATTGCTCTGTGGGAAGAGTGGATAAGGTCTTGCATCACCATATTCTCCTTGTCAGTAAGCTTTATGGATGCTTCTGGTTGGCCTCGGTGTGTCACAGACTCCTGGGCCAGTTGCGCCATTGCTCTAATCTAGAAAGTCTTCCATTCTTGTGCTCATTTAAATTAACATTAAATTAACCAAATGTTAACTCATAAAATATTTCTGTGGTCTTTTTAGAAAGGAAGGGGGGAAAGGGGTTTGAAAGAGCAGTGCGGCAGCTTGGAAATCGAAAGTGCATTCCATAAATAGCTTTTCAAAGATAGTAGCTAGGTGACTTTAGTTTCTGCCGCGCAAAATTCTAACTAGAGAACATGATTGATGACTCTGGGCTATGGAGGTGTCCCATTGGAGAATATGAATTATGATACACCCGGGGGGTGGGGGAAAACCAGGGTCAAGGGTGACAATGAATGATGTGTCTCAGTCGGCTGCACCCAGGCAGTGCCAAACATGTTAACTCCCAATAAATGGAAGTTTGGCTCGAGACTCATGATTTAAATGGGGGTAACTGCTGGAATCCTGACAGCAAAGCTAAACTATTGTATTTTTACAAGCATCTTGAAAGTAACAAAACCAACTCACAAATGATAATCCCTTTTGGCATTGGTTCCCCTTTTTATTGCGTTACCTCAGGGAAAAACCTTCTCTTTCCTACTTCAGAGATGTCCTTTTTAAAAACTCTTGTGTCTGAATCAGTTTAAGATGCTGCCTGAGCTGTTTCGAGTGGAGAAGGCCATCAGTCCCACCTCAGTCACACCCTCCGGTCGTACCCCATTGTCTCGAGCGGCCGTGAAACCAGCTAAGTCAAAAATGGCCCAAGCAAGCAAGGAACATAAGAAAACCGTGGGGCATCAGGTAAAGGGAGCATATTTGCATTTCTCTGCTCTGGGCTGTTTGTGGATTGTGCAGCCTCACATTACTCAGGGCTGTCCCTCATGACGATGGAGGATGGGAGAAGAAACATTTGCTGTAACCTTTTGTGGAGAAATAGTGAAATTTTTCTCCATAGTCTACCTCACTTTTTAAAACGATCTTTCCTTGGCTATTAGTTTGCCAGTGCAGCTGCACTCTCTAGTAAAGTCTTATAAAGAGCTCAGTTAAGGATTTAGGATTTAGGTAATCTATTTACTTATTTACTTGTTTGTTTGTTAGTTTGTTAGTTTGTTTGTTTGTTTGTTTATTTATTTATTTATTTATTTATTTATTTATTTATTTATTTATGAGATTTATATGCCGCCCTGTCTCCCTAAGGACCCAGGGTGGCTTATAATACTAAAAACAATACAATATAAATATTAAAAAATAATACACCGGAAATCTAATAAATCAGTTAAAATTTAAAAACAACCACTAAAAAGCCCCCCCCCCAAGTCCGGGTAGGCTAGTTGGAACAGCCAGGTTTTTAGGCCACGGCAGAAAGATTGGAGGTCAGGGACCACCCGGAGCTCCAGGGGTAGGTGGTTCCAAAGGGTGGGTGCCCCCACAGAGAAGGCCCTACTCCTGGGAGCCGCCGGCTGGCATTGCCTGGCCGACGGCACCCTGAGGAGGCCCTGCCGGTGGGAGCACACGGGGCATCGGGAAGCCGTTATTGGCAGCAGGGTCTCCTTGACTTAACAACTGACTTAACAATTTAATCCTTGACTTAACAACTGCAGTTGAGCCCAGAATTATGTTCATAAGTTGTGGTGGTCATTAAGTGTTCTGACCAAGGCTTATTGAGACTCTAACAAACACACATTAGTTCCAAAACCCTTTTTTCTTTATTTCAGTGGCTGTGAATTTTAGTCATTCATAGCCCATAATGAGTCTCAAACAGTATGTAAATAGTCCCATGGAAGTCTGCCAAAGTCCTTCAGGATAAGCCTGATAAGCACGCACCTTTATCTTCCTTGAAATTCTGCCAACGACTAAATTTCCTTAGTTACACGAGACCAAACGGAGCACAAATTCAACACAGAGCTTCAGGTTTCCAACTGACCAGTATGAACAAAGTTGCTTCCTGCAAAGTCTCATGTCCCTTTGCTCCTCCTTCATGTCTTATGGGAGGGCCAATCACCTCCAAGCCTTACTCCCAAGTCGCCTCTTTTGTCTTAACTGTTCTTGCCTTCTGGCAGCTCTGCACACGTGCGTACCAGTAACAGGCTCCCATTGTTCCTCTTCCTCGCTGCTGTCACATTCTGGAGGCTCCGGAGTCAGCACATAACTCTCAGGTGGCCCTGGCCTCATCTCTGTATCGGACGCAGATCCCTCGTCCAAGCCCTCCCCAGACTCCCGGACTGGCCCATGTTCCTCCCCCACTGTTCAATCTGCTGCCAGCTCTGCAGGCTGCCAGCGAACCACAACATTAAGATGCTCACGTTATCATGCGCTATTTTACTGCTGAATTGTTAAGAGAGCACCATGATTGTTAAGCAGGTGTGGCGGTCATTAAGTGAACCCTAGGTTTCTTAATTTTAACTATTGTAAATTTTAGTTTTTGTAATTTTTGGGGCTTGTAAAATTAGTTTAATTCTTTTTAAGTATTTATTGTTCCTGTTTTTAGTTGTGAGCTGCCCCGAGTCTTCAGAGATGGGGCGGCATACAAGTCCCAAAAATAAATAAATAAATAAACCCATTTTCTCAAATGGGCATTTTTTTTGCCAGAAATTGGAAGCTATTAAAAACACACCCACCCCGAAATACTGAAATTCATGGTCATGTGACCATGGGATGCTGCAAGCTGGTTGTCAGGCGCCCAACATTCAATCATGTGACCATGTGGGAGCCATGTGGCCATCAAGACTTCAAAAACAGGTCATAAATAGTTCTGGGGACGTCCGTCATAACTTCGAACAATCACTAAGCGAGGATTACCTTTACCTCTTGGACCATGGCATAAGTCTGATCTGGATTTATTTCAGTGATGAATACAGATGCAGGCTGACTTTAAAAAAAAATGCATAGCAGATGACTTGTCATTTATGTGAGTTGTTATCTGAAATGGTTGCATGGAGAAGTTTCCGTCAAAAGAAAGAAAAAAATGCACCTTGTGAAATTCCTCCCCCCCCCTTTTTTTAAAATTCACATTTATATGCCGCCCTTCTCTGGAGACTCAGGGCGGCTTACAATCTTTGGAGCACAACCCAATGCGCTCAGCAATAGCCATCATTCCATTGTATATGCCTGCTTATTACTAGGGCTTTTGGCTCCCCCCAAGTGGCATTTTTACAAAGTCAGCGTATTGCCCCCAACAATCTTGGGTCCTCAATTTACCTACCCCAGGAGGATGGAAGGCCGAGTCAACCTTGAGCCTGGTGGGATTCGAGCCTGCAGTAATTGCAGGCAGCTGGAACTAAGTGCTAGGTGTTTAACAGCCTGCACCACCAAGGCTCTTTTTTAATCTTTCCTCTTTTTCGATCTTTCCTATAGTTCAGAAATTCTCTGCATCTCTTGATGGAGACCCTCAATGCCACCACGCCACACTACGTGCGGTGCATTAAACCAAATGACTTCAAGTTTCCATTTATGTAAGTCCATGATGCTGTCGTAATTGCCCTCTGAACGTATACTATGCTAGAGAAAGAAAAAAAACCCAACCCAAACATTTGATGGTAATTTATGGTCTTTCTTGGGTGCCCCAGCAAATCTCTGCTAGAGCCATTTGGAAGTCAAGGACTTATTTACATCTTTTTTACTGTTGTTTGGGCAACTCGGGTTTTCCTTCACAATAAAAACTTCCGTTCTGTGATCACACTTGTGTCATGAATGACTCCGTGCTGTGTCTCCACACGTAGGTTCGACGAAAAGCGGACTGTACAACAGCTGAGAGCTTGCGGTGTGCTAGAGACAATCCGGATCAGCGCAGCCGGTTTCCCTTCAAGGTGAGCGCGTCACGCACGAGAGGTGGGGATATGGCTTGCATTTGGAAGGTCTTTTCTGACCGGCTAATGCCACCTTGCCTCTTGAAACCAGGTGGACCTATCAAGAATTCTTCAGCCGCTACCGTGTCCTGATGAAGCAGAAAGATGTCCTCAGTGACAGGAAGCAGACCTGCAAGAATGTCTTGGAAAAGCTGATTCTGGTAGTTACGCTGCTTTAATGCCTGTAAAATTAACCCCGCTGGGTGGATCCTTGTCATTTGAAGGAGGGCTAATAAAGTGGTTCTCCAGTCTCCTCATCAGTGTGCTCTTATCTATCTTGTCTATCTGTCTTTCCATCCGTCCATCTACCCACCCACCCACCTACCCACCTACCTACCTACCTATCATCCACCCACCCACCCACCTACCTATCTATCATCCACCCACCTACCTATCATCCACCCACCAACCCATCCATCCACCCATATCTACCTACCCTACCCATCCCATACCCATCCATGTCTGTCTGTCTGCCTGCCTGCCTGCCTACCTACCTACCTACCTACCTACCTACCTACTCTATCTACCTACCTACCTACCTACCATATCTATCTATCTGTCTATCTCCTACCACTACCATTCATCTACTCTACCACCTACCTACCTATCATCCACCCACCTATCCATCCATCCACCCATATCTACCTACCTACATCCATCGCCCACCCACCCATCCATCCATCGTCTGTCTGTCTGTCTCTACTATTCATTCATTCACTACCTACCACTCCACTCCATTCCACCTACCATATCTATGTCTGTTATTATACCTACCTACCTACCATATCTACCTACCTACCTACCTATCTACCTACCTACCATATCTATCTGTCTGTCTATTTCTGCCTACCTACCTACCATATCTATCTATCTACTCTATCTACCTACCTACCTACCTACCTATCATCCACCCACCCATCCATCCACCCATATCTATCGATTGGTCATCCACCCACCCACTAATTAAGCACAGAGGGAGGAGATACTTATTTTTAAATTTGTTTCCTCACTTTCAACATGTAGACATCATTTTTCACGGAGAAGATCTATCTATATGGTTGCTAAGAGCTGATACTTGACTTGGTGACCTACCATCAAAATAGCATTTTAGTTTATCACCACGCCTCTAAAGAAGAAAAGCACAGGAAGGGAAGGGGCTTTTTATCAGGAAAATAGCTTTGTATGAAGGCTCCTCATCTTGATGCAAATGAGTTATCACACATCCCCCCCAAAACTGCTTTTAGTTCCTGAGAAAAATTTTAGAACTGCCAATTAGAAAAATCCAATGTGTCACGTGCAATCTGACCTTTGCCCAGGGTGTAGAAATCAAAGTACAATCAGAGTAACAAAGCAACCATATATATATATATATATATATATATATATATATATATATATATATATGTTTATGCAGAAATAGTTCCATCCACATGCTGAATTCAGTGGGGCTTGTCTCAGGTAAGCGTATATATAAGATTGAAAATCCATTCATCCCATGGCAGCAAAACTGGATGAAAAATCCTTTAGACAAATTAATTTAGATTCCTAATTAAATCTTCCTTTTAAACTTTGACACGTTGATATATTGATATATGTTTAACCTTCCTGCTTTTTGGGAAACACCACAGGTGCTTAGAATAAATTCCTTAACATAGAGTGAATAATAACACCCTAAATTTTCTTAACATTCTGAAATCATCATGATGTGTCAGAAATAGAACGGTACCATCCAGATATTTTGATCCTTTAAAAAATTATATTTTAATATATTCTGCTGCTTCTGCATAATATCACCTTCATGGTATCGTAAGATATTTTTAATTCTTCTATTATTGAATCCACTCTGCCTTCTTATTTATATTGCAAAGTGGGTCAGATCTGATACTGATTATACTTTTCCTTCTGAAAATAGGACAAGGATAAGTACCAGTTTGGGAAGACAAAAATATTTTTCCGGGCTGGTCAAGTAGCTTATTTGGAAAAAATAAGGGCCGATAAACTGAGAGCAGCTTGCATCCGTATCCAAAAGACGATCAGGGGGTGGTTGATGCGGAAGAAGTACCTGCGCATGAGGAAGGCAGCCATCACTATTCAGAGATACGTCCGTGGATACCAGGCACGATGGTAAGCTGGTCTTCCTTAGGATGGCATGCTGTAAATAGTTTTGATGGAAGAGAATATATGTAGCTCAGAGTTGAACTGTGGGGTCCTTGGTGCTCTCTGAGCTTGGTTGTTTTCTTGTAGACATTTCATTACCCAGCTAGGTAACATCATCAGTGCTAGAAGGGAGTGGGGTTTGCTCTCTTTTTAAATACTAGTGGCTTGTCCTGTCAGCGTTGATTAAGTTGTTGTTTATTGTTAGTTTGTTTGTCAGTTGAGTAGTTCCTTGATTGGATTGATTATTGATCTAGTGTAAATAGTTTCCTTGCTATCTGCTGAGTTTCCCTTAAAATAAAATTATTATAGGCTATGTATTGAAAGGTAGACTCGTGCAGTTGGGTATTCATAAGACACACGCGTTCTGTTTTGCTGCCTGCTTGCAAAGCAAGGCATTGTAGAATGCTTGGTGGAGCATAATATAAGGTAAATGAACTATTTTTAATTTGATTAGGGGCATGGCGTGAAAATTAGTTACAGGCTTGGTCTAGGCCGAAAAACACAAATCATGAAAACTGAATATTAGTAGTTCCTAGTCATATACACCGTCTGTGTTCAAGGGCCGTGAAGACTAAATCCTAACTATGGGAAGCAGAGATATTTCTTGAACGCCTTTTGGTTGGCATTGGTTGGCGACGCTGATGATGCCCAATTAGATGAGCCGTTGGCCTTCCCTAGTCGAACTGTCATCAGGATGTAAACCTCCGCTGCATCATTGACATTCCCCAAAATAACGTGTGATTAGCCAGATTTTATCTAATAAAATTTCCTGAGGCTTTATACAAAATAAACCCAGAGAGAATAGCACAGAATGATAGATCTTTATCTTTCCTCTATTTTCAGTCCTCCTACGTAAACTAGACAGGAAATACAACTAGATGAGCTAATTCCGCTTTGTTGTGAGGCTACATTAAGAGAAGCCTGCAAGTCTGAGTTCACAAGTTTCCCATCACCATTTTTAACCATCTAATCAATTTGAGCAGGTCCACCCTAAGTTTCTTTTCCCTGATCATTAAGCCCCTTCTCTTGTCCGGCTGCTTCCCAGGCAGCAAGTTTTCTCTTCCTCCCCCAAGATCTTCCACACATTCCGTTACATTTATTCAGACTATAAGTCATCACCCAAAGCTTTTGAAATCCACCGCATACGGCAGAGTAAGAACATGGTACCTAGGGATAACATGTTGGAGACTCTCTTGATGGCTTCTGTAGGACCCAAAATTATTCTTGTTACTTTAGGTCTTTTTTTAAGCTGAAATCCTACAGGATTTGAGTAAGAACAACATGTCTTTTTCCTCCACTACGACTCTGAGCTATAGTCTGACTGCAGAAGATACTAAAGGTAGTCTTTGTTGCAGATGCCAAAATCAAATCAAAATATTTGGTTAAAAACTATTTATTTTATTTATTTGTTTATTTATTGGATTTCTAACCCGCCCCATCTCCTGAAGGACTCCGGGCGGCGTACAATCATAAAACAATACAAAATACACAATTAAAAAAATATTAAATGAGAAACCCAATTAAAAGCTAAAAACAATAAAACCATCATCTAAAACTCCCCTCCCCACCCTCAGCCCAGGTCAGCACGTTGGAACAACCAGGTTTTGAGGTCCCGGCGGAAGGAGCGGATGTCAGGGGCCACCCGAAGCTCCAGGGGGAGCTGGTTCCACAGGGTGGGTGCTCCCACAGAGAAGGCCCTACCCCTATTATTATTATTATTATTATTAAAATCTTGGAAGCTACTATGAATAATCCCTTGACTCCATGCAGGAAGATACTTATTCCAATACAATGAATTAATTTCTGTTCTTTTTTCTTCTTCTTCTCCTCCATTTCCTTGCTCAGCCTCGCAATGTTTTTACGAAGAACCAAAGCTGCCATGGTCATCCAGAAATTCCAGCGCATGGTTGCTGCCCGCAAACGGTATCGGCACATCCGAGCAGCTACGGTTACCCTCCAGTCCCACCTTCGAGGCTACGTTGCCAGGAAGAAGTATCACAAGGTAAGCAGCACCTTGGCGGTGGTTTTAAATCCTCTTCAACAGTTATGATCCAGCAATACTTTCTTCCAGGATGCAGTAGTAGAATACATACATGCTTTAATGTTATTTCTACGGGCCCCTTTCTCAAGATTGAGATTAGCACACTGGCAGACCAACAGAGAAGATGAGTGGTGCAAAACTTTGCAAAATGTGTATCCCGTAATACATAATGTGCAAATCATTTGACCTACAGTAGATATTCTCTCTAATCCTTTTCCAACTTGTTCAGTATCCTTTGGGGTTAGCTGTTGACAAAAACATAGCTACACTCCCGACATACCGACATCCAGAATTTTATATTTCATGGGTTTCAACACCTTCCTATACCTCCTTATGTAAACCATCTCCCCTGTTTTCTAATTGAAACCTTATTCTGTAGGAGAAATTTCACTGCGTTCTGTTAGATTGTAGAACCCTTTAAAAAACTTCAGCCTCTGACCCTTTGTGGCTTTGTAAGAATTTCAAAGGTGCTTCACTTGTGTTGATGGATCCTGTCTTCTGACATATCCATGGTGTTCCGGTAATTAAAGATGATTTCGTTCTGCATAGCGTGTTCTTTGCCTGTGGAAGCTTTTGCAACAGCTGTCTTGTGATTATAAAAACTGGTATGGAAAATAATTACTGGCCTGTAAGAAGAGTTGACTCACCGGTTCACCTGTTTGGAGGAGATTCCCAAATGAGATTCTGTTGGGAGGCTCACAGTTTTACAGGGATCTCCACTGTTCCAACTCTAGAGATGCTGTTTTGTAAACAATCGAATGCGCTTAGGAAAGTTTCTGATACTTGAATATTCTTTGGATTTACTGGGATCATTTGTGTCAGCCTGAGGACCCACAGTAGCTGTCGAATCAAGGTATTTCTAGAGCATTTGAACAGAGCAATGACATAATAGTAGCTGGAAATATGCTGTTGTGTATCCCTGTGTAATTCAAGCGTGAGAAATAATATTCAGGTGGCTGGGCTTTAAACATGAAAATAGAGGAAGGCTGGTTAATGTACTATTAGAAAGCAGCCTTTTCCAAATTGTTTTCCTGATATATCCTGAAAGAGAATGGCGTTCTTGGCCAGCAAATCAAAATTTGCATCACAATTTGTGGTCACAAAATGGATGAAGGATCTTGAATCTTTCCTAATAGCTATATTCCTTTTGGGAGTTTAAATTCTTTATATTGATCCTGAGTATTAGTTTTGTATAATATAGGAACAAGCTAAAAATACCAAACTGATTTAATTTGTCAACTGAATCTATCACTACTCGAATGAAGCAATGAAGCAATATTTGAGTTATTTATAAAATACTAATGTTTAGTCTACGACTTACAGCGTGAATAATTTTATAATTTTAGCCTTGGGTGGCAAAGCAAGCTACTGCTATAAATTGGGAGGAAATATTTTTCCTTCTCACTTTTAGGGTTGATGTTTTTTATTTCAATAACTTTTAGCTCAGCCACAACTCACTTTCACTGTGCTGTCAGTTAATTGTTCCCCGTAGCGAATTTCAGTGAGAGATCTGAAATGCAGGGAAAGGATGCTCAACTTGTCTTTTAAATGCGCAGATGCTTTGGGAGCACAAGGCCACCATTATCCAAAAACATGTGCGCGGCTGGCTGGCTCGCTTGCACTACCACCGGACTTTGAAGGCAATTATTTACCTGCAATGCTGCGTACGGCGCATGAGGGCCAGGAGGGAACTAAAGAAGCTGAAGATAGAAGCTCGCTCGGTAGAGCACTACAAGAAACTCAACGTCGGCATGGAGAACAAGATTATGCAACTCCAGCGTAAAATCGACGACCAGGTAAAAGGGTGCGCAACTGCGGATTAAATGAGCCATGGTGGCGCAGTGGTTAGTGTGCGGTACTGCAGGCTACTTCTGCCAACTGCCTGCAATTTGGCAGTTTGAATCTTACCAGCTCAAGGTTGACTCAACCTTCCATCCTTCCGTGGTGGGTAAAATGAGGACCCAAGGAGACAAGATGATCCATAAATATTTAGCCTGCATCTGTCATCCTCTAATGATTGACTTGCACTCTTTGGGGTTTTTGTTCAGACGCGAGACTCCAGGTCCCTGGCTGAGAAGCTAACTAGCTTGGAGGCAGCTTACACTTCCGAGACGGAGAAGCTGCGGAATGACATAGAGAGGCTTCGGATGAGTGAAGAAGAGGCCAAGAATGCCACCAATCGCCTCATTAGCCTTCAAGAGGAGATCGGTAGGCTGCGGAAGGAGCTGGAACAGATCCAAACGGAGAAGAAAACGATCAAAGAAAAGGCGGACCTCTATAAACAAGAAACAGACAAGGTAAAAATCGTTCGGTTCCGAAACGCACCACTTTTAAGCATTGCTGATGGAAGCAACATGGCGCGTATGTGTGTGTTTGTGCAGGTGTGCATGCACATGTGTGTGCATCAGTTCCATTCTTCACACTTTTGCTCCTGTCTCTTCCCAGTTGGCTTCAGCTTGTAGCTTGAGTAGACCAGTTTCATCAAAGCTGGAAATATGCTGTTGTGTATCCCTGTGTAATTCAAGCGTAAGAAATAATATTCAGGTGGCTGGGCTTTAAACATGAAAATAGAGGAAGGCTGGTTAATGAGCTTTGGTGGCTCAGGCTGTTAAATGCCTGCTCTTAAGATCCAGCTGTCTACAATTACTGTAGGCTCGAATCCCACCAGGCTCAAGGTTGACTCAGCCTTCCATCGTCCCGGGGTAGGTAAATTGAGGACCCAAGATTGTTGGGGGCAATAAGCTGACTTTGTAAAAATGCCACTTAGTAATAAGCAGGCATATACAATGGAAGGAAGACTATTGCTGAGCGCATTGGGTTGTGCTCCAAAAATTGTAAGCCGCCCTGAGTCTTCGGAGAAGGGCGGCATATAAATGTAATTAAAAAAAAAAAAGTTACATTTAAAAAAAAACACAGTTTTTCCCTATCTGTCCTTTTCATCAAAACTCAGCAGACTCATATATTGTAAATCAGGGTTTTTTTTCCCCGCAAAGAGGCACCTTCATAGTGCTGGCTGGGGTTCATGTTAATGGAAGACCCCAACCTGAGCAAGTCTGATCTGATGTCCTAGACCAGTGGTTCTCCATCTGTGGTCCATGGACTCCTGAGAGGGGGGCCCCATGATGTCATCACAGGGCTGTCAGCATTCCAAGTAACAAACTCCAACACAGCGAACTCCAGAGCCAGCATTTTCTCAAAGTTCTATTTTATTAGAGTTGGCACATCTGGGAAAACCTGAAATGAAAGTTCGGGTTGTCCCTGAATAATTAACATATCCAAATCCCATCCGCTGTAGCCATCAGTCCATCACATGGTCCAATCATCAACGCTCCCAGCTGGAGACCACCTTCAAACCACTCCTTTCCCAGGTGCAGGATGGCTTAACCTTGAAGAAGAATATTTTGTCTTAATTTTTTTTATTTTTAACATACAATAAATCCATTCCATTTCAATCGATTAGGTACGTATTTCATGTGTTTAACAATTGCTAATAATCTTCTTAACAGTATAACCATATAATAATAATCACATTCCCATATATATAAGTAATATTCAGTATATTTATTACACTAGTTTTTCTCTTATTGTTTTATAAATAAGTCTTCAGAAGAAGAATGTTTTTTATGTCTAAACTTCCACTTCTCCATGAGAAGCTGACAAGGGGCTCCACAAAGGCTTGAAGAACAGTTACGATTTAAATCTTGAGTTAAGTCTTGGGGGTCGTGGGGTGAAGGAAAAGTCTAGAGCCACTGTGTCAGGCCTGCCTCCGTTCTAAAACCCAAGAAAGAAAACCCCCGACTCCATTGGAATAGAGAAGGGGTACTTTTGCTGAGTTTGAAATGGTAGTAGCAAAAGCAAGGCAAGATCTGAGTCAAAAAGCATGAGAAAGTTACAGATTGAAAGTTTCCCCAAATCCCTCCCACCAGGGTCCCAGGCTGAGTGTCCAATCGACGTCCAGTGTGATGTGTGTGACGCTCATCGTCAGGTATTCAGCCCACTTGGAGTCCTAAAACGGTTGGCCTTGAGAGGGTGTAAACAACTCCACTCAGCAGCGCAATCATTCTTGAGAGCAAATCTCCCTCTTCGTTCACGTGGGACTTCACCTTACCCACTCACTTCCCCAACCTGAATGTCATGCCTCCCCCTCCTCATTACTATGGCAGCCAATAGCAAGCATGCATCAAAGGAGAATACCATGCTGGAGATCCGGCTGACACACTGTCCTAGAACAGAGGTCTCCAAACTTGGCAACTTTAAGACTCATGGACTTCAACTCCCAGAATTCCAAAGCCGGCTGAGGAATTCTGGGAGTCGAAGTCCACAAGTCTTAAAGTGGCCAAGGTTGGCGACCCCTGTCCTTAGACTAAGTGAAATATTGTGTATAATATTGTTGATAAGGATAAACTTAGCAACTTGGGAGTCCTTCTGGATCCACAGCTACAATTTGACCACCATCTTACGGCTGTGACCAGAGGGACCTTTACAGAGGTTCGCCTGTTATGCCAGTTGCGACCCTTTCTGGACCGTGGGGCTCTTCACATGGTTGCTCATGCCCTTATCACCTCTCGATTGGACTACTGCAATGCGCTCTACATGGGGCTGCCCTTGAAGAGCACTCAGAGACTTCAGCTGGTGCAAAATGCACAGCAGTGATTATGGGCACCTAGATGTGCCCATATAACATCTATCCTCCATGAGCTGCATTGGTTACCGTGGTCTTCGGGTGCAATTCAAGGTGCTAGTGACAACTTTTAAAGCCCTTCATGGCTTAGGGCGGGATACCTTTGAGACTGCCTACTGCGACCTTATGCCTCCCAGCCCGTTAGATCTCACAGGGAGGGCTTGCTCCGGATACCGTCAGCCAGGCAATGTCGGCTGGCAGGTCCACGGCTAGGGCCTTCTCTGTAGCGCGCCCTCTGGAATATGCTCCCCGGAGATTAGAACCATCCCAAATCTACTTGCCTTCCGCAAAGCCGTTAAGACCTGGCTTTGTCAGAGGGCATGGTATTGAGACTTGAGATTGCTCTTCCCGTGTATGTTTTGGATTGGTATGAATGAGTTTCTTGTTTTTATATTGTACAGAAATTGTTTTATCTTTTGTATGCCTCAATTCCCTTTGGGAAGTGAGGCGGGATATAAATCTAATAAATCTAATCTAATCTAATCTAATTGGACTCATATAGAAAGAGATTTGTTGCCAGAATATTACAAAGCTATCCTTTCCAACCTTCTTTTTAGCTGGTGCTGGAACTAAAAGAGCAAAACACACTTCTTAAAGAGGAGAAAGATGACCTGAATAGCCGCATCCAAAACCAGGCCAAAGAAATTACAGGTAAGCTCAGCTCGGGAATTTACTGACTGGATTTTTTTAAAAAAAACTGGTTTCTATGTTTTAAGTAGGCCTGCAGATCTGAATGTGGGAATGTTGGGCAATAGGGAAGGAATCCCTATTTCTCACTTGCAGAGAGGAAGCAACGCGTGAAGTCTTGCTTTGTTTTTTCTTTTCATTTGCAGAGGTCATGGAGAAAAAACATCTGGAGGAGACAAAACAACTGGATCTCGAGCTGAACAATGAAAGGCAGAGGTATCAGAATCTGCTCCAAGAATTCAGCCGGTTAGAAGAGCGATATGATGACCTGAAAGATGAGATGAGGCTGATGGAGGTGAGTGGACCAGATGCCAAATTCAGTATCAGCCTTGGGTTTGGGAATAGATGCTTTCCAATACCTCCAGGGAAATGGGAATGTGCATAATTACCCCAGGTAAGATGGGCATCCTATAAATTTTACTATCCATCCATCCATCCATCCATCCATCTATCTATCTATCTATCTATCTATCTATCTATCTATCT
>CM019163.1:6548971-6774475 GCA_009733165.1 Naja naja
TTGCCAAATTTGGACACACCTGTTGTAGAGCTTTATGGGCGGTTCATAAACAACACGTACTTTCTCAGCAACCTCCTAATGGATTGTAACTAATTCATTAACTCTCAGGAAGAAAACTCCGCAGTTCAGTGCCATCTTTCTGGATCAAATCAAGCTTTTGTTCACCTCCTGTTCCCTCTTCTTCTCCTTTGATTTAGTGGGCCAGATGGAGAACATTTCACCTGGACAAATCATTGACGAGCCAATACATCCTGTGAATATTCCAAGGAAAGAAAAAGACTTCCAAGGCATGTTAGAATACAAGAAAGAGGATGAACCCAAACTCGTTAAGAATCTTATTCTAGGTGAGAGGCCTTTCCGCTTATGAAATGCGCCGTGTGGTGGTTTTGCAAGCATACGTCGCTTTTTTCCATGATGTCCAATTTAATTGTTAAGTCTACTGCGCAGCAGGTTCCATTCTCTCCTTCAATAGCTTTATGCCCTTCTGTTCTGTAATAAACCCAGGTATTTTTTTTTAAATTGGTGATTGCACAAAGGAAAACAAACTTGGAATAGAATCAGTAGCATCCATTTAAAAAGTACAGAGAAGGATTATTACTTCAAAAGGCTTTTTTTAAAAAAAATTATTTTGCCTTTGAGTCAATCTTGGGTCAATCTGGACAAGTTCTTGGCAGCTTTTTCAGAAGTGGGTTGCCATTGCTTCTGTCCGGGGGGCTAAGAGGCACTGGCCGGGTGCCGCAGTCGGCTTCTTGCCTAAGGCAGGACAAGAACTCATATTTTCCTAATTCCCTTGAACCACTTCTGGCTCTCTGCCATTTTATTAGGGCATGTTGAATGCAGTGATGCAATGTATAGGGGGCACAATGGCTCAAAGCTTGTCAGCTCCCATTCCTGACCTCAGCTCCTGCCCACCTAGCAATTTGAAAGCATGCAAATGCAAGTAGATAAATAGGTACCACTTCGGTGGGAAGGTAACAGCATTCTATGCGCCTTTGGCTGGCCAGATGACCACGGAAATGTCTTCGGACAACACTGGCTCCATGGGCTAAGAAACAGAGATGAGCACTGCCCCCCGAAAAGTCAGACACGACTGAAACAGGGGAAACCTTTAAATATAGTGATCTACGAACTCCTGTGTTCCTTTTTGTGACTTCTCTCTCCCTCAGACCTGAAGCCTCGTGGAGTGGCAGTAAATCTCATCCCAGGGCTGCCAGCTTACATTTTGTTCATGTGCGTCCGCCACGCTGACTATCTTAACGATGATCAAAAAGTGAGGTCCCTGCTGACTTCTACGATTAACGGCATCAAAAAAATTTTGAAGGTCAGTTTACGGTTTCAATTGAAATGTCACTCCATAGTTTATTAAAAATACTCTTGATGAGCTCTGTCTCTATACTCTGTCATGAAAACGCGACCAGGCATCTAAAGTATTTTTCTGTTAGAATAATAAAGGACAACCTAGCCCCGTGATGGGGAACCTATGGCACACGTTTCACAGGTGGCATGCAGAGCCATTTGTGCGGGCACACGAGCCCCAGCCAAATTTACTTACGCTGCGTGCGTGCGCCCCCCAGCTGGTTTGAGGCCAGTTTGAGGCCTTTTTCAGCCTCCCAGAGGCTCAAGGGAAGCCGCTACAGCCTTTGGAGGCCGAAAAACAGGCCCGTTTCATCACTTCTGGTACTTCCAGCTTCGTCGCTTCCGGTATTTGGAGGCCGAAAAATGGGCCCGTTTTTCGGCCTCCAAAGGCAGCAAAGGCTTCCCTCGAGGCGTGCGCATGCGCAGTGCAGGTAAGGGGGGGGTGTTGCATGCGCATGCTCAGGGGGGCGGGGTGCATTGCATTGCCATCACTGACCTAGCCCCAAATCCATTCGTGGCACAGATTCCATGGTGCAGAAATGGATTCAAAGAGAGTCCCAAAGGTGCTTTGTTTTTAAAAAGGCAGCTGGACTTCGTTTTCCTCGAAGACGTTTCGCCTCCCATCTAAGAAGCTTCTTCAGTTCTGACTGAAACTTCTTGGATCAGAAGCGCAACGTCTTCAAGGCAAAACGAAAGTCCAGCTGCCTTTTTGAAAAAGCACCTTTGGGATAAACGTGACCTGGATGACTTGAGAACCTCCAGTCAAAGAGAGATATGCAGAACCCGGTAGAAGTGCCGAACCTTTTATATTTCGCAAAAGAAATGTTCCACGATCAATAACCTTGCGTTTTAAGCCTCCTTTAATGCACGCTGCCTTTTCATTATTATTTGGTTTTTTTTTGCTTTTAGAAAAGAGGTGATGACTTTGAAACTGTCTCCTTCTGGCTGTCCAACACATGCCGATTTTTGCACTGCTTGAAGCAGTACAGCGGTGAAGAAGTAAGTTCTCCATTTTGGTTTATTTCCGTTGGTGAAAGCGCTTCGAAGGTTTGAAGTGGGAGTGAGTCTCATTCCTCTAGCAGGCTTAAAGAAAGTTAGCCACTGTGATGACCCGGGATGTGGCACAAAAGCAACGAAGTCACAAGAGTAGGTAAAGTCCCTCTAATGCCTCTAACCTGGCCCCCAATGTCCAGTTATCATCGGCTGGAGAAAAAACTCCCGCAAGAACAGTTTTTAAACGGAAGAAATTCAGTCCGAACCCAAAGTACGTATAAATTATAAATAAAACCCAACACAAACCACGCTGCAGCAATTAACGAGACAGGGCAGGATAAGGAATTGCAGACTTCAAAAGATAATGAAACACACACACAGTTGGGAGGACGCCAGAACCCAGATAAGACTTAAAAAACCAAGATAATTCACGCTTTGCTTCCAGCAAGGTGCTGTGTGCAAATGACCTTTTTAAATCCTGTTTTCCCAGCTGCAGCTAATGAAAGGGATCAGGGCCCTTTTCTCTCCCGTAAGCCACATTGCTCCCTTATCCATTCCTCCCTGCGTGCCCTAGGATGAAGAAGGGGTGACCCTGGGTCTTCCTCTGAATGCCCAGCCGGCCTGTGCCCTTCCCCAGTTTCCTCCAGAACCACCAGAACCACACTCCCACTCCCTGTCAGCTGTTCGACCTCCTCCTTGGAATCAGATTCCAACAGGGGCATGACAACCACACTGTCCTTCATCCAAAGGATTTTTTAAAGAAGTCATTATCCTCCTCACCTGTTTGAATGTGACAGCATAAAATACATTAATGCAAACTTTTTTCTTTCTCTCTGCCTTCAGGGGTTTATGAAACATAACACAACTCGTCAGAACGAACATTGCCTGACTAATTTCGATCTTGCCGAGTACAGACAAGTATTAAGCGACCTGGCCATCCAGATTTACCAGCAACTCGTTCGAGTTCTAGAGAATATTTTGCAGCCCATGATTGGTAAGGTGAAACCGAAGGACGCGAGAGAGAAAAACCAGTGGATTTTTTTTTTTTGGTTCTAATTAAGAAAGTCATTTTCATCGTTTGGATTTTTCTGTGATAACGTCCATCAATATTACTGTGCAATGAAAGAATTTTGTTTTGTGTCAATTGTGTAAGCCAAGTTCAGAGGTTAACTTTACTACATGCTAATGCAATCCTAAGTTGCATTAGCAGAGGGATACAATCGAGATCAAGTGAGGTACTAATGCCACTCTATAAAGCCTTAGTAAGACCACACCTAGAGTCCTGCATCCAATTTTGCTCACCACACTATAAAAAGATGTTGAGACTCCAGAAAAAGTGCAAAGAAGAGCAACCAGGATGATTAGGGGACTGGAGACTAAAACATATGAAGAATGGTTGCAGGAACTGGGCCTGGCTAGTCTGGTAAGGAGAAGGACCAGGGGACATGATAGCAGTCTTCTGATATTAAAGGGGCTGCCACAGAGAGGAAGAGGTCAAGCTATTCTCCAAAGCACCTGAAGGCCAGATAAGGAATAATGGATGGAAACTGAAGAAGGAGAGATTCAACCTGGAAATAAGGAGAAACTTTCTGACAGTGAGGACAATCAACCCATGGAACAGAAGTTGCCCTCGGAAGTTGTGAAGCTTCATCACTTGAGACTTTCAAGAAGAGACTGGACTGCCATTTGTCAGAAATGGTGTAGGGTCTCTCGCTTGGGCAGGGGGTTGGACTAGATGACCCATAAGGTCCCTTCCAACTCTGATTATCTATTATGCTTAGGGTTATTAAGCAGTACAACTGTTCATTTAATGACTGCTCAAAGTTACAATGGCACTGAAAAAAGGTCTTACCATATTTCATGCTTACGACCGTTTCAGCATCCCCACAGTTACATAATCAAAATTCAGACGCTTGGCAACTGACTAATATTTATGACAGTTGCAGTCATAAATGGGGAAGCAAGGTTTACCTAACGACTGTCTCAATTTCTAACAAGAGAAATTTTGGGCTCAACTACATCGAGGAGTACCTATATTTATGATGTCTATGTCCTGCTTGCAGGACCCAGCACAGCTGGCTGTTGAGAGCTGGCTGACGCCAAAGAGGTTTTCTGGTTCTTGAGACCCACTTATGGGCTTTCCAACAGTAGCTAGTCTGCGCTGTGCTTGAGTAATGCTTCTTGAGGTGGCTTGTCCTATTCCAGGATGGTTTATCTCTTGCCATTTGAAGAAGACTTGCTGGTGCGGTGGCCTAGAAGTGGACCTCTTGCCTCACAATCAGGAGGCTGGGAGTTTGATCCTAGGTAGAAGCACAGGAAGGGCATCCGGCCAGTAAACACTCGGCTCCATTCAGTTGCCCAGACTCCACCTCGCAAAGGATTATGGAATCATTAAAAGAAGATGATTTGGTGAAGACTTGCCTATTTCAGGAGATTCGTTTTTTGGAACTCTCTGACGTTTGCTTTTGTTTTAGTTTGACTTATGTTCCTGTGCCACAGTTGTTTCCTCGTTAACGGTGTCCTTACATCCTTATTTTCAATTTTTAAGGCATATTTATCATTGTTTATTCCTGCTTCATTTGCTTGTGAGTTATTCCTCAGCTGAATTAATGACCTCCTCTTCTCAGTTTCAGGAATGCTGGAGCACGAAACCATCCAAGGAGTGTCAGGGGTGAAACCTACCGGCCTTCGAAAGAGAACGTCGAGCATTGCTGACGAAGGGACCTACACCCTGGATTCCATCATCCGTCAGCTGAACACCTTCCACTCCATCATGTGCCAGCACGGCATGGACCCTGAGCTGATCAAGCAGGTGGTCAAACAGATGTTCTACATCATTGGGGCCGTGACCCTCAATAACCTGCTGCTGCGGAAGGACATGTGCTCCTGGAGCAAAGGAATGCAGATAAGGTGGGGGAGATCTCTTTCAGAATATTAAGTCCTTTGGGATCCATTTCTTGGCTGAGCAGGGAGTTATTTTGAGTCAGCTGTGTTCTTAACCTGAAGGTCTTACTGGGCTGGAACACCTGTTTACCAAGCAGGCAGGTCTCTAGCTGTGAAGGTTGGCCTGCCATATTTCTATGCAGAATGAATGAAGGATGCATGAATGAGTATTTCTGAAAGCATCCCTCGGATGAACAGTCACTAAACAGGGAAGTCATTAATAATAATAATAATAATAATAATAATAATAATAATAATAATAATAATAATTATTAGACTTGTATGCCGCCCTCTCTCCCTAAGGACTCGGGGCGGCTCACAATATAAAACAATACAATAATTTATTTAAAAATTAATTAAGCGTTACAAGTCCAATAATAATAAAACAATTAAAATTCATTAAAACAACCCCACCCCCTTGGTTCAGTCCAGGCCGGCCTGCTGAAATAGCCGGGTCTTCAGGTCACGGCGGAAGGAGCAGAGATCAGGGGCCGAATGAAGGCCTAAGGGGAGCTGATTCCACAGGGTGGGTGCTCCCACAAAGAAAGCCCTACCCCTGGGCGCTGCCAGCCAACAATGTCTGGCCGACAGTACCCCAAGGAGGCCCTGCCTGTGGGAGCGTACAGGGCGATCGGAGCGTGATTCCGGCAGGAGACGCTCCCGTAAGTACCCCAGACCCAATAATAATAACAACAATCATCGATTACATTTAAATGCCGCCTGATTCTTGGCTGTTCTCGGTAACCTACAAATTGTAAGAAATGGGGGAAAAAACCAAAGGAATAGAGAGATCAGAGAAAAAGTCTATTGACTATTTACAAATCAGAATTCCAGAGCAGACCAGTATGTTTTTCTGTCTGAATCGAAACCCTGTTCTCCCCGCTGATTGTAAAAGGACACAAATCAATGGGAAACATTTCCCTCTATCAAATTTCACGTGAAGTACCAGAAAAAGTAGGAATTAGGGAAATGTTCATTCCGTGTTTCGTCTTCTGAAGGTATCCTGAGCATTCTTGACCACAACAAGGAGCTGCTCTTTCCCTCGTAACAAACTAGTTTTGTTAATAATTAACAGAATACCTTTTGAAGGGCTACTGAGCAAGCATGCCTTAAGAAAACAATTTCCACTTAGGCAGACTGACTTTAAAAAGTTGTTAAAAGATTTTTGATTTAATTATTTTTTTTCCAAAACACATCAAACCCATAGGTACAATGTAAGCCAGCTGGAAGAATGGCTTCGTGACAAAAACCTGATGACCAGCGGTGCAAAGGAGACCCTGGAGCCCTTGATCCAGGCTGCTCAGCTGCTACAAGTGAAAAAGAAGACCGACGAGGATGCAGGTGCCATCTGCTCCATGTGCCATGCATTGACTACCGCACAGGTAACCCTTTTCCTGGACAAGAGCAACGAAGATGATTAGGGGATTAGAGGCTAAAACGTATGAAGAACGATTGCAGGAATTGGATGTCAACTCATAAAACATTTCTATGCCTGTTTTAGAGTTGCTCTGAACAGGGGGTGGGGGGGAGAAATTTGAAGGAGCAGTGCAGCAGTTTAAAACCAAAAGTGCATTCTATTCTTATCTTGCAAAGATTGTAACTAAGCTACTGGAATTTCTGCCGTAAAAATCCCTAATTGGAGAACGTGATTGATGACTCTCAGCTATGAAGGTGTTTCAGTTGGAGAATATGAATTACGATAAACCCAGGCAGGTGGCAGGGGGGAGAAACAGGGTCATAGATGATAGTAAATTACGTGTCCCAGAATCGGCTTCACACAGGTCACGCCAGCATGTTTGCTCCTAATAAAACCTTTGAAGTTTTTGAAGCTTGGCTCGAGGCTCATCTAGTCCAGGGGTGTCAAACTCAATTTCATTGAGGGCCGCATCAAGGTTGTGTTTGACCTCGGTGGGCTGGGGTGGGCGTGGCCAGGGTGGGTGTGGCCAGCATGACATCACTTGTGTTGGGGAGGGTGCCTGTGTTGGCCCAAGTCCTCTGCCAGTGAAAATGGGCTCCCAAGCTCCGTTTTTGGCTGCGACAGCCTCCTGCAACCCTTTGCCAGCGAAAACCGAGCTCAGGGGGGCCCAAACGTAGCCCTCGCGAGCTCCATTTTTGCTGGCAGAGGAACTGAGGGCCGGTCCTTTGCTGTTTCCAGGGCGGCCCCATGGGCCAGATCTAAGAACCCCACAGGCTGGATTCGGCCCCTGGGCCTTGAGTTTGACACCCCTGATCTAGTCTAATGAAGAGAAGGACTAGGGGTGACATGATAGCAGTGTTCCAATATCTAAGGAGTTGCCACACAAAGAAGAGGGAGTCAATCTATTCTCCAAAGCACCTGAAGGCAGGACAAGAAGCAATGGGTGGAAACTAATCAAGGAGAGAAGCAACTTAGAACTATGGAGACATTTCCTGACAGTGAGAACAGTTAATCAGTGGAACAACTTGCCTCCAGAAGCTGTTAATGCTCCAACACTGGAGGTTTTTAAGAAGAGATTGCTACAACCATTTGTCTGAAATGGTGTAGGGTTTCCTGCCTAAGCAGGGGGTTGGACTAGAAGACCTCCAAGGTCCCTTCCAACTGTATTGTTCTGTTATACCACCCTGGCTGAGTTGACTGCACGCTTCACTTCTCTCTCGCCTTTTGCCATTCCGGTGGAATTCACGTTCACTGCTTGCTCAGCTCAGCAGAGTGGAACCATAATCAAAATGCAATGATTGAAAAGGAGGAAGTTTTGCAAGCCCCTCTGCCAAATGCAGGCGACGTTAAAGACAAAGTTCTCCGTTTTGTGTCCAGGATTTATTTCAGGGAGAAGAACAGAAAGGCGCTCTTTGTTCTTTTAGAGGGAAGGATTCCTTTTTAATCCCTTTTGGAATGGAGCGTGATGTCTGTGTGGTATAATTGTGACCACTTGTATTCCAACGTTGCCCTCCGCTGAAACAGGAAAGACCGCTTGAAGGACTGTGCTTAACAACGATGATTGGTTGTTTTTTTTAAATATCCTACAAAGTGACTTAAGATTTCAGGCTGAATATAGATTTTATCTTAGTTTAGAGCAGGGGTCCCCAAACTTGGCAACTTTAAGACTTGTGGACTTCAGCTCCAACTGGGAGTTGAAGTCCACAAGTCTTAAAGTTGCCAAGTTTGGAGACCTCTGGTTAAACCATGATGACTTAAATTTAAAACATTTGTTGGGGGTAAATAGCAAGAATCCGTTAGCATTACCTTCTCCTTTTTTTTTCTTTTAGATTGTGAAAGTGTTGAACTTATATACTCCCGTTAATGAGTTTGAAGAAAGAGTGTCTGTGTCTTTCATCCGGACAATACAGGTAAATTTTTATTTTCTCGTCTCACGGATGGCATCTACTGATATTGGGAGTGGGGTAAGAAGGACCATCCTACCTCCAAAGACTTGGCTTAGTTTGGCAGGCGGGGGAAAGGTGTGAGTGTCACAGAGAATGTTTTCATATTGATGGAAGAGATAGATCCCTGTTTATGGATCCTTTGGGAAGAGGAATGAAAAGTTTTCCCAGGCACTTACTTGCACACTCAGCTGGTAGGAAGGAGGACAACAAACATTTGTCTTTAATCAATAAATTGAGGAGAAATTGTATTCATGAAAACATTCGAGAACAGTGTGCAACAACCACAGGCAATATATGAAAACTGTCAACTCAAAAATATTTCTATGGTCTTTTAGAGTTGCCAGCAGGAAGGGAGTAGGGGAAGTAGTGCATTCCTTAAATGCTTCATAGATAATTTCTAGGCAATCGAAGTTTCTGGCACGCAAGATTATTATTAGAGAGCATGATTGGTGACTCTTGGCTATGGACGTGTCCCTTTGGAGAATATACATCCAGAGGGTGGGGAAGACCAGGGTCAAGGATGAAATGAATGATGTGTCTCAGAGTCAGCTACACCCAGGTAGCACCAGCATGTTCACTCCTAATAAATCTTCTTTAAACTCTGAGAGATGCACGAAAATGTTGCTTTCTAAGCTTGTGCCTTCAAAAGGACTGTTTAATATCTATCAGCGTGCATCGTAAATTCACTGCAAATTTACTTTCAAACAACATCTTGTCATTTGTTTTCGTTTTTTTGAAAAATAAGAATAGAATTGGGTTTTTTAAAAAAGTGTATAATTCAAATAGTCTTGGGTAGAATGTCCAACTGTGTACAGGATGTCCCGGACTTACAACCACAATTGAGCTCCACATTTCTGTTGCTAAGTGAGCCATTTGCTAAGTGCATTTTGGCCCATTTTATGACCCCAGGACACTTCATTTGTCATAAATACGAGTCAGTTGCCAAGCATCCGAATTTTGATCACGTGACCATGGGGAATGCTGCAACGGTCATAAGTGTGAAAAACAGCCATCACTCACTTTTTTTTTCAGTGCCCTTGTAACTTCGAGTGGTCACTAAGAAGAGCTGTTGCAAGCCGAGGACTACCTTTTGTCAACTCATAAAACATTTTGTGTGCACATTTTATAGTTGACAACAGAAAGAAGGGGGAGTTTCAAAGAGCAGGCAGTGTGGAATCAAAAGTACATTCCATTCATATTTTCTTCAAAGACTGACTAGATGACTGAAGCTTCTGCCGTGCAAAAATCTAATTGGAGAGCATGATTGATGACTCTTGGCTATGGATGTTTTTTGTTGGATGATACACCCAGGCGGGTGGAGGTGGGGAAAAGCAGGCTCAAGGGTGACAGTGAATTATGTATCTCAGAGTTGGCTACGTCCAGGTTAGTGCCAGACGTAGAACGTTAACTTCAAATAAATCCTCTTTCGTTTTTGGGAGTGTGGCTCGAGGCTCATGATTTAGTTGGAGTAACTGCCAGGATCCTGACACCTCTGTTTAAACAACAAGACACTAACACGATCCATTCTTCTCTTTGCAGCTGCGTATGCGAGACCGGAAGGATTCTCCCCAACTCCTCATGGATGCTAAG
The DNA here is from genome assembly GCA_009733165.1 of Naja naja. Taxonomy (NCBI): domain Eukaryota; kingdom Metazoa; phylum Chordata; class Lepidosauria; order Squamata; family Elapidae; genus Naja; species Naja naja. The sequence continues at coordinate 6,559,217 of CM019163.1, forward strand.
CATATTTTCCCTGTCACTTTCCCGTTCAGCCCTTCCTCCCTTGCGTTAGAAACTATCCAGATCCCAGCGAGTTTGGGTCTAGGATTCATCACTCGGGTCTGAGCCCAGGGCCGAGGGAAGCTGTCGGCCGCCCGTTTCTACTTATAATCTCTTTAACGATGAAAATAAATTGAGTTCGGAAGCCATGGAGGGTTTGGGGAGGAATGGCAGGAAGAGACCGGAAGGGAATCGCGGATGTGCTCTCAAACCGCATTGCAGAAAACTGGAATGCATCGTCGTCATTCTCTCACCACCGGAAGCTGATAGAAACCACCGCACGTTTGTACAAATTCACTCGTTCCCGTGCTGAGGCCTACCTAAAGTTTTCAGGTTAAGAAAAACATTAGTACACACCTTAATGTTTCTCTCTCTTCCACCCCCACCCCACCCCGCTCCTCAGTTGGTTGCAAGCTGTCTTATATTTGCCTTGTAAACCAAAACCAGCATGCGACGGATAAACCACGATTGGTTTTTCTTTTTCTTTTCCATGTTAAGACCCATAAATTATCATGTGCATCTGGTGGCAGAAATTACAATTGTGGGAAGAGGAATCTTCTCAGTTTTACCAGTTCTGAGAATCCCTATAGTCCGTATTTCACACGTACGCTTCGTTTTTTTTGGTAGAAAACAGTCACCAGATTTTTTTCTGTGTCTCTACTGAGTGGAACGGCGTCATTCCAGTGCAGTGGTGTGAGTGCGTTACCTCCAATCCACAATGTGTTTCTGATTCTTGTGTTGGTCAGAAAGCTAAAGCTGAGGATACGTTAAAGCTCCTTGTAAGGCATTTCAGCATATTTAAGTCACAAGTGATTTGCTAGTTTAATCACTGATCAGCCCGGTGTGATTTTCAAGAGAAGGATGGAAATATTTAGGGGTAGCTTCTGTGTATGTGTATATAAACACAGACACACATATACATATATAAATATATATATTTCAAAGACCTGAAAATTTAACAGAGACAGGCAACATACAGTATCACTGATCAGGCATTTTGCCTGTACAAACCATAAAAACCATTGAAATAAATAGAAGTAGTCACACTCTTAGAAAACACCATTCATTAGGGCAAGGTTAAATAAGTTTTTTTTATAGGTTTCAACCTGAGAGATAATTGATCAGATCAATTGATTGCCTCCCTGTTTATGTCAGTGTGTGACATAAATGATGAATTAATGAAAAATATTTTGATTTACGTTCTGGTACAATAGAGCTGCTTGTTAGTACTGTTTCAAACCATATCAGATGTGTTGCCGTCTGTGGTGTTCTTTTAAATGTACAATAATTTTTAAGGAACAGAAATGCAGGTTTATAAAATCACTGTAACTTTAATAGTCTGGTCTTTTAATAAGATTTATGCCAGTGTCAAGAAACATATAAGTAGTAACAGGAAATGATAACCTAAGCACAATCTAAGAAACCTGTTTTCTAAAGTCAAAAAAAACCAACCCAACAATATTATATTTTATATTTATTTATTGTTTTGGTATACGTTGCTTTTTATTTTTTATTTGCCAGATGTGTAATGAGAGTGTAATATTTATTTTGGAAGTTGGGAAGAGGTTTTTTTTTTTAATAGGGAAAGGGTTCATCTAAAATGCATCTCAAACATTTAATCCTGGAAAAGAAACTATTCCCCTACCATTAGCACTACTCCCAATCTTACGATTTTCTTAAAAGCTTGCTACACGTTCTTTTTTTAAAATGTAATACTATCCCTGGTAGTATTTGGACCCACTTTATTAAAAAAAATGAAATATTCATTTTCTGTTTCCATGGGAACATTTCATTTGGACACATTATGAATACAATCTGATGAAAAGATTTTGCCGAAATCTCTCAGGCTGCAGATAACAATAGTCGTCATGATTTTCCCCAGTGTGAAACTGACATTTTGAAATATTTGTGGACCTTCACTTAAAGTTCCGCAGGCTCCCTTTAAAAGAAATAAATAAATAAATAAAAACCAGGTATGGTCAGTGATGATCAGAAATACAAAAGATGACGTTGCATATCCCGAGACTGCGGTGTGCGATATTTTTAATTTATCCTAACAGTTGAAAGGTGTTCATTTTCAAACATATCTCTGCTGTAAAATGCACATTATTAAAATGGTCTAGTCCTGGATTTAATTTTTCTGGGCACCTAAAAGATGCTGTCACTTGAAACAGGTTTAAATAGGTTTTCATGTGCGAAAGAGATGTGACTGACAGGGACATTGTTGAGGTAAATAAAAGAGGCCTGTTTTGGGGGCCCTCCCCATTTTTTTCATTTTGTTTTATTGTGGGAAGGGAAGCAAATGCTCTTTGATTTTTTTTTAAAAAAATATTCAGGTACTCAAGTATTGCCTTTAATACATGTTCTTTATTTATGATAATTAATAGGTCTTTACTTGAAAATGTGCATTTTCTTTTATAACTGGCACTATGTTTACAAAAGTGACTAAGAGTGTGTGTCCCTCCTAGGATTACTTTAAAATGCTCTATTAAAAGGTACATTTCCTCTGGCTCTGGCCAGTTGTGGCTTGATACCACAAAGGAGCTGAAAGTTGAGGTCCTAGAGTGGCCATTTCCACCCTAATGGCTTCCTGAATGATCTGGACTCTATTCTCATAATCTCCCAGCTGCAGGTGTAAATTAGTCAATTTCCTGTTTGTTGTGTGGTCAGTTTCTCTCTCTGTGGGTGTGTGGTGTGCAGTCAAACAATAGGTGTCCAAAACACCTTTCTTAGAGAAGGTGAAAATACAAAGGAATAGAGTTTTAATCAGTCATCCTTAGGGCAATTATGGAGCATCAAAGAATGTTTCAGAGATGCTGGATCTGTTTTGCTGAACTGGTGACACCATTTGGCATTGGCGATTGGCCTGGAGGGCTTATCTCCCCCCCACCCAAGTTTTACACCCATGCTCTCAGTGAGATTTGCCACACTAGTTGTGGATTATGAGAGTTCATGTTCAGAATCTTAGATGGCTACTCAGATGGCAAAGTACACTAACTTCTCAACTCTCACTGGATTCTTAGCATACTGCACAACAGACATGTCCAACTTTGGCTGCATTAAGACTTGTGGACTTCAACACCCAGAATTCCCTAGCCAATCATGCTGCCTGGGGAATTCTGGGAGTTGGAAGTCCACAGGCCTTAAAATTACCAAGGTTGGACATCCCTGCTGCATAATGAAAAGGCTGTAACAGAAATTATGTAAGGGGATAGCACTACTTTTCAAATCTAGCAGCCCAATTAGTTTCCCCTACTGGAATCCTGCTTTTTCATTTCAACTGGATAATTGTTTTTTTCAAGAATTTTAAAATTCCAAAAGCGATGATGACATCGTTTAGATATATGGTTTTTAATTTTTTGTTTTATTTGTATAAAAGCCTTATTGTATCTTGTTTACTAATAAGAGTGATGGATGCCTGTCGGCATTATCCTCCGACTGCATAATCTGATTAAATATATATTTCTGTCACATTAAAACCGAATGCTGCTTTCCATGTTTTAAAGGAGTTCCGAGTTTAACTGTGCTTTGTAATTCATCCAACATTTTACATATCAGTATTTTATGTGCACTTTTTCTGGGTCTAATGTTTTACTGTTACATGCTAGAAAACCAGCTGTTTTCAAGTTAGAATTTGTAGCATCTAACACAATTCGAGTTTGGCTTATTTTTTCCCCCACCTTTAAAACACAATCATGTCATTTTAATGTGGCAGTGTTGCCATCTCTTTTATTTTTAACTGATATGCTACAATTTCCCATCCTCCCCAAGCGTGCTTTTGAAATGTATAGACCCAAAATATTCCCTCCAATATTACCTCATTAGGTTTCAGATAGTTTTTGCTTTTCTTCCAACTGCTCCTACAATGTAATCTTGCGATTGGAAGAATGTTCCTCGCTTAGTCTGGAACAATTTTTGTTTTATGGAGTGTTGCAATCCTGGGCATCCTTTTAAAGCCTCTGAGAAAGTTGCAAGTAAGGATTAAATGCACTGTATTCAAAACATGCTTGCTTTGGTCATACAGCTTCTTGTTTGTGCTGCACCTGTTTATTTTCAGTGCCCACTCCCAGAATATCCTAAGAGGGCTGGAGGCATTGACACGTGTACAAAGCATTGTGCATCAGACATCGGTCACAATAAATTTGCACTATTCATAATAGGTCTTTCCTGCTGATAAAAAGCTTTTGTGGGGCAGGTTGTCCCAGAACATCCAACCTCACCCACAGCAGATTTTAGCAAAATAAACAATAATTACAGGTCTACACACGGATAGAGTATTCTTGATCCCAATAATGTTTTTTCTTCTTCAAAGCAACGCTTTTCAGTTAGTTTGCTATCTCAACCCACTGTATCTTTTTTTTTCTTTTGAGACTTTCAAAACTGGACACATTTCAACTGTTGTTTTTTTTTCCTTTTGTAAATCGCTGGATCATTGTCCTTTTAAACTTGCAATTCCTTTTGAAGCAAAAACAACAGGGTTTGAGGTCTTTTACTCACTAGCCGTAGATAGAAACCAAAACGTTTAATCTGAATGACTTACGCTTGGAATTGTCATGGTGTCTGACATAATAAATGTATGCTTCATAAATGCTGTATCTTAGAAGAAATGTCCAAATAAAAGGAAACGTTAAAAAGTCTTTATTCTTCAGTCTCTTGTATGAAAGGTTATTGGTTGGAGGGATGAATTCAGCAATAACGTAAGATATTACAGTATCCTATCCATTAACTCATCCCAGTGTGCCTTGGGTCCAATTAATGGCTGCCCCTATGAAAATCTATCCTTTAAAGTTGCTTTTAAAAAGTCCTATATTCCAAAATGCCATCACTTGCATTGGATACCTGCATTTTGCCCCCAGCCATTTCTGCATCGAAAAGTACACAAAAGATGGTGACAATGGCCTTTGTGGGTTTTTTAAAGGGGTGCATGGAAAAACATCCCCAAAGCCAAGAGGGAGCCTCCCATTCAGTTCACCATCCAGTTTTTACCAAGATAGCTTTTAGGCTACATATTTGGTATGCGGAACATCTGGACTAATTTTGGATACTTGTCAGAACTTCAGACATGATGGTCCTGGGCAATTCAAAAACGTGCATACATTTTTGTGCCAGTTTGCTGGGGCGCTGGGGGGGGGAGTGGCAGGGGATAGGCCAGCATTGCTGCAAGAGGCCACTTATTTATTTATTTATTTATTTATTAATGGGATTTATATGCACCCATCTCCTAAAGACTCGGCTGACTTATAAAACAACAACAACAATAAATAATTTAAAAGCAGATTAAACTAAATAAGCCCCATTACAATTACAGTACACCCATAAAATCCCTTAAAACTATCCCATAAAAACCATCCCGTCCCACTTATGTGGTATATATTGGAGGTGGTGACCCTTTGAGAGCTGGATGCAACGAAATTTCTCAGACACGATGGTCCTGGGCAATTCAAAAACGTGCATACATTTTTGTGCCAGTTTGCTGGGGCGCTGGGGGGGGGAGGGGAGTGGCGGGGGGGGGTGATAGGCCAGCATTGCTGCAAGAGGCCACTTATTTGGTATTTATATATTAAGGTGGTGACCCTGAGAGCTGGATGCAACAAAATTTCGTTTTAATGTATGCCAATTAGTGTACATTCAAAGTAACAAAGTTACTATCTCTCTCTTTCCATATCTATCTACATCCACCCATACACCCATGTCTCTCTCTTTCTCTACATCACTCTACATCCATGTCTGTCTGCTTAGCTCATATCGTATCTATCTTCGGTCCATCCACGCATCCCCCATCCATCCACCCATTATCTACCTACCTACCTACTTATCTATTCCCATCCATCTATACACCCATGCCTGTCGTTCTGTCTGTCTCTTTCTCATTCAATCTCTACATCACTCTACATTCATATCTTTGTCTGTCTATCTATCCCTCTCTCTCTTCCATCCATCCACTCATCCATCCAGCCATTATCTATCTATCTATCCTATCCTATCCTACCCTTCCCATCCATCCATCCATGCCTGTTTGTCTCTACCCTCTCCTTACCCAGGTTCACGTGTGAATCCAACCACCTGGGATGGAGACGGGAGTGGAGCTGGCAGGCGAAGCCAGGCTCTGGAGATCCATTCAAAATAAAACCAACCCAACCGAGGTCCTGCCGGGAAGACGCCCTTCCTTTCCCTCTCCCCACCCCGCGGAGGGGGCCCGGGCGTCCCAAGGGCAGCTCCCTCCTCGGAGGCGGCCACCCAGCAAAACAAACGTGGCGCTCCAGCTGGGAGGCGGCGGCGGCGGCGCGGAGCCCCACCTCCGGCCGGCGAGAGCGGAGCAGGCAGGGCGCGCACCTTCCCGCCGCCGCCGCCGCCGCCGCGATGGCGCTGGCCGACCTCTACACGCAGGTAGGAGGCAGAGGCGGCGCCGGGGCTCCTGCGGCCGCTCCGCCAGAAGCGGGCAGAGGCCGGGCGTGCCCCCTTTGCTCCGGGAGGGAAGGTGGGCGGGCGGGCCGGCGCCGCGCCGTCCGGCTGAGCCATCCGGGTGGAGGCGGGCGCCGCGGCAGGTGGGACGGGGCCGGGAGGGACATTCGGAGCGGCGCTCGGAGGGAGACCCCGGCCCCTGGGGGTCGCTTCGCCGCGGGCTGGGAGCGCAGAAGGAACGCCGTTCGACCCACAAGGGTTGCTTTGCACCCCAGACTTTGACCCTGCGCGCGCGCCGTCCGGCTGAGCCATCCGGGTGGAGCGGGCGCCGCGGCAGGTGGGACGGGGCCGGGAGGGACATTCGAGCGGCGCTCGGAGAGACCCGGCCCTGGGGTCGCTGCCGCGGGCTGGGCGCAGGAGAACGCCGTTCGACCCACAAGGGTTGCTTTGCACCCCAGACTTCCTGCGCTCTCTCTCTCGCTTCTTTCTCTCCTCCCTCCTTCTTTCCTCCATCTTCCTCCTTCCACCCTCCCCCTCTTCCTTCCTTCCTTCCTTCCTTCCCCTCTCTCTCTATCTTTATTTTCTTCCTTCCTCTCCCTCCCCCCCCTTTTTCTTTCTTTCTCTCTCTCTCTTCCTCCTTCCTTCCTTCCTTCCTCTCCTCTCCCCCCCCTCTCTTTCTTTCTTTTGCCACCATCATCTCTATTTTTTCTTTTCCTGTTTCTTTCCCCCTTTTCAACATTCTTCCTTTTCTGGGCCTGGGACCAGAGTCCTAGACATGACTGGTCCAGTAAACCTTTTCCAAAGTTGCTGTTTCACAAGCTGCAACAGGCTGACTTGCCTGGGCCCTTCAGTGGGTAGCCTCAGCAAAACATTCACAACACACTCTCCCCCTGCTTCCCAAATAAACCCATTTTTTTCCTGGCCTATTAACTAAATGTGCTGTTTCCCCCCACATGCTAAACCAGGGAGGGGAAAACCTCTAACCAAGGTAGGGCGTTTTGGGTGTGTTGTGTGTGAATCCATCTCCTAGGCCTTTTTACCTGACTTGATTACACATAGTCTGCGAAAACTTGGTTGTGGTTTAAAAACTCTCAAAGCAATTTCCACAGTCTCTAATTTCAACAATATGGTTTGGGATGGCACAATCCCAGCATATCTGACTTTAAATGGTAAATGAAGCCAGTTGGCAGAATGACTGAACTCCAAAAGCTGTCTGCAGTCCTTTGTTGACTTATGGAGAGAAACTTTATCCCATAATGCAGGGATCTCCAAACTTGGCAACTTTAAGACTTGTGGACTTCAACTCCCAGAATTCTGGGAGTTGAAGTCCTAAGCCCAGAATTCACCATAATACATGCTACTCTTTCCAAATTCAGAGGTGCTACAGGCAATCCTTGACTTACCACCTCTCATTTAGTGACTGTTTGAAAAAAGTGACGACTGTATTAACACAACTATTGTAGCATCTCCTTGGTCAGGTGTTCAAAATATGGGTGCTTGGCAACTAATATATATTTATGACGGTTGCAGCATTCTGGAGTCGTATGATTACTATTTGTTACTTATCAGACAGTATCTGTCAAGCAAACTCAAGGGGAGAAACCAGATTCACTTCACAATAGTGTGAGTCACTTAATACCTGAAGCAATTTGCTTAACAACCATGGCAAAAAACAACAACAAATGATGGAAAACTGGACATGACTTACTTAACAACTGCCTTGCTTAATAGCAGAAACAGTGGTCCTAATTTTGGTTGTAAGTGGAGGATCACCTGTATGAATGACCCACAGTGGTAGACGCGCCTTGTGTACCTTGTGGGTGCCTTTGGCAATTTATTGTGCGAGTCCAAAGGCATGAATCACCTGCAGAATTATTGTAACAGAGTTACATACTTAAAAGATCAGGAAGTGCTTTTGCAGGATCTTAGAAAATCCTTGTAGAAAAAAAAAATAAAGCAACCAGCTGACCTCATGCTTGAAAGTTTCAGTTGTGTTCTTGCTGGTTTTCATATAGGATGGGGTAATTCTCCAGCTTCAGACAGGTGTCATGTAACCATGCTCTACTGTGCCAGTAGGACACTTTGAATCTATATACTTCCTTCGGTCACTCCAGGAATTCTCCAATTTGTGATGGTGAAGGGTGCGGGAAATCTGAGTGTGACTCAGCATGAAAGTAAACCTGTTGTGTGTATTTGCAAGGCAGGTTCCCTGATTTGTAGGTGGCTCGTAATATTTGCAGATGGAGGCGCCTGGAAGAGTCTGCTTCAAGATCAGATCGAGTTAACATATGTGACAAAAGAGGAATCCGCCTTGTATTGCAATATTTCAGTTCAAAAACCTCTTTTGTGCACAAATGCAAAGGTGCCACTTGTGCAAAGATCTCTCTCCATTCCTTTCAGCAAGTGGACTATAGACTTCAATCCACAGTGTGCGATGGTTCAGTACAGTGGTTTTCAAACTTGCAATCTTGGTAGCTATCTGTGCATTGCAGATTAAACGTGGCACATAAGTAATATTTATTTCCGATATTGCCTAAGACTGATTATTTTTCTTCTTGCTCTTAGGGGAATTTGTATTTTGTTTTATCCTTTTCTTGCTATTCTATTATTGTTCCCTTAGGTATGTAAGAAGCCTTTTAAGTGAAGGCTACCACCCTTCTATCTTTTTTTTATAACTGACCTCACTATTGCATCTTTTGATAGTTGATTTTTTGCTAGCTAAAGGCTGTAATAAATAAAAAATATAACTGTATCTTAATTCCCTTTTTTCATCGTTAAGTTTACCCTTATATTATTCCGACCTGCTAAACATTTCCTTCTATGTGTAGCCCTTTTTAAATTTATTTTGATTCTACTGACTTACCGGTTTACAGGTCTACACTTGCATTTCTTCTATAACTTGCTTTGTGCTGGTTAATGACTATTAATGAAGGCTGATGATTATTCAAAGAATTAAAGAACCTTTAAAGCATTGTCCAGCCATATAACAACTCAGTGACGATCATGGGATGTAAGAGGACAGAATAAATCAATGAGGAAGAAAAACACAGATAGCGTCATACATCACTCTGCACTGTTATACAGCTTGTTTGATTTTGCCTTAGCAAACTCTGAGCTGAGTTGCTATAAAACCACACAATTTACAGCACATAGTGGTGTCTTGTTCAAATCCAACCTAGTCATTCCACAGAACATTGTTGAATTTGTGGCTTTGTACACAATGGGTAACCAATCGATTGTAGCTATTTTTTCTTTTCTTTTAAAACTTTGCTAGTCAACAACTTGGAGAGGGATGAATATCAGCTCACTGGTGGAATGAGAAGGAATAAAATGGTTTAGATTGGAGTAACCGAGAAGAACTTCCTTTGTGTAACTTGTTTCTCGGTCAAGGGATGGCAATAAACGGGCCAACAGATTATATAAACAGGGAAGGGAGCTGCCAATTCAGCATAAATGTCGTTTCTAGACCTTGACTTACAACTAAAATTGGGACCGGAATTACAGTCATTGCAGTCACGAAGCAGATCACTATGTGACCAGACTCAATTTTATGACTTTTTTTGTGGCAGTTGTTAAATGAACCCCACAGCCATAAACTCATGGCTGGCTGGGGACATTTGGGAGTTGAAGTTCACACATCTTCAAGCTGTCAAGTTTGAGAAATGCTTCACATGCTCTAGCATAGAACAGGTTTGCACATGTGATTAATCCTCTATGCAGATGATAGTTTTTCAGCAAACCACGATTGACCACTTTTCCCAACTTGGTGTTTTCCAGTCAACTACAGATCCCACCACTCCCTGCAAAACCAATGGGTATGATAGTTGCCTGGGGAAAGCAAGAACCTTCTAATGTGCCAACCGCTGATACAGTGATGTTTGAAGGGAAAAAGGCCTTCTCTACAAAAGTAGACATTTGAATTTACACATTCAAAAGCAAACTGTTCTACATAGTATAGGATATTTTAAACTTAAATGTTTAAAAGTTAATCTCAGAGATACATACCTCTATCCCACTTCAATTAATGGAAGTAAATGCCAAATTTCTCACAGTAGGGAAATAACGTTTTTTTAAATCCCATGCAAAAAATATCTGTTTTTTGCAGCATGGAAAATTCTTGCTATGTTTTCCTTTGGAACTCATTGCAACAAGATTCTTAAAAGCAACCATGACAGTTAGCTACAATTATGCATTACGGGAGGCAATGTTTGCTGTTTTCATTTTTGCTGATGCTACACTCATATATATTTGGTTTTAGCTTGTTTATTTGAGAACAAAATGAAGAACTCATCAAATCTGTTAAGAATTAAGCCACCAAACCCTCTATGATGTTTGTATTTTTTTCCTTTCTTGTAGTACAACAGAGTTTGGATCCCCGATGCTGAAGAAGTTTGGCAGTCTGCTGAAATTACAGCTAATTATAGGCCTGGAGACCATATTCTTCACCTCCAGCTGGAAGACAGCACAGTGAGAATAAAGAATGGGTGTTTTTAAACAGGTGGTGGTAGACTGGCAACACATGAAAATATTGTTCAAATATTGGCTTATCAATTTGGATCCAAGACACGCTTTGGTTGTAAAGATAGCAGATATATCTTCAGAATGAATAAAGAATACATGGTATTCTCCAAAGCAACTGAAGGCTGGACAGGAAGCAATAGATGGCAACTAATCACAGAGAGAACAAACCTCAGAACAGAAGAGAATGACAAGAGTTGGAAGGGACCTTGGAGATCTTCTAGTCCAACCCCCTGCTTAGGCAGGAAACCCTATCCCATTTAAGACAAATGGTGGTCCAATCTCTTCTTAAAAACTTCCAGGGTTGGAGCACCCACAACTTCTGAAGGCAAGTTGTTCCACTGGTTAATTGTTCTCACTGCCAGGAAATTTCTCCTTAGTTCTAAGTTGCTTCTCTCCTTGATCAGTTTCCATCAGTTCAGTTGCTTTGGAGCATAGGTTCTTTGTGGTGGGCTCTCAAATTCGGCCTCTGCAGGCCAAATAGGCCCATTTCATCACTTCCGGTATTACAGGAAGTGACAAAACGGGCCTATTCAGCCTGCAGAGGCTTTTTTCAACCCCCTGGAGGCCTCAAACCAACCGAAAATCAGCTGTGAGGCTCACACATGCACAGTGAGGTAATTTTGCCTATAGCTTGCGTGCCGGCACAAATGGCTCTGCGTGCACCTGTGGCACGCGTGGGATCGCCATCTCGGTTCTATACCTAGAACTAAGGAGAATACTGCAACACTGGAGATGGTTTGGAAGAGATTGGGCACCTAGAAGAACTCCAAGGCTCCTTCCAATTCTTTTAGTCTGTAATATTATTTTTCACTTGGCTTACTCACAGGAGCTGGCTTATCCAGTGGATCCTTCTGCTTTGCCACCTTTACGAAATCCGGACATTCTCGTTGGAGAAAATGACCTCACAGCCCTTAGCTACCTCCACGAACCGGCCGTTTTACACAACCAATCAGTGTCCTGGGATTAACCTTGGCGAAGGTTGGCACCCCCTGCCCCTCCCTGTAAGCTTTGAAGCATGGAGAAAGAGACTCTTAGAGTTAACAAGAGATTGTGGGAGGAGGTGTAGGAGATGACTAGGCAGAGCCTGAAGGCGGGGTCAAACACGTCATCAGTTTGGAATCCTTATGTAGTCACAAGAGATCTTAAGCAGCGGTGAATTCTATTTATTTTATTGATTTATTTGATTTGTCAATCGCTTACAAGATAATAGGTATAAGTATAAACATGAGTAAGACTACAGGAAATAGGTACAATAAATGGAGACAATAGGACAGGGATGGTAGGCACAATTGTGCACTTATGCACGCCCCTTACAGACCTCTTAGGAATGGGGTGAGGTCAATAGGGGATAGGTTAAGGTTAAAGGAGTGGGGGTTAGTGGATGTAACAACAGAGTCAGGTAGTGCATTCCAGGCATTGACCACTCTGTCGTACTTTCTGCAATCAAGTTTGGAGCAGTTTACATTGAGTTTGTATCTATTGTGTGCATTCTGTTGACTCTTCTCCAGCACGAATTTGCCTTGATTGTTAGTAGTATATAGGTAGCATATGCAGGTAATCTTCGAGTTATGACCACAATTGAGCCCAAAATGTATGGTGCTAAGTGAAACATTTGTTAAGTGAGTTTCGCCCCATTTTATGACCTTTCTTGCCACCATTGTTAAGTGGGTCATTTCATTTGTTGAAGTTAGTAACACAATTCTCAAGTGAATCTGGCTTCCCCGTTGACTTTGCTTGTCAGAAGGTCGCAAAATGTGATCATACACTGCAACCGTCATAAATCAGGAGTCTGGATTATAGTACATTTTCCAGATAACAAAATTCATTAAAAGAGTCACACTTTGGTTAGATGCAGCTCACTCCATCAGGAGGGGACAGAGAGCTGTCAGAGAGAGGAAGTTATTTTCCAAGGCACCCAAAGGCCAGATAAGGAATAATGAATGGAAACTGATTCAAGGAGAGATTTAACCTGAAATAAGGAAAAATGGTGCTAAGTGAAACAACCAGTGTTAAGTGTTGCCTATGGAAGATTGCACATCACTACCTGATTTAGGTGCTGACATTGGGTTGGAGATGGATTGGGAGGAGAGACCAGGTTGTAAAACAGGTTCTACCATTACTACAAGTCCAAGTAAGGAAATGTCAGCAGACACATTTCTCTCACAAGGTGAGAACCTTAAAACATCTGAACCACGAGGTCTCAAGAGATGAAGAGCCCCACCTATTTAAAAGAATACATTAGATAGGTTGGGGTTTGAGTATGGACTGAACCTAGTGGGGAGGGGTGTTATGTATGTAGGTTTGAAGTCATTGGTTTAGTTTGAACTGTTCTTGTAAAATGTTGGAAATGATTGGTTTAAAAGGCGAAAACGCTGCACTCTGATTGGCTGGCAAGCGGCTGCTGGCTATAAGTAGCAGCCCAGCCCAGCCAAATTCGGTCCATTCTGAGCTGTAGTCACTAATAAACTAAGAGCTTGAAGCACTCCGCGTCTGTCTCTTCATGCAAACTTAACAGAAACAACTTGGCTTACGAGAGGGGAAGCGGCCATGATCCCCCTCATTGGTTGCAGCTGGGGAGAATAGTATATAAGAGAGACAGTTAAAGCACAGCGTTGCCAGAAGCAAAGCATGTGTTATTTTGGGCTGAAGTTATCTTGGTTGGCATCCTTCCAACAGACTGTGCCTTGTTATCTCCTTGAATTTGGTAATTACTTATCCTGGTCCGTTGTGAAAATTCCTTCACTGTAGTTTGTTTTAGTTTTTTATTTCACCTCTATTTGCTCATTAAGTTCGGACTGTATTGCTTTCTTTTGAAGACTATTTTTGAATATGTTTTATCTCCAACTGAGAATTATTGAACAGTGGGGCCAAGATGGAGGCATTAAAGGACATTTATTTACGTTTTGGATTTTGTTACGTTTGTGTTACACTCCGGGTCATCACAGACAGGGGTTGACTAGATGACCTCCAAGGTACCTTCCAACTCTGTTATTCTGTATTGAATCTTGAGTCCAAAGAAGGATAAAATAATATATCTTCAGTCTTTTGAGGCAGATCCCAAAGGGACTGTTTGCAGAAATGAGGTTTTTATCAACACAATAGAGTGAGAGATTATGGCACTTAATTTCCAGCAGAAAGTTTGAGGTCATCCCAGGCTAACACAATGAGTTTTTCACACACGAGAGTTGTAAATTGAAAAGCTACATCATCCGTCTCACATGTAACCTGGGTTTCCATAACCAGCCTGCCTTCTGGTCCTTTATCCTGGTCTTACCCCAATTTAAATCTCATGTCAGTTCAGCTACTCTGTGCATCCGATGAAATGAACTACAGCTCACGAACCATAGTGCCTAAGCGTTGTGTAAAAAGAGGCTACTAGACCCCTGATTTAGAGTCAGTAAAGTGATCATGCAAACATTTTCATAGATTTTTTTGGAGCCCAGAATGCTTTTTAAAAAGATTTATACTAGTCATACCTGAAATATCTTTGTATCATGGTGATACTGCCTTAGACCAAATTGGAATCTAATGTAAAAGGAACATAATGACATTTGAAGAGACATATTTCTAACTTCCTGATGATGATATGATGATGATCATGTTCTTCTTTAGGAATGACCGAAATCAATCAATTATTGTAAGTGGTGAATCAGGAGCTGGCAAAACAGTTTCTGCTCGATACGCCATGAGATACTTTGCGACGGTCAGCAAATCTAGCAGCAACACTAAAGTCGAGGATAAAGTGTTGGCATGCAATCCGATAACAGAGGTAAATTATTTTACTTTATTATTAGATTTTTATCCCATCTTTATTACTTTATTACAAGATGGCGAATGTACTAATATTCTTCCTTCCTCCTATTTTCTCAACAACAGCCTGGTAAGGTGGGTTAGACTGAGAGAGAATGATTAGCACAAATTCTCCCAGATGGTTTTCATGGCTACGGCTGGACTAGAACTCACAGTGTCCTGATCATTAGCCCAAAGTCACCAAGCCAGTTTTCATGCCAGAGGTGGGACTAGAACTCACCGGCTCCTGGTGATTGGCCCAAAGTCACCCAGCTGACTTTCCTACCTAAGACGGGACTAGAACTCAGTGTCTCGTGATTGGCTCAGAGATACCCAATTGGCTTCCATTCCTAAGGCGGGACTAGAACTCAATGTCTCCTGGTAATTGGACCAATGTCACCCAGCTTTCCTGCCTAAGATGGGACTAGAACTCACTGTCTCGTGATTGGCTCAAAGATACCCAATTGGCTTTCATGCCTAAGGCGGGACTAAAACTCACCATCTCCTGGTGATTGGCCCAATGTCACCCCGCTGGCTTTCATGCCTAAGGCAGGACTAGAACTCACCACCTCCTGGTTTCTAAGCCAGCACCTTCACCAATAGACCAAACTGACTCTCTAAACGTTTCCTGACTGAATCATCTAATAGAAATAGCCCCCTTGCTATCTAAAACAATTTCATCTTTTGCGCAGGCAATTGGAAATGCTAAAACTACTCGCAACGACAACAGCAGTCGCTTTGGAAAATACATGGAAATCAGCTTTGATAAGAAGTACCGGATCATTGGGGCAAACATGAGGACATACCTGCTTGAAAAATCTAGAGTTGTTTTTCAGGTTAGTAAAAATTTGCAGCAAAATCAGGGCGTTTCTACTAACTTCAGAGACAGCAAGCTTTCTCGCCTGCTGCAGACACTGTCAAGGTTTATGTCTGGCCAACATGCTGTTCAGGAGAGATGGCCTTAAAAAACTTGCAAAATTAAAAGTTTTTAAAGTTTTAGTTTCTTCATATGAGCAAAATAAGGACGAAAGAGAACAAAATTGCTTTGAGGTTTCTGTGTGCAATTCTTAGCATTGTTCAGAGGCGTTATGAAAATAGAATAATTCAAGATGCTTCCTCTTGTTTTTCAATGGAGAAGTGAAAACCATTATTGGAACAAGAGCTTTGGCTAAAACGCAAAACCACTTTGAGAGGCCAGCAGATTGCACAATCTAGCAATTGGTCAAGTGTGGGTGGGGCACTGAGTTTTAGAAGCTTCCCACTGCATTGCACACATCAGTTTCTGAATAACCCACATCACAGAAACTTGAGTGGATTTCTGTCTCTAAATTTTGAAATTATTTCAAGGTTGATTATTTATTTATATTCGTTTTTTTTTAATCAAAGGGTGAAAGACAAAGCAAAAGAAGAGATGGGAGGGAGGAGGGAGGGAGGAAGGAAGGAAGGAAGGAAGGAAGGAAGGAAGGAAGGAAGGAAGGAAGGAAGGAAAAAGGATAGAGAAAAGAAAGGATAAAGGGAGGGAGGAAGTGAGGGACGGAAGGAGGAGGGAGGGAGGAAGAAAGGAAAGAAGGAAGGAAGGAAGGTCAGACTCAAGAAATGAAAAAAGAGAAGGGGGAAAAACCTACAAGAAATATAATTTATTTTGATCTTCTTTTCAGTCGATAGATACAATTTTATAGTCCCTCCTTCCTTTTAGGCATTATATAAGTCCATTTCAGCCCTTCATTTAATTTACATCTTCCTTAATCTTCAAATCCACAAATCAACATTTCATTTCTTCTGTCAGCAAAACATCCGAACTATTTCTAGTTTTATCTTTCTCTTCCTTTCATTTGCAGTCAGAAAATGAAAGAAACTATCACATTTTCTATCAGCTGTGTGCATCGGCTCAGAGACCCGAATTTAAGCATCTCCAGCTGGGTATGTTACCTATCACCTTATAGATTAATCTCTTTTATTGCTTTATTACATCAGTTTGGTGCATAATTCACAGAGGAGGCTTCTGTTCTTTGTTTCGTAGCATTTTTATAGGACTGGATGTTCTCATGTGGCCAAAACATGGTCCCAGTTTAGTAAACCTCACCCTACTAACTATTAAAAAAGATCTCCCCCCCAATGCTGCATCCCTTCTGCCTACAATTTCTGATCTATTCAATGACATATTGAATCCACTGGAATTGGGAGACCAATAAATATAAATAAATACAATAAGATGGTGGAAAACAATAGCAAAGTGATTTGGTGTTCCCCTTGCAAAGTCCTGGGAATTCAGTCTATATAGGAGACGTGTCCACATTTATAGCAAGTATTTGAGGATAGAGTTCTAACAGATTAACAGAGTTGGAAGAGACCTTGTAGGTCATCTAGTCCAACTCCCTACCCTACACCATTTCTGACAAAGAACATCTTGTAATTAAGTTCTTTCCACCAAAAGTTCAATGGTTTCTCAGTATTAATCTTAAAAGACTCATTTTCCCTCCCAAATCTTTGCAATATTTGGCTACCAATGACCCATTCCTTAGGAGTCTGTTGCTTCCACAGTCAGCATATCTGGTGATGTGTTTGCTTTCCACCCATAGCAAGTGCTGAAGAATTTAATTATACTAACATGGGTAGAAACACCACAATTGAAGGAGTGAACGACCTCGCCGACATGAAGGAAACTCAGAAAACTTTCAGCCTGCTAGGTAAGATCAGTCAAGTTAGCTGTTAAAAAACAACAGCAAAATTCTAATATTTATGAAATGCTGGTGGGTCCTTTAGTGATAGATTGGCAAAAAATTGGCATGCTATCCGATGCACTTTTTTAAGTACAAAAGGTAAAGTCCAATCTAGGGCACGGTACTCGTCCCTGTTTCTTGGCCAAGGGAGTCAGCATTGTCCGAAGACATTTTCCATAGTCATGTGACCAGCATGGCTATATGCCAAAGGTGCACAGAACACTGTTACCTTCCCACCAAAATGGTACCTATTTATCTACTTGCATTTGCATGTTTTCACACTGCTAGGTGGGCAGGAGCCTGGAGCAAGGAACAGGAACTCACTCCATTGTGTGGCACTCAGGTCTCGAACATGGGCTGTTAGCTTTCCAGTCTTTAACTGCTGAGCCAACATGCCCTGTCCTTTTTAGGAGCCACTGAATTTAGGGGGCATCCATCAAATCACACTGTTAATGTAAAAATCATTTGTAACCTTAACATCAGGGTGAGAAATAATTTTTGCTCATTTTTCATTGCAGGCCTGAAGGAAGATTTTCAGATGGGCGTTTTCAAAATACTCTCCGCTATTCTTCATTTAGGCAATGTGCAGATCAGTCCCATTGGTGATGAAAAGTCTTGTGTTAATGTAAGATTTACTGGCAGAATGTTTTAACGAACAATGCAAGGTTTTGATATGTTTTTTTCTTAAGTCCCTTAATCTTTGGCTTGTAGGTAGTACATTCAGGAAGCAGGAAGGCTGTGGACTATCAAGCTGCGTGTTAAAAATATATATTGCATTTTGAAGCTGTAGCAGTTTCGGTGATTGAACTGCCCAGTGACAATAGGCTTCTTATTTCTGCTTCATAGGTGGATGACAAACATCTTAATATATTTTGTGAGCTCCTGGGAGTCGAAAGTGATAAAATAGCTCAATGGCTTTGTCACAGGAAAATTATTACTACCTCTGAAACCGTAGTAAAGCCAATGACGAACTCCAAGCTGTAACGCCGAGATGCTTTGGCCAAGAAGATCTATTCTCATCTTTTGATTTCATCGGAACAAATTAACAAGGCCTTGCAGTTTTCAGGCAAACAACATAGCTTTATTGGTGTTCTGGACATTTATGGGTAAGGTGATCCATTTTAAAAAATAACCCAACATCTGTATTAAATACAGATTCTACAGGCAACTGGAAAACAGTGATCTACTATTTAAAATCTGTGCAAAATTATCAACTGCTTGTTAGCAGTTTTGGTGAACTTGAAGTGGACTCCAGTGACAATAGGCTTCTTATTTCTGCTTCAAAGGTGGATGACAAACATCTTAATATATTTTGTGAGCTCCTGGGAGTCGAAAGTGATAAAATAGCTCAATGGCTTTGTCACAGGAAAATTATTACTACCTCTGAAACCGTAGTAAAGCCAATGACGAAACTCCAAGCTGTAAACGCCCGAGATGCTTTGGCCAAGAAGATCTATTCTCATCTTTTTGATTTCATCGTGGAACAAATTAACAAGGCCTTGCAGTTTTCAGGCAAACAACATAGCTTTATTGGTGTTCTGGACATTTATGGGTAAGGTGATCCATTTTAAAAAATAACCCAACATCTGTATTAAATACAGATTAAATACAGATAATGTTTCAACTCCTAGCCTCAAAACGACGCTGATTCATTTAATAACTTAAATTTAAAAAGTCGTAAAGTGAGGCAAAATTCAGTTAACAACTGTCTTGCTTAGCAACAGAAATTTTGGACTCAACTGTGGTGGTAAGTCAAGGACTACCTGTAGTTATGTGGACACTACTTCTTCATTGGGGCTTCTCCACTGAGTGACCTCTTTGAATTCTTCAGATTCTACAAATTGATCATTCTCACATGATATAGTACAAGAATATTGTTAATATCTTTTGCCCCAAAATGATTGCTCTGCATTGCCACTCAAACTCACGACAGAAAGGATCACGTCATAGTTTTTGTTTGACAGTCTAAAAATTTAAAACTTTCTACCATTTGTTTCAGATTTGAAACCTTTGATCTGAATAGCTTCGAACAATTTTGCATCAACTATGCCAATGAAAAACTACAGCAACAATTTAACCTGGTATGATCTTTTTTTTAATGGATGTCCGTTAGTTTGGATTAAAATTTGTCCTGAGTTGATATCCCAGAAAAAAATATTGGCTTATTTTTGGAAGTAAAACTCAAAGCTTAAATGTTTTGGCACCTTTAAAATACTTCTGTATTGTTAAGCAACCCTTGAGTTTTGATGTGACTCATAAAACAACCGACGATATTTGTGAGATTAAATTGGCAATATCATTTTTTAGCATGTCTTTAAACTTGAACAAGAAGAATACATGAAGGAAAATATCCCATGGACGTTAATTGATTTTTATGACAATCAACCTGTCATCGATCTGATTGAAGCTAAAATGGGCATTCTAGAACTTTTGGATGAAGAGTGTTTGGTATGTTTCAACGTTTTAATTTCACAAAACCCAAATCTAGTCCTTTTTGGGCTAATTTCCTTGCAAAAGACAGTTTTGCAATTTTGTCACCCTAATGCTTTTTAGCCATATTAGCAAGACGCCTTGCCAACCCAAAATTCACCTTCATAGTTTCTGTCTCTTAAGGCTATTTATGTGGATGCAATTTTCCATCAAAGTAGGATGCAAAATATACTTGAAACCAGCAACTTGGAGCCAGGAGACTCTTAAGCAGAGATGCAGATATAGCCAATTTTGGAGAATTTGCATCTGAGCTATAAAATGTCTTGGATTGATGAATCAAGCCAGAATCAAATGCTTTATTGCAGTGTATGGAATCCTGTTAATTGCATTTGGTAACTCCGGCTAAGCCTGATCACTTCAGGATGTTGATAGTGAAATGTAGCAGCAACAGGTGTTCCTTCCTACATGGAAGTTATCCGCAAGTTATTTTTGGATATTGCATTAAGTAGCCATGCCTTGTTTGTTCAATTGTGGCTCAGTCATTTAATAAATTCTGATGCCTATGAGAAGTCTGAATCCAGTCAGAGAGAAGGATAGGGGTGTTCCAGATTGCAACCCATCTTGCATTATAGAACAGGAAAGCTAAGATGGCTATGTAGAAAAAGTTACACCCTGTACACACTCTCGGTGTTGCATGGAAGAAATGGGTTGTTCAACCAACCAACCAACCAACCACTTTGCTCATTCAATAAGCATTTTCATTTATCGCTTCTAATTTTAGATATGCCATTTTTGCTTTTTTCAAAACAGCTACCTCAAGGAACTGACGAAAATTGGCTCCAGAAGCTATATAATAATTTTATGAACAAGAACCCTCTCTTTGAAAAACCAAGAATGTCAAATACTTCTTTTATTATCCAGCACTTTGCTGACAAGGTAAGGTGTTCAATGTGGAAAGAAATGACACCCTTCTATTTCCCAGAATGAAACTTCATCCTTTGACATGATTTATTCACCTAATATAGAGTTAATAATATATCACCTATCCCTGCAAAAATGATGCTATTTCTATAAACAAGGTCATGGTTTAAAAGGAGTTGAGTGATACAAGCTTCTGAAACAATTTTGCCAATGAGTTATTTTGATTTCTGTAGAAGCTTCTCATTTTAGTCCAAGCATGCCATGGATTTTCTAAGACTACGATATAATGTTTTATTTGGGAATTAAAGGAGATGTTTATAGATCTCCTTCCATCTGAAATTCATGACCAGATTTGCTTACAAATATCTGTGATCCCTTGAAGATCACTCTTATTTGATCTGATGCGATCTGGCCAACTCACTGTCAAAGAATCTTAAATCTAAAAATTACAGATATACCCTGTGGCTGTCCCACTGATCTATCCTGGGAATGGATATAACACTTCTCCTTTTTATAACTTTACTGCTCTGTGATTGACCATTGTTCCATAATCTTCCTTAAACAGGTAGAATATAAAAATGAAGGATTTCTAGAAAAAAACCGGGACACTGTATATGAAGTACTGATCGATATCTTGAAAAACAGTAAGGTAAATAGATTTTTTTAATGATTCCACAGTACTTTCGCTATTAAACTTCTGGTAAGCATAACTTTGCAAGATGTGTGGAAATGATCAAAGCTAAACTCCATCCTTTTTGGATGCTTAAATCTCAAATGGCACAACACAGAGATGCCTCTGGCAGTGTCTGGCCGGAACTGAATGTGTCCATCTGGTCAGGTCATTGTGAGCTAAAAGTTCACTCCACCAAGCCATGTGTCAGCTTTGCAAGGTAGACCAAACAGGAAGCATGTCCAGATGAGCTAAATCTATTTTATTGTAAAGTTGCATGAAAAGAACCTTGCAAGTCTGAAAATACATTTCTTCCCCCATTCACTTGAAGAGGTGGTTAAAAAGCCATGGTACAGAAATTGCAATTTCTAACGGCTGTTAAACAAATGATTGTTAAATCGAAGACTGCCTGTCATGCTATCTAATTTTAATTTTCATCTCTCCATAGTTTCAGCTCTTTGCAAACTTCTTCCAGGATGGTCCAGTCCCTCTTTCCCCATTCAACACTGCAATCAAAGTTAAGTCTGCAAAAACAGTGATTGTGTCACCTAACAAACAGTTCCGTGCAACTGTTGGAAGTAAGGTATTTTTGTTTTAGATTTAAGTTACCAAGTTTGAGAAACATTGACTTTTTTAAATTACATGCAGGATTTTTCTAGTTCTTGGATCTATTTTCTTACTTTGCCTTAAATAATCTTAGGCTGGGAAGGAATTGGGGACTCAACTAAAGGGTTGAAGGAAGAGGAGCTGAAAGTGGGAGGAAGCTAAAAGAGATATTGCAGATGGACTCCCAAACCTCCATCCACCAGGATCATTGAGTTTCTGTACACTCATTTGTTTTGATAATAAGGGCTGACATCAGTATGAAGGTTGTAATAAATGTCATAGCTTCCATTCATAAATTAGCCAGAAAGATGTTGCTTATTCTAAAAGTTCAAACAAACTTTCCCCCTTCTATATTTCAGTTTCGCAGTTCCTTATATTTATTAATGGAGACTCTTAATGCCACCACACCACATTATGTCCGGTGCATAAAGCCAAATGATCAAAAGTTGGCATTTGAGTGAGTATAAAAAAATGACATTAGTTTAAATATATATTATAAGAGTACGTGTAGAAGTGAATGAACAGATATTTATGTGCCTGTTCTTAGGAAAATTCCTAAGATTCATAGTTAGAATAGTATGAGCTGAAAGTTTGTTTTATAAACGAGATGGCTTAACTCCAAGATTTTGAAGCACAGAGCAAAAGGTCCATTAAAGAACAGAAGGGCTGGGGAAAAAAGCATCAGCATTTAATTATGGGGAAAAGAAAATTGTACCTTTATGTTGATAGAAATGATCAATTGCAGCTTATTTCTAATGCACATAAATAGAATAGAATAAAATATAGAATAGAATAGAATAGAACAGAACAGAACAGAACAGAACAGAATAGAATTCTTTATTGGCCAAGTGTGATTGGACACACAAGGAATTTGTCTTGGTACAAATGTTCTCAGTGTGCATAAAAGAAAAGATACATTTATAGATGCTTATCTGGCTTTTAGCTATGTATGAATTTAGTTTAGTGCAACAGTGCTAAGGATCTAGAAAATATTGATGAGATCTTGTCAGCAAGCCCAACAGCATGATGGTATCTACTGTGACCTATCATCTCCCCCACTGTGGCTCTCAACCTCTAAAGAATGCCATATGGAATGTAAAAATGGCATATCCCTCCTTCACAAGAAAATAATTGATTGTACCATGATATTCACAATCAACAATTTGCTCCTAGTTTGTCCCTTATTGAAACCACTAGATGTGATATGTAGCTTATAAAAGATCAGCACACATTTGTCCTTCAATTGGGCAGAAATCAGTTGTTGTTCTTGTTTTCTTCTTCTTTAGATTTGACTCCAAAAGAGTGGTCCAGCAATTACGAGCATGTGGGGTGTTAGAAACCATTCGTATTAGCTCTCAGAGTTACCCATCAAGGTATGGAGTAATACCTCTTCAATGGTTGACTTTCTCATCTCTTTGATTGACCGATTCCAATGTTCTCCTCCTTTGACAGATGGACTTATATGGAGTTTTACAGCCGCTACAGCATTCTCATGTCTCAAAGTGAACTTTCTCTAACGGACAAGAAACACATTTGCAAGATGGTTTTGCAGCGGCTAATCCAGGTCAGGAGTTCTTTAACCATCCCTAGATGTAGAGAGCAGAAGGAATGGACACGAAACACTGTAACTGGCTATTTAGGTTGGCAACAGAGGTGGTATTCATCAGGTTCTGACCAGTTCTGGAGGACCGGTAGCGGAAATTTTGAGTAGTTTGGAGAACTGGCCAATCCCACCTCCGACTGGCCCCACCTCCATCTATCCTCTGCCTCCCATTGAGTCCCAGCTGATCGGCTGGGTCTCCTTTGATTGACCTGCACAGGAGAACAGAGCTGGAAATCAGGCTAGTGGGGTGGGGAGGGAATGGAGATTTTGCTGTATCCTCCCCTGCCATGCCCATCAAGCCATGCCATACCATGCCCACCAAGCCACGCCCACAGAACCGGTAGTAAAAACTTTTGAATCCCACCACTGGTTAGCAAGCACCTCAGATGTGATTTTATGACCATGGAGGGTATGTGTGTGGTTGATGTAACCTCCCAAACAGGTCATAAACAGCTTTTGGGAAGGTCCATCGTAACTTTGAATGGTCGCAAGTCAAGGCTGCAAGTCTTGTATAGCCGTTTTTTCTTCTCAGAAATGACTCTGATTTCTTTTTCTATTCCCCCCCCTCCCCCAGGATCCAAGTCAATATCAATTTGGCAGGACCAAGATTTTTTTCAGAGCCGGGCAGGTTGCCTATTTGGAAAAAGTGCGGTCAGATCGCCTGAGACAAGCATGCATCATGGTTCAGAAGAACATCCGAGGTTGGCTTCAAAGGAAGAAGTTCCTCCGCATCAGACAAGCAGCGGTCATCATACAACAATACTTCCGCGGACAGAGGACTGTACGGTATTTGCAAGGAACAATGGAGATGGTCCTTCGTTGACTAATGGGAACCTTTCCAGTGGACATATTTTGCAGCAAAATAAGCCACTGACTGGGTTAGACAAGAGGTCTCCAAACATGGCAACTTTAAGGCTTGTGGACTTCAACTCCCAGAATTCCCCAGCTTGGCTGGGGAATTCTGGGAGTTGGTCCACAAGTCTTTAAGTTGCCAAGTTTGGGGACCTCTGGGTTAAACCCATGAGACAAACAATAACGGTTGGGTAGAAAGTACCTTCTTGAGAAGGTGTCTTCAAAGGAAGACTTTCACTTACTAAACATCGTATTCCCTTTTTTCTTCAGGAAAGCTATAACTGCCAGGGCCCTGAAGGAAACCTGGGCTGCCATAGTTATCCAGAAATACAGCCGAGGATACTTAGTGCGTAGACTTTGCCAACTCATCCGTGTGGCTGCTTTGACGATCCAGGCCTTCGCTCGAGGATTTCTAGCCAGGAAGAAATACAGGAAGGTAACACTGAGTTTACCAAAGACCCATCTTTGGTGTTTCATATTTATTATTCAGCAAGGAATGTGGATAAGGCTTTGCTTCATAGAAAAGAATAGAATAGAATTCTTTATTGGCCAAGTGTGATTGTACACACAAGGAATTTGTCTTGGTGCAAATGTTCTCAGTGTCCATAAAAGAAAAGATACATTCATCAAGAATCATAAGGCACAACACTTAATAATAGTATTGGGTACAATAAGCAATCAGTTCATACTAGGAAACAGTCAATATAAATCATAAGGATACAAGCGACAAAGTTACAGTCATACAGTCACAAGTGGGAGGAGATGGGTGATAAGGAGTGATGAGAAGATTAATAGTAATAGTAGTGCAGACTTTGTAAATAGTTGGACAGTGTTGAGGGAATTATTTGTTTAGCAGAGTGATGGCATTTGGGGAAAAACCATCCTTGTGTCTAGTTGTTCTGGTGTGCAGTGCTCTATAATGTCATTTTGAGGGAGGAGTTGAAACAGTTTATGTCCGGGATGTGAGGGGTCTGTAGATATTTTCACAGCCCTCTTTTTGACTTGTGCAGTATACAGGTCCTCAATGGAAGGCAGGTTGGTAGCAATTGTTTTTTCTGCAGTCCTAATTATCCTCTGAAGTCTGTGTCTGTCCTGTTGGGTTGCAGAACCAAACCAGACAGTTATATATACTCAATCATTCCTCTGTAGAACTGGATCAGCAGCTCCTTGGGCAGTTTGAGCTTCCTGAGTTGGCGCAGAAAGAACATTCTTTGTTGTGGTTTTTTGATGACCTTTTTGATGTTAGGTGTCCATTTTAGGTCTTGTGATATGATAGAACCTAGAAATGTGAAGGTCAGAGCAGCTATGTTGCAATGCCTTAACAACATCCTACAGAGGCAAGGCGAGAGTTTCTCCTGCTGATCAGCATCCTCTGATTAAATGGAATTAGAACATGTTGTAGAAATACAGCATCCAGTTTTGGTCACCATGACATGAAAAATATGTTGAGATTCTGGAAAGAGTGCAGAGAAGAGCAATGAAGATGACTGAGGGCTAGAGGCTAAAACATGAAGAACGGTTGCAGGAACTGGGCCTGGCTAGTCTAGTGAAGAGAAGGATTAAGGGGGGACAGGATGGCAGTATTCCAATATTTGAGGGGCTGCCCCAAAGAAGAGGGGGGCCAGCCTATTCCCCAAAATGCCTGAAGGCAGGACAAGAAGCAATGAGTGGAAACTACTCAAGGAGAGAAACAACCTGGAATTAAGGAGAAATTTCCTGACAGTTAGAACAATTAACCAGTGGAACAACTTGCCTCCAGAAGTTGCAAATGCTCCAACACTGGAAGTTTTTAAGAAGAGATTAGATAACCATTTGTCTGAAGTGGTGTAGGGTTTCCTGCCTAAGCAGTGGGTTGGACTAGAAGACCTCCAAGGTCCCTTCCAACTCTTGTCATTCTCTTCTGTTCCCAGGTTGGTTCTCTCCATGATTAGTTGCCATCCATTCTGTCATTCTATTATGTGTGAGGTGAAGTGTATAAGTAAGAGCCTTGGTGGTGCAGGCTGTTAAACGCCTAGCACTTAGCTCCAGCTGCCTGCAATTAGTGCAGGCTCGAATCCCACCAGGCTCAAGGTTGACTCAGCCTTCCATCCTCTCGGGGTAGGTAAACTGAGGACCCAAGATTGTTGGGGGCAATTAGCTGACTTGTAAAATGCCGCTTAGTAATAAGCAGGCATATACAACGGAAGGAAGGCTATTGCTGAGCACTTTGGGTTGTGTCCCCAAAATTGTAAGCCGCCCTGAGTCTTCGGAGAAGGGCGGCATATAAATGTAATTAAAAAAAAAAGTAAGAACATAACAGCATACTCTTCATTTCCCATTGACTGCTATTGAAACTTACCATTGCCTTTGTCACCTGTGTTTAGGATTCGGTGTGTTTTCCATACTGGTTGCCTTTACTTGCTCCCTTTGTTACACTCTTTGCAGATGGATTTATTTACGATTTAATTAAATTAGTCAACTATCCCCTGAACAGAAGGTTATTCAATGATGAGGCATGGTGTCAGTTTGCTCACCTGCTCTGCATGGGAGACGGGGGTTTCTAAATTTGATAAATAAATAAATGAAATTTTCTTACAAAGATGCTTGAGGAACAGAAAGCTTTAATCCTCCAGAAGTACGCCCGGGCATGGTTGGCCAGACGCCGATTCCAGAGCATTCGCCGTTTCGTCCTGAACATCCAGCTTTCGTACAGAGTCCAGCGGCTGCAGAAAAAACTGGAAGAACAGGTAGCTAAGAAGTCACACCATCATTCAAATAAGTTAGTGTTGGTCTGCCCAAGGCTTCCAAGACTGTAATTAAGCACACGCTTAGTTAAAACAACTCTTGTTTTATTTCAACGCTGGGAATTATGTTCATTCCCAGCCTATAATGACACAGTCCCTCGAGATAAGCACCCACCTTTATCTCCTTTGAATTGCTGCCAACAACTAAAGTGCCAAATTAACTGTAAAAAACCATCCATACAGTACACAGTACAAAGTCCACACAGAGCTTCAAGGATTAATCCGAACAGAGCGAACGACTTTGCTTCCTGCAAAGGTTTCTTCACCTTTGCCTGCACTTTATACCTTATGGGAGGGGCAATCACCTCCCAGCCTTACTCCCGAGTTGCTCCTTTTGTCTCAGCTGCTCTTGCCTTCTAGCAGCTCTGCACATACACGCACTGGGGACAGGCTTCTCTTGTTCCTCTGCCTCACTGCTGCCAGACTCTAGAGGCTCTGGAGTTAGCACCCCACTCCCAGATGGTCCTGGGCCCATCTCTGCATCGGACGCAGGACCCTCGTCCGAATCCTCCCCAGACTCCCAGACTGGTCCCTGTTCTTCCCCACTGTCCGATTCCGCTGCCATCTGCACAGGCTGCCAACAAACCACAAGTGTTTTTTTTATTATCTTGCCTAATGGATGCTTTTTTCTCCCTGGTTTTAGAATAAGGAAAATCATAGTTTGTTGGAAAAGCTGACCTTCCTTGCTTCAAGTCACTCCAGTGATATAGAGACTATTCAAAAACTTCACCAGGATCTTGAAAAATTAACCGGGCAGAGAAAAATATCTGAAGAAAATGAAAGGAAGAACAGGGTGGGCTATGAACAGGTGAGGCATAAGAGAACGTACAGGTAGTCCTGGACTTACAACAATTCGTTTAGTGACCGTTCAAAGTTACAACGGCACCGAAAAAAGTTGCATTAGGCCCATTTTTCATACTTAACGTCCATTGCGGCCTCCTTGCAGTCATGTGATCAAAATTCAGACCCTGGCTTGTATTTATGACAGTTGCTGAGTCCTGGGATGAATTAGCAGTAGAAATTTTGGGCTCAGTTGTGATCGTAAATTCTGTGTAACAAAATAGAAAATCAGTTTGGGAGCAATGTGATTCAGCCAACCATGGATAGAAAATAAATGGTTTGAAAATAAATGAATTTTCACACACACACACACACACACACACACACACACTTTCTTGCTTTATCTTCTCCGTCTAGAGGGTCTCAGGACTTGAAAAGCACAACTTAGGGCTACAGGAAGAGAAGAAGAAGCTGGAAAAAGAACTTCAAAAGAAAACGGAGGAAATGAAAGGTGTGATCACGCTCTTATTCTGAGAATTAGTTGCTACTTTGATCTTTTCATACTAGCTTCATACTATGCAATAATATAAAGCAGAATTTACTAGCC
This sequence comes from Naja naja, assembly GCA_009733165.1. NCBI lineage: Eukaryota > Metazoa > Chordata > Lepidosauria > Squamata > Elapidae > Naja > Naja naja. The sequence goes on from CM019163.1 coordinate 6,587,937, forward strand.
AGACTGTTGAACACAAACACAGTTTTGGCATTGTGTGTCAAGTAAATTCTATCTTTCTGCCTTGTAAACTCTGATTTGTAGTTCTTATATTATGTGAATTAAGACTTAGGGCTTACAAATCACGGTTAAGACAAACTACAGTTCATTATCCTAAAATATAATAATAATAAAAATGCTTTAAAAAAAGAGCTCAAAGGACATTCACAATACAAATGATTTTATAACCATATTTAAAAAGTTTAACAGTCTTGGTATTTATATACAGAAATGCTTTTATCTCTGATAGTTGTAAGATATATATGTTTTAAGTTTAGTATAACTGGAAGGCAACAACTTTAATGCTTTAATATTAAATTCATTTTTAATAAGTACAGATTTGGCTTTTTAAAAAATTGTAATGTCTCTCCCATCCATTGTAGACTGCCATGTAAGTTTTGCTTGATAGTCTTTAAAATTACATCTGGCTTAATTTTAATTATGCTGCTCTATCTAAAAAGTTTTTTTTTAAATGTCAGTATTATCTTTCTTCAGATAAACTGGATAATTTGACGAAGCAATTATTCTCTGACGTTCAAAGGGAGGAAAGACAACGAATGTATGGAATTTAACTTCTTTTTTCAAATTGCCATTTTCTTAGGACTATTGGTTTTCTCGTTTGCAAAGAAAGTGAATTATTTTAAAAAGAATGAAGAAGTATTGATTTAAGTAGGATGTATAAGCAGGAAGTATACATACTCAGTTCTAAAAGTACAGGGGTCAATCCTGAAAAAGTTAGCATGGGAAAGTTTGCAAAGAGTAATTGGGCTGTTTTATATCCACAACCCCATTTAGAAAATAAATGAAGAAATTAAAACTATTTAACAAGGCCTGCTAATTATGGTTCTAGACCTCCAGGGGGAGCAATCACAGTACAACTTTTGTGATTTCTGGAATGACCATGTAATCCTGTGGAAAGATATTTACCAACATCTTAATAATTATATGAATGTTGTGCCTTCAATCTCATAGTGTTAGAATAAGGCAGCTCCTTGAATTTCCAAAGGATTGTCATTTAAATATGGTGGTTTTTTCTTTCTTTTTTTCAAAGTTACTGGCATATACACCAATGTTTCTCAACTTTAGCAAATTTAAGATGCATGGATTTCGACTCCCAGAATTCCCTAGCCAGCAGGAGGAATTCTGGGAGTTAAAATCCACCGATCAAAGTTCTCAATGTTGAGAAACACATGATACACACATCTTCTGATTAAAATATGGGTGCTGAAAGAAAAGGAGTGAAAGTTGTCCTTGTGTAATGCTGCTGATTTATTGTTTCCGTTTTTAATATCAGCTTTTAAAAAAAATCATACATTTCACCTTGTTATATGCCACAAACAGATATACAAGAGAGATATTGCACATCTGTAATTGACTTGTGCCTGAGAGGTGTAGAATTGTGTTCCTAGAGAGACGAGGATGTCCTTCTGAATCTTTGTAGATTATTGGAGAAAAATTTCCAGAGCCAAAAACAAGATTATGAAAAAAGGATCGAGTCACTCAATGTAGAAATAATGCTTCTCAAAGAGGAAAATGCTCAGCTGCAAAATCAGATTCAAGAAATGCAACAAGCTCAAGACGGCTTAAAAACAGAAATAGAGGAGCTTTCAAATCAAATAAAGGTAGGATAAGAAATGAAAAAATTATTAAGAATCTCCATAGACATAAGAAATGAAATAGATGGATATTAATTTGGAATTGTTTCTTACTTTATTCAAATTCCTAGTTCTATATGCTGTGCACTGTTACTCTTATATACTTAATATTATTATATTCATATGCTGCACATTTTATTCTTATTTTCGCTACTCTGTCCCTATACTTCCTACCTAAACCCAATTAATCCTAAAATTTAAACATAATTCCAAATTATTAACTGTCATTTCAACTTTGGGATTGTGGCTATTGTATTATCCTTTTCGCTTCATTATTTGCATCTCATTGAACAATGTCTCGTTCTATCAATGTTTAATGAACTCAGACAATCCCTGAATTGCGAAAAGAAATAGACTTCCTTCAGATTCAGAAACTGGATGCGGAAAAGCAACTACAATTCCAGAAGCGTGAAATGAGAGGTAATTGGAAAACATCACTCATTCTCATAATTAAAATGTGCCGGCAAATGGATTTCACAGTCCAAGTGCTATAATTATATAGCCTTCCATCTTGAACTCATCTGTGGACATTTATATGATGACTCTGGAAATGCAGAGGCATTGTGCACAAAAAAGAGGGAAATGAAGGGGTTGAAATTAGGAGAATTAACTGGCAAAAACTCAAAATTTTGAGTTTTTGGTGGCTTGGTGGCTCAGGCTGTTAATTGCCTGCACTTAAGTTCCAGCTGCCTACAACTGCTGTAGCTCGAATCCCACCAGGCTCAAGGCTGACTCAGCCTTCCATCTTCTCGGGGTAGGTCAATTGAGGACCCAAGATTGTTGGGGGCAATTAGCTGACCTTGTAAAAATGCCGCTTAGTAATAAGCAGGCATATACAATGGAATGAAGGCTATTGCTGAGCACACTGGGTTGTCCCAAAATTGTAAGCCCTGAGTCTTCGGAGAAGGGCATATAAATGTAATTAAAAAAAAAACATCAGCATTTCTCAAGACTATTTCCTGACTCAATAAACTGAATTAGTGGGACATAAAACACGTTCAGTGTGACCATTTTGTGAAGTACATGGTGGGAAAATTTGTAGGTCATAGATGTTCTTAGTTAGAGCAGCTTTTTTCAACGCGATCTCTTCTTCACGTGATGGGATTCCAACTCCCAGAATTCCTTAGATCAGTGTTTCTCACCGTGGCCATTTTAAGATGTGTGGACTTCAACTCCCAGAATTCCCCAGCCAGCATGCAATGGAAATGGAAAGCAATGGTAATGGAGTCCAGAAAAGCAATTCCAGTATATATGGAAGGCAGAAACTAGATGAAGCTGATTTGTAGCTATCAAATCAGTGAAACTTGATCAGTGAAGCAAAACAATTGATTGCAAGCAAACCTGGATGTTCAGTCATCGTTAGGACTACGTGGTCGAAGTAGAAAGTCAACATGCATGCAACTTTTCTCTTTTTTTGCTCTCATTTAGAGAAGATGTCCGAGATTACAAAGCAATTCTTGGAAAGCTATGACTTTACAGACATGAGGAGCAGGTACTGATCTCCCTTTGTTGGCTTTCCAGAAGGCAGCAGCTTCCAGTTCTTCTTCACAGATCTTTCTCCTAACCTCCCCTATCCCTTCTGCCTTGTCAACAGGTTGTCTCCTGAAGACTTGCAGCATTTGAATGAAGATGGTGAACTCTGGTTTGCCTATGAAGGCTTGAAAAAAGCCACACGGTGAGCTGTACTTTCATTTCTTTGGGATATAGTCTCGAGTCACATATTGATAGGAATTATGGAGGCACAACACTTATATCAGTTATCATGTCCTAAAGCTGCCAGATATATTGCTCTATAGCAGTAAGTATGAACTTTAGTAGAGTGGAAGTACGCTCTTCAGATTTAAAAATGGATGTGTCCCTTAGCATAGGAATGATGGTAGAGCAGATTCTATGGAGAATCAGGGTTTTTGCTCTGTTGTTACGTGAACTTCAGCCCATTGAAAGCTTAGACTATTTAATAAAATGTTTTGATCAGAATGTTTTGATACCAGAATCCTCAAATCTGTCATCAGTTTTAATTGTCAACCTTGAACTTTCAGTGGTTTTGGACCGTGGAAACTGTTTCTCCTTCTTTTGGCTGAAACGTTGACACTCTACGGTATATTTACAAGAACAGTAGTAGAAATGAATCCATCTGTTTGAAACTAAGCTTCAAATAAATTTGTTGTATATTTAGATTCGTAAAACTAAGCCTTGGATACTTCTAGATTTTGAGGGAGACAGGCGCAATCTGGTTAGATAGTATTGGGGACAGAGATACCCACAGCGTAAGTCAGTCTCAAATATTATGGAAAAGAAAGACTAGCATCTTGTCGATCAAAAATGTGGGTCAGTGGCTCTGTTCTGGGAGTTTGTTTACTGCAAGGCTTAGTTTAAAAGTTTTTATTTCAGCAGCTTACCTTTGACGTGGTTTAAACCTACTCTGTTTATCTCAGCTTTCTTTCTTTTTTTAATACTGGGTATTTGGTCTGTAGATACTAAGGATTTGGTGTGGTGGACTAAATCTTAAGATCCCCTTGGTTAACTGGTCTCATGCAAGTAAACAGAGAAAAAAAATGCATTCTATTAGATGACAAACTTTTTTCTGGGAAACCACCCTAATCATGTCTTTAATCCTTTAAATTGTCTTTCAAGCCAACTCCAAATACCCACAGAGTTGGTGGTCTCAAGTTCTTTGTAGATGCTCAAGGAGAGACTATACCATGGATGCCTTAATTTGGATTTTTGCACTGAGCAGGGAGTTCAGTTCTGTGGCCTAAATAGCTCCTTCCAATTCTATTGTTTCAATATACTATTTCCTGCCCTTGTTACATCACTTATATACTTCAGCTTCAACTGCAACAATACAAGAGAAAACAACAGGCACAAACTCAATGTAAACCGCTCCAAACTTGATTGCAGAAAGTACGACTTCAGCAACCAAGTGGTCAATGCCTGGAATGCACTACCTGACCCTGTAGTTACATCCTCTAACCCCCACTCCTTTAACCTAAAACTATTCATTATTGACCTCACCCCATTCCTAAGAGGTCTGCAAGAGGTGTGCATAAGTGCACAATCATGCTTCCCATCCCTGTCCTATTGTCCCCATTTATTTGTACCCATTTCCTGTATTCTTACTCATGTTTATACTTATACCTATTATCTTGTAAGCGATTGACAAATAAAATAAATAAATACATATCAGGATGGGGAACCTATGGGCTTCCAGATGTTGTTGGTTTCAAATCTTACCAGCTCCAGTTAAAATTACTACTGGTAAAGAAAGTTGGATCTTTAAACTTGTGTAAGTCTCCATATTTCCAGATATAGAGGTTCCTCAACATCAGGGATCTCCAAAGTTGGCAACTTTAAGACTTGTGGACTTCAACTCCCAGAAATTCCCCAACCAGCCATGCTGGGAGTTGAAGTCCACAAGTCTTAAAGTTGCCAACTTTGGAGATCCCTGCTCAACATGATAATAGTTTAATTGCTGGGATTCCTACTGCTTAGATCCAACATTCTTGGCCCAAAGCCACCTAGAACTAATGAAACTGCACCTTCTAGTACCGTGTTTCCCCGAAAATAAGACCTACCCCGAAAGTAAGACCTAGCACTATTTTCTAAACCTGCCCTAATATAAGACCTACCCCAAAAATAAGACCTAGTGTAAATCTCCAGTTCCAGGAAGACTTTTCAGGGGAGCAACCGTGCACCCGCGAAACACCCCCCCTACACACTCACACCCACTATTTGGCACCATAAATATATAAGACCTACCCCGAAAATAAGACCTAGTGTGTTTTTGGGAGCCAAAAAAAATATAAGACAGTGTCTTATTTTCGGGGAAACGCGGTATTTCAAGTTAGCCTTAAGAGTTGCCAGCTTAGTCTTTCTGGATGACCAAATTGAAGACGTCTGAAGCGTCATAAACAAAGGAAGTGATCCATTCTTCTGCACCCATATTATGAGAGGGAATAAGCTTGAATTGGATGCTTTTCTTTAAAAAAAATACCCCTTTTATTTAATAGGCTGTTGAAAGCACAGTGCAGATAAAGCCGAAAAGAAACAAGAAAAGAGAAAGAGATTTACAAGCTGTCTACAACTGAGTAAAAATGTTGAAGACACAACATTACATTACTGCTGGGTACAAAAGTGATCAAAACCATTATTAGCGTCAAATCAGTATTCAGTAATCAGCAAAGGTGTAATAAGAATCATGTCAGAATTACAATGGTCCTAAATTTCTATCTCATCTAAAAAGTTCTATTCTTATTAACAGGTCTTTTTTTTTTTAATTGATTGGTGCCCAATACCCTTTTTTCCTTTTGCTCTTGGCAAAGACAAGTATTGCATTATTACAACTATCCTGTGTCTTGTAAGCCCCTTTATTGTTGTCCTTCCTGCAGAGTTTTGGAAAAACATTTCCAGGATCAGAAGGGGAACTATGAAAGGGAGATAGACGAACTGAATGCTAAAATAAACCATCTGAGTCAAGAAATCACCCATCTACAGAAGCTCTTCAGGGAGGAAAATAACACCAATGAGTGCATCCGTCTCCAGGTTGCCAGGCTAACCTCAGAGAATATGGTGAGGTCTATTATAGAACTTAGAAATCTCTTCTAGAACCAAATGGCTTCCAAATAGAAACAGGTAAGCAGATAGCAAAACCAGGTGTAGCTACAGGTAGTCCTCAAACTTGCAATCACCGCTGGGACCAGAATTTCCGTTGCCAAGCATGGTGGTTATTAAGTAAGTTACGTCCCATTTCATGACCCCCTTTTTTGGTCATAGTTGTTACGTGAATCACTGCAGCTGTTATCGTTCCAAAGGTGCTTTTTCAAGAGGGGTCACCTGAGTAGTACAGATGGTTCCTGGAGCTCGCAACTTCTCTGGAAATCCGTTCCTACTCCTGAACCATTCGAAGGATGCTCATGCCAAAGTGCATAGCTAAATATCTGTTGAGATTCTCAGCCATCGTTCACAAGAACCGGTTGTAAATCGCTTTTGTCAATGCTGTCGTAGCTTCAAGTAGATGCTCAACCAAAGATTGTACGTTGAGGACTACCTGTATTACAAAATTGGCCTGCAGATCTTGCATGCAAGCATGTTGCCTGTTTTTAACCGTCGGCTCCCAAGTTGCTGGCTTGATTTTGTGAGGCCAATCAGTCAATCAGTCAATCAGAATAGAGGTGGAACGGACCTTGGAGGTCTTCTAATCCAACCCCCTGCTCAAGCAAGAGAGACCCTATACCAGGGGTGTCAAACTCAAGGCCCACGGGATGCTTAGATCTGGCCCTTGGGGACGCCCTGGAAATTGCGAAGGACTGGCCCGCAAGGCCTCTGCCAGTGAAAACAGAACTTGCCGAGCTCCGTATTTGCTGGCAGAGGGTTGCAGGAGGCTGTCACAGCCAAAAATGGAGCTCGGGAGCCTGTTTGTGCTGGCACAGGCTTGGGCCATCACAGATGCCCCCAACACGAGTGATGGCCACACCCATCCTGGCCACACACACCCTGTCTCTCACACACACACACAACCCGAGGTCAAACACAACACTGATGCGGCCCTCAATAAAATCGAATTTGACCCTCCTGCCCTGTACTATTTCAGTAGAAGTTACTCGGTAAAGAAGAGTAACTAGGAACTTCATAGTCACTCAATCAAGACCTACTGCAACCTTTTGTAAAGTAAACTGTTGAGACTACTGATTGAACCATAGAGTACTGTATCTCTAAAACAGGATTTATGGTGCATATCAAGATCTTCTTTGCTTCAAAGAAAGTGAATAATAGTTACTGGAGAAAACCGTTTTTATTTTGTTGTTGTTGTAATAATAATAATAATAATAATAATAATAATAATAATAATTTTTTTAATTACATTTATATGCCGCTTCTCTGAAGACTCAGGGCTGGCTTACAATTTTTTGGGATACAACCCAATGCGCTCAGCAATAGCCTTCATTCCATTGTATATGCCTGCTTATTACTAAGCGGCATTTTTACAAGGTCAGCTAATTGCCCCCAACAATCTTGGGTCCTCAATTTACCTACCCCGAGAGGATGGAAGGCTGAGTCAACCTTGAGCCTGGTGGGATTCGAGCCTACAGTAATTGTAGACAGCTGGATCTTAAGAGAAGGCATCTAACAGCCTGAGCCACCATAATAATAGTCACAATAGAGGAATGACGTAGTTATCTGATTCTTCCCTCCCCTTTTTCCTTTTTTGGTTGAAGATGATGCCCGACCTTAAGCGGCAGGTTTCTGAACTTCAGAAGCAGAAGCTGGATCTTGAGAATCGTCTTCAGGATGAACTTGCGAAGAAAAATGGTAATTTGCACAATGGGGAGAATATTCTTTTGGCTAGGGATGTCCTACTCAGGCGGGAAGAGAATAGGATGGGGGGGTGTGCATAAGGTTCTGGCATGCTCACTTCATAGAAGCAAGAATAGTGTCACGCATGTCATGCCAATACTTCCCTCTCCACCCAAGAGCCAGAATGGTTGGTGGCAAAGCACCTGGCCTAAAAGAGAGAGCCCTGAGTTCAAGTCCTATTTAGGCATGGAAGCTGGGCAGATGAGTTTGCATTGGTTACTCTCTTAGCCCAAGAGGTGAAATCGAAAAATCTCTATCTGGCAACCTTCATTGGAAGGAAGGAAGGAAAGAGACAAGGGGGGGGAGAGAGGTTTCTCATTTCACCTATCGTTAAAAAAAGAGCTATTATTGGAAGACTTTTATTCTATATAATCTTCAAGTTTTATTAGGCTTTAAAACTCTACCATCCATAAACTGCTGCCTGGTAACAGCCAGTGGTGGATGATAGGCTGCACTTTAGAAAGACTTAATTATTCATGTTCTGTGAAATTGTTTTTTCTGCTTAATGTGAGGTCGTATTATATATGGAGAATCTTGCTGCATCATTCATATTATGTATCTGGAGGGCCTGTTGGATGAACTTTGCAAATGTCTAAGTTACTTTTTTCCTCTTCTTTGTCTCCTTCGTTTTCCTGTATTGTTTCATTACTCTTCCCAGATCCCATTCAACCTCTCTTTAAATATTCTAGCATGTAAAGGTATGTTTACTGTCATCATATTAAAGGTATTACCTTCTAATGTGAGTTCACGGATTAAAACGCTTAATTTTTATCGTTGAAGAGAAAACGGAAGACACAAAAGTTTGGACACCTCAAAACCCAGATGAGGAACGCTCACAAAAGCAGTAAGCAGACTTCAGTCTAAAAAATAAATAAAGATAATTTATTGTTAATTAGAACAATAAATATTAGTGATTGGGGCCTGTGACTCTACATTTATCTGGGCACTGAACTTTAGAAGCAGTAGTTTTGTAAAATGATTCAACTAACCACAGTATTAATTATATGTTCTGGCTTCACAAACATTCTGGATTTCAACTAGATCACATGGGGTTGAGTTTGTCTACCTTGGCAGTCTAAAATACGGTTGGCTGCTTTGTGTTCACTTGTGTTGTGTAAGCACAGCTGGATTAAGTAATAGAATAGAATTCTTTTATTGGTCAAGTGTGATTGGACACACAAGGAATTTGTCTTGGTGCAAATGCTCTCAGTGTACATAAAAGAAAAGATACATTCGTCAGAGTCAAGAATCATAATAATAGTCACAGGGTACAATAAGCAATCATATACTAGGAAACAGTCAATATAAAGAGTAAGCATACAAGCGACAGTCATAAGTGGGAGGGGATGGGTGATAAGGAGTGATGAGAAGATTAATAGTAATAGTAGTGCAGACTTAGTAAATAGTTGGACAGTGTTGAGGAAATTATTTGTTTAGCAGAGTGATGGCATTCGGGAAAAACTGTCCTTGTGTCTAGTTGTTCTGGTGTGCAGGGCTCTATAGCGTCGTTTTGAGGGTAGGAGTTGAAACAGTTTATGTCCAGGATGTGAGGGGTCTGTAAATATTTTCACAGCCCCCTTTTTGACTTGTGCAGTATACAGGTCCTCAACAGAAGGCAGGTTGGTAGCAATTGTTTTTTCTGCAGTCCTAATTACTCTCTGGAGTCTGTGTCTGTCCTGTTGGGTTGCAGAACCAAACCAGACAGTTATAGAGGTGCAGATGACAGACTCAATAATCCCTCTGTAGAATGGAAATGAAAAGGAAAATGGAAAGGAAGACCTACAATGATTACGTTGGAAACTGATGAGAAATCGCCACGTATTTCAGAAAGGGTTTCTACGTTTTGCCTCTGATGTTTTCATTTAATAGCTTCTTAGAAAGTGATCTTGTATAATAAGAGTTATTGTGAAAGATTTCATTGGCTGATTTCTACCTAAAAGGGGTAGGAGGGATATTTTTTTTTTTCGTGATCTGGGGATTTAAAAAAAAAAATTGAAATGCATGGAAAGTGGAACATAGAACATTTTACATTAAATCCTTGGTTTACAACAATCCATTTAGTAACCACTTAGAATTATAAAGTTCTGGCATCATGTGATCACCGTTTATGACATTCCCACCCATCTCCCGACAGACAAAGTCAGTGAGAGAACTCAGATTTGCTTATCAACTGTAGTAATTAACTTAACAACTATGAAATAAAGCTTGTAAAATTGGGTGTAACTCACATAACATCCTCCTCTCTTAGCAACGGAGACGCTGATCCAAATTGTGGCTTTAACTCAAGGAGTACCTGCATAGCAAAATGTTGTTTTGTGCACAGGGATAAAAAAAAAAAAGAGAGGCTCAAATATATCTTATTCTTTTTAGAGCTTTGCCACTTCGAAAGGACATGTCCACTAAAGGAAAGACAGTAGCCATGTTTCCAGAGTTTCAGAGGGACAGTCTGGAGAAACAGTCTGAAAGAGCAAATGGGACTGGAAGCAAAATATGGCAGGATGTGGCGTATCTCACCATGGAAAACACAGTAAGGAAGACCCAGAAGTTTGGAAATGTTTATTATGAACTGCTAAAAAAAAATAGGAAAGTCCCACCATTGTCCCAAAGGTGCTTTTTCCAAAAGGCAATTGGTGTTCTGACCCAGGCTTTGTCAATCGTAATTAATCATAAACTTGTTTTAAAAGCAAAACCTATTTTATTGCAATGCTGGGAATTGCTTTCATTCCCAGACAGAACTAATCTTAAACAGTCCCCCAAGATAAGCACCACACCTTTCAGTTCTGTGGAATGCTGCCAAAAAAACAAGTATCCAGTTAACTAGAAAAGAAACCAATCGAAGTACCAGAAAAATAACAACCACAAACAGAGCTTCAAGGAGGACTCGGAATCTATTGAACTACTTTGCTTCCTGCAAAGAGTTCATCATTGAGGTCTGACTTTTATCCCTTATGGGAGAGGCAATCACCTCCCAGCCTTACTCTTGAGTTGCCCCTTCTGCTTCAGCTGCTCTCGCCTTCTAGCAGCTCTGTGCACACATGCACTGGGAACAGGCTCCCCGGGGGTCCTCTGCCTCGCTGCTGCCAGACTCCGAAGGCTCTGAAGGCAGCACCCCACTCCCAGATGGTCCTGGCCCCGTCCCTGCATCAGATGCAGGACCCTCATTCAAGTTCTCTCCAGACTCCCTGACTGGTCCCCCTTTCTTCCCCACTGTCCGATTCTGCTGCCATCTGCACCGGCTGCCGGCAAACCACAATAACTGGACTTTCTTGGGTTTTTTTTTCCTTTGAAGTAAACTAAAGAAGCTTCTTGGATGAGAAAGTCCAGTTGTCTTTCAGGAAAAGCACCTTTGGGACAACCATGACCTGAATATTTGAGAATCTCCCATAGACAAAGCCCATCGTTGTTCTCCTGTATTAGGAAAATTAGGCAGGAAAGACAAGTTGCCTTCAAGAAGTGAGGGAAGCTGAATGTCAAACTTGCAAAGCTTTCCTGACCCGCTCCAGAGTTGCCATAGGCAGCGGGATGGGAAATCGCGCCTCGCAGCTGCACTGAGGAATTCGCACCTCAGTCAAAACAAAACACATCCTATTATTATTATTATTTATTATTTATTATTTATTTAGACTCATATGCCGCCCTTCTCCCTAAGGACTCAGGGCGGCGAACATATAAAAAGAATACATTTACAATAAAAAAATATTAAACAAATACAAGTCTATAAATTACTAAAAATGAATTAAAACAGTTAAAATTGAACAGTAAACAATACAATTAAAACAACCCACCCCGGGTCAATTCAGGCCGGCCTGCCGAAGCCAAGGACATCTCCACAGAGACCCACAACGGCCCGAGGGAGTGAATTCTATGACACGCAAAATTGCTTCATTGGGGGATGTGACTGGTGACACACCTTGAGGGGAGAGGGAAACAGGGTCAGAGGCACGACACGAACTGGGTGAAGTCAGAGCTGGCTTCACTTAGTTCATGCCGATGTGGCGCTCCTAATAAGTGTCATAAACAACTTCATTTACATTAACTTCTTCCTTTTAAAACATGGGTTTAATTGACGAAATACCTATTAACTTGAGATGAAGGCTTGCCAAAATTCAGCCTCTACTCTGTTGGTACTTCCAGTGTCAGTGGCTTTCTGACACTTGTTATTGGTCAGTAGCCAACCCAAATATTGGATACAGGAGAGAGTTGAGAGAAATGGCATTCCTGGAAGCGACAAAAGCCATTTTAACGTGCATTTTTCTTCCTCGACCCCACTGACATTGTAGGATCTGGAAGAAGAGCTGGATAAGAAAGACCGGTTGATAAAGAAACTTCAGGATCAGATCAGAACCCTTAAAAAATCCATTGAGACAGGTAAGAATGTTTGTTTGTTTATTTGTTTATTTATTTATTTATTATTTGTTAGAATTTGCCAAACAAAAACGAGAACAAGAATAAAAGAATAAAAAAACAATGACGGGCGCGATAGGCACATTAGTTTTGACACTTTTTACACTTAACACTTAATATTTTAAAATTCAGTTTTGTGAACACGGGTTGAAGTTTCTTTTTTCTGGAAGTAAACATATTTTGATACTGAACAGGCCATGAAGAATCCCCATCTTCCGTGCTGAGGGAATACCTGGGGATGTTGCAGTACAGAAAGGAGGATGAACCAAAAATCGCTCAAAATCTGATCCTTGGTATGTCCGTAACATTTTGCATTTCTGTTTGTCTAGGCAAAACTCAAGGCGTTAAAAGTATTAAAGACTTTGGGCTATGATCCGTCCTTACATTTTTCCTCTTCCTTCTTGTGGTGTTTTAAAGGCATCTGATATTTGTATAGTGGGGAGGGATCTTTTGTCTATGTTTTTTTCCTGTAACTTCTCTATAAACTGTTCATTCTTAAGCTTAAACCTTTGGAAGACTCCAGAATCCTGAATTTCCTTATCCTTCTCTGATCTTCCATTACTGTAAGTCGCATCTGAAAAACAATTAAATTGTTACTGAGACTTTTTCCTTGCTTCCTTGCCTTGCTTCCTTCCTTGCTTCCTTCCTTCCTTCCTTCCTTCCTTCCTTCCTTCCCTCCTTCCTTCCTTCTCTCCCTCCTTCCTTCCTTCCTTCTCCCTCCCTCCCTCCTTCCTTCTCTCCCTGCTGCTCTTCCTTCCCTCGAGCCACCTCTCCCGCCTTCCTGCATCCGCGCTTTTCCATTTTCGCCGTTTTGTTTTCCCGCCTCTCTGCCTTCCTTCCTCTCGCTTCATACTGTCCCCTCATTTTTTTTTTGTTTCTTCCTTCCTCTTCCGCGCCTTCCGCCTCCCGCTTCCCTCGCCGCCGTCCTTTCCTTCCTTCTTCCAGCCTTCTCCTGATTCCCCTTCCTGCTGACATTCCCTCCTTCCCTATGCCTTTATCCCTGCCTGCCTACACTCCTCCCGCCTTTTCCTTCCTTCTTCCTGACCTTTTCTTCCTTTCCTGTCTGCACCCCCCCTCCCCTCCTCCCTCCCTCCCTTCCTGCTATCTGCCTGCCTGCACCCACCTCCTCCTATTTCCTCCTCCCTCCTTTCCCTCCTTCCCTGAACCTCGTTCACAAAGCATGGAGACCTTATAAACCTACAACGTTGAGCAACCTTAATCTAATGGTCAGCAGGCCGGCAGCTCAACAATATTTGGGTAGGCGGGTAGCACAGCTTTTCCAATTCTATCTTCAATACCTCCCGCCCCCAAGGATGCCCAGGACTATTTTTCCTGCTTCTGGTTGTTTTGTTCCCCTTGTGTATCGCAGAACTCCAGACAATCTCCTTGAAGGCAGCCTTATCCCTGAAAAAGAGCTCTAAAGCTCTTGTAGTGCCCATTAAATCCTAAATTTAATTTCCGTATTCCTTGCAGATCTGAAACCCCGTGGAGTAGTCGTTAATATGATTCCTGGCCTGCCAGCTCATATCCTCTTTATGTGCGTCAAGATATGCGGATTATTTGAACGACGACGGCATGCTGAAGTCCTTTATGAACATGGCCATCAATGGCATAAAACAAGTCATTAAGGTAAGGATCACTTGAGTAGAGCGATCACTTTGCTTTTCAAAGGGCTGGCATGGCAATGTTTACAAAATAGAATCCTCCAACACGCTTGATCTAGCTACTAGTAGGAAAAAAAACAAGTTGTGCACGACTACAGTGACAGCTGGAGTCTCAGATTGTACAGGGAGTCCTGAACGTACAATAACAACTGAGCCCAAAATGTCCTTTGTTAAGCGAGACATTTGTTGTCTGAGTTTTGCCTCATGGCTTGGTGGGCATGGCAGGGGAAGGTTACTGCAAAACCTCCATTCCCTCCCCACCCCACTAACCTGCTTTCCAGTTCCATTCTCTTGTGCAGGGCAACAAAAGAAGACCCAGCTGATCAGCTGTGGGTGTGTCTTGGTGGGTGTGGTGTTGTGTGGGTGTGTCTTGGTGGGTGTTGCATGGCTTGGTGGGTGTGCCTTGGTGGGCATGGCAGGGGAAGGTTACTGCAAAACCTCCATTCCCTCCCCACTCTACTAACCTGCTTTCCAGTTCCGTTCTCTTGTGCAGGGCAACAAAAGAAGACCAGCCGATCAGCTGTGGGCGTGGCTTGGTGGGCGTGCTGTTCTGTGGGTGTGTCTTGGTGGGTGTTGCATGGCTTGGTGGGTGTGGCTTGGTGGGCATGGCAGGGGAAGGTTACTGCAAAATCCCATTCCCTCCTCACCCCACTAACCTGCTTTCCAGCTCTGTTCTCCTGTGCAAGGCAACCAAAGAAGACCCAGCCAATCAACTGGGACTCGGGAGGCGGAGAATAGATGGGGGCGGGGCCAACCAGAGGTGGTATTTGCCGGTTCTGCGAACTACTCAAAATTTCCGCTACCGGTTCTCCAGAACTGGTCAGAACCTGCTGAATACCACCTCTGGTTTCTTGCCACAGTTGCTAAGTGAATCACTACCGTTGATTGTTTCCCCAAGACATGGTTTATATGCAGGTAGTCTCGACTTACAATCAGAATTGGGACCAGGATTTCTGTTGCTAAGCAAGGCGGTGGTCGTTTTTTAATTTGTGCATGTAAAATTTAAAATTTAAAAATTTAAAATTAAAGCAAAGTGTGCCATTATTTAGGAACATGCCGAAAACTTTGAGATGTTGTCCTTTTGGCTTTCCAATACCTGCCATTTTCTTAACTGCCTGAAGCAGTACAGTGGGGAAGAGGTAAGATTAACTTCATCCTAGGCTTGTCTTTGTGAACAGTTTAGTACACCAACCTGGTATTACCTTCCTGTGTTGATAGC
Source organism: Naja naja (assembly GCA_009733165.1). Classification (NCBI taxonomy): domain Eukaryota; kingdom Metazoa; phylum Chordata; class Lepidosauria; order Squamata; family Elapidae; genus Naja; species Naja naja. The sequence continues at coordinate 6,603,269 of CM019163.1, forward strand.
CCTTTTTGTTTTGACCAAGGCTTATTGAAACACACGTTAGTCCTAAACCCCTTTTTTCTTTATTTTATGGTTGTGAATTTTAGTCATTCACAGCCCGTAATGAGTCTCAAACAGTTTGTAAATAGCCGCCTGGAAGTCTTCCAAAGTCCTTCAGGATAAGCCTGATAAGCACGCACCTTTATCTTCCTTGAAATGCTGCCAACAACTAAATTTCCAATGAGTTATACAAGGCCAAACGGAGCACAAATTCAACACAGAGCTTCAGGTTTCAAACCAACCAGTATGGACAAAGTTGCTTCCTGCAAAGGTTCCTGTCCCTTTGCTCCTCCTTTATGTCTTATGGGAGGGGCAATCACCTCCAAGCCTTACTCCCGAGTCGCCCCTTTTGTCTCAGTTGTTCTTGCCTTCTGGCAGCTCTGCACATGCGCGCACTGGGAACAGGCTCCTTGTTCCTCTGCCTCGCTGCTGCCAGACTCCGGAGGCTCCGAAGCCAGCACATAACTCCCAGATGGCCCTGGCCCCATCCCTGTCTCAGACACAGGACCCTCATCTGAGTCCTTCCCAGACTCCTGGACTGGCCCATGTGTCTCCCCACTGTCCAACTCTGCTGCCATCTCCACAGGCTGCCGGCGGTCCACAACATGTTTGGTAGCCATTCGCCTTGTTCCCACAAACTGGGTGCCAAGATTTTCAAACCGGTATTTCATTAATATATGTCTCTGCCATGGGTGATATTTCCTGCCAGTTAATGAGCTGGAGAAAAGGGGTAGGAGGACCCCATGTTCTTAGAGGGTCAGGTGTCACCTCTGATCATACCTTAGATCACCAGTCTTGGCCTTTCATAAGAGAGGCAGAATTCTGTGCCATGATTATTATTATTATTTTGCTTCTAATTGGGATAGGAAGCCGCCAATATAAGTAAGACAAAACAGCTGCTTTCAGGGATGAGAACAATTTAACACCACTAAATTGTGATCTGGAGAGTTTGCAGTCTTTATGTAAAGAAATTCGGGCTTTGCTTAATTTGTCTTGAAGTGTAAGAAATTTAATTTTAACTTATGGTGGTATCTATCCTTTTTTCCTCCCCTCTTTTAGCTACGGTATTTCTAGACATTCGGAAATGTCTTAGAAATAGCTTACTTTAACTCTTGAATTGCTTTGGTGTTCACCAAAATGCACTTAAATTTAAGAATTCTGAAGAAGAACAAAACAAAAATCTGCCCCTAATATTTTTCAATAAAATAAAATTGAATGGATGACTCTGTAACTTGTTTATATTCTATTTTACTAGAAGATAAACAAATTACAGAGTCATCCATTCAATTTTGTAAAGCAACATTAAAAGCTCTGTATTGGTCTGAAAAATGTATAATTTGTTTGTGATCTTAAGGTCCGGCTGGTCCGCCAGCTTAGTTCTGGACCGAGATGCCCTGCGTGGTCACTCATGCCTTGTCACCTCGCGACTCGACTACTGCAATGCTCTCTATTTAGGACTGCCCTTGCATACCATCCGGAGGTTGCAGCTGGTGCAGAATGCAGCCGCTGGGTGGTGATGGAGTTACCCGATTCTCCCATATTACCCCCTCCTGCGGTCTGCATTGGTTGCCGGTTGCGCTCTGGGTGAGATTCAAGGTTCTGACTTTAACATTCAAAGTCCTACACACATGGGTCCACAATATTTAAGGAGCGGCTCCTGCCAATATCGGCGCCACCCGTCCCGCGGGCACATAGCAAGGACTCTCGGGTCCCGTCGGCAAGTCAATGTCGGCTGGCGGTCCCCCGGCGGCGAGCCTATTCTGTAGCGGTCCCCGACTTATGGAATGAACTGCCTCTGGACCTCCGTCTGGCCCCTGACCTCCGCACCTTCTGCGCGACTTAAAGACCTGGTTGTTTGACCAAATTGGGCTGTGATTACCTCACCTGGGCCATGGGATAATTTTAATGTATTTTAATTTGGTTTTATTGGGCTTAAATTGTTTAATTCTTTTTTAAATAATTATTGTATTGTATGTTTTAATTGTGAGCCTAGTCTTCGGAGATGGGGCGGCATATAAGTCCAATAAAATAAAATAAATAAATAAAATAAATAATTGCTGTTTGGTGATAACACTGCAATTGACTTTCCAGGAATTCATGAAGCACAACACACCACAACAAAATAAGAACAACCTGATCCACTTTGATCTGTCCGAATACAGGCAGGTCCTTAGCGATCTGGCCATTCGTGTATATCATCAGTTTGTCAGTGTAATGGAGACCAGTATTCAGCCAATGATAGGTAAGGAGTTAAATCGACATTAGTAATAATAGATTTCATAAAGCCCTTCCTTATTTGAATCCCTGCTGGGAAATCGAAAGTTAGAGAGAAGGTGATTCTGAAACACTTGACTCAAATGTTTGTGTGACTACGAACCTCTTGAGTGAATTCTGGTTCCTTCTTTTTAGAATACAATAGAATTCTTTATTGGCCAAGTGTGATTGGACACACAAGGAATTTGTTTCTTTGTTTCTTTATCCATGTTATATATATATATATATATATTTTTTAATTCATATTTATATCCCGCCCTTCTCCGGAGACTCAGGGGCTTACAATTTTGGGATACAACCCAATGCTCAGCAATAGCCTTCCTTCCATTGTATATGCCTGCTTATTACTAAGCGACATTTTTACAAAGTCAGCTTATTGCCCCCAACAATCTTGGGTCCTCAATTTACCTACCCTGAGAGGATGGAAGGCTGAGTCAATCTTGAGCCTGGTGGGATTCAAGCCTGCAATAATTACAGGCAGCTGGAACTAAGTGCTAGGCGTTTAACAGCCTGCACCACCAAGGCCCTTATAATAATATATATATATATATATATATATAAAGGTAAAAGTAAAGGTTCCCCTCACAGATACGTGCTAGTCATTTCCAGCTCTAGTGGGGCAGTGCTCATCTCCGTTACAAAGCCGAAGAGCCAGTGCTGTCCGAAGACGTCTCTGTGGTCATGTGGCTGGCATGACTAAACGCCAAAGGTGCCTGGAACACTGTTACCTTCCCACCAAAAATGGTCCCTATTTTTCTCCTTGCATTTTTTACGTGTTTTTGAACTGCTAGATTGGCAGAAGACGGAGCAAGTAACAGGAGCTCACTCCCTTACATGGTGCTAGGGATTCGAACCGCCGAACTGCGGACCTTTCTGATCGACAAGCTCAACATTTTAGCCGCTGAGCCACCTATGTTATGTATACGGAGGCTTAAACATTGATTTTCTACTCCTTGCCTGGAATTCGGTTCTCTTGGAGATATTGTTTTTTAGGTTAAAGGGCATAAAAATTGGGCTATTCTTGTCAGGCTTAAGTGGCGGTTATCTGTGGCTGTAACCATTTAAGCTACGGAAGGATTGATGGAATTTGAGAACAAAATGCAATGTGCGTGTACTTTCTAACTGTTTGAAGGGAACCGTTATCAGTGAGATAGTGTTGTGGTTCGCTGGCAGCAGGTGCGGGTGGCTGAGGTCTCGGAGAGCGAGGACTCAGATGAGGGGCCTGCGTGTGATGCAGGGATGGGGCCAGGACCCTCAGGGAGTGGAGTGCTGCCTTCGGAGATTATGGAGGCTGGCAGCAGTGATGAAGAGGACCCCAAGTAGCCTGCTCCCAGTGCTGGCAGGGCTGCTCTGAGGAAACAGCAGCTGCAGCAGCACGTGTGACTCAGGAGTAAGGCTGCAAGGTAATGGCCCCTCCCTAAGAGATAAAAGCCAGCTGAGAGATGGGATTCTTTGCAGGAAGCAAAGAAGTTTTGCACTCAAGCCTTGTGGACGTTCGGACTATCTTGGTTTGTGTTTGAAGACTCTTTGTGTTTGAAATATTTGTTAGTAACTTTATCTAGAGTTCTTGGCAGCCTTGCACCACCTTGGCAAGGCTCGTTCTTATCAGAGACAATTAGTCTTGAAACAGCCTTTTAACCGTGAAGGAACGGGATTCGTAAAGAATCATTCAAAGGTTTTGCTGTTACCTCCGTTCCGTGTTTGTTTCCTTGGAACCAGGTTTGGGTCAGAACAGATAGTTGCAATTAGGGTTGCAAGGGAGGTTATGCACTGGACCAGGGTTTGTACAAGAGGCTGCCAAGAATACAACTCCTGTTTTCAGATCTGTGGTAATGCAGGCAGTTCTCGACCTACGACTATAATGAGTCTGCCCACAACGGTCATAGCACCGGCCTGATTTTAAACGCTTTTTTACTGTCAGTCGTTAAGCCAATGCAGCAGTCATAAAACGAACGCCACGGTTATTAGACCAACCAGTTGTTCAGTAAGGTGTGGTTTTGCCAAAACTGTTGTAAAATGCGATCAGGTGACTGGATCCCAACTGGAATTGGATGATAACTCCCTTTTTGTAGGTACATAGGTTGTAACTTTGGATGGTCATTAAGTGGCTTATCATAAAGTCAAGGACCGCTTGTAATGATAACCCAAATATTTTACCAGTCATAGAAAAGATTTTTCTGGCATTTCCATGGTTCAGTTATTCCTGCCAAATTTGGTAGTCCTTCCTTCCTTCCTTCCTTCCTTCCTTCCTTCCTTCCTTCCTCCTTCCTTCCTTCCTTCCTTTATCCATTTTTCCTTCCTTCCTTCCTTCCTCCTCCCTCCTCCTCCTTCTCTTAACGTCAGTTCACCACCTTATGTGATTGACTGGGCTGCGTGACTGGCCCAAAATCACCCAGTGAACCGCCGTGGTTGAAGAAGTCTTACGCCCTAACCACTGCACCACACTGTCTGATGGACAAACCACAGAGGTTCATAGGCCGATTGGACTACTGCAATGCGCTCTACATGGGGCTGCCCTTATACTCGGAGACTTCAGCTGGTGCAAAATGCGCCGGCAAGTGATGATGGTGCACCGGTGTCCATATAACATCATCTATCCTCCATGAGTGCATTGGCTGCCGGTGGTCTTCCGGGTGCAATTCAAGGTGCTAGTGACAACTTTAAAGCCCTTCATGGCTTGGCGGATACCTTCGAGACTCCTACTGCTACCGTGATGCCTCCCAGCTCGTTAGATCCCACAGGGAGGGCTTGCTCTGGATACCATCGGCCAGACAATGCTGGCTATGGGCCGCTGGGCGATTCTGTGGCAGCACCGCCCTTGGAATACGCTCCTCTGGAGATCAGAACCATCCCCAATCTACTTGCTTCCGCAAAGCTGTTAAGACCTGGCTTTGTCGGAGGCATGGGCATTGAGACCTTGTTCTTCCCTCTTGTATGTCTGGATCGTATGAATGAGTTTTGATTTTATATTGTATAGGCTACTGTTTTTAGTTTATACGCCTCGAGTTCCCGATGGGGAAGAGAGGCGGATATAAATTTAATAAATAATAATAATAATAATAATTGAGCTGCCCTATAGATCTTGATGGTTGTACCGAGCCAAAAATCAACAACAAATTCTGATAGGGACCTTGTTCTCCAAAACAACTTTCTTATTCAAGAATGAAATCTACAGCACTTAGAAAATGCATATTTTGGTCATTCACTGAAAGTCACCTCCGTGAATTTGAATCCAGCTGCCCCGTTTGAATAATTTATTTACTGATCAAAAGATTGTATATGCTGCTTGGGCAAAGGAAGAAGCTGTGCATTAAAAAAAACACTGCCTGGCTTTTATCTCCATTTTTAACATCCATGAATGACAGGATGCTGAAAATCAGTTCCTGAGGAAACATCCTACTCTTCGTTTGGGCGTAATCACAATAAGGAGGATGATACTTAAAGCACGAGTAGCAGATTTCAACCCCCATTTCTTTTCCAAAACTAAATGAAATCCTTAATTATCACATTTATTTATTTATGTGTTGCTTGCTTGCTTCCTGTTATCTTTCTACAGTGCCAGGAATGCTGGAATACGAAAGTCTCCAGGGGATTTCGGGCTTAAAACCAACCGGATTTCGCAAACGTTCTTCTAGCATCGATGACACAGATGCTTACACTATGACCTCCATCTTGCAACAGCTCAGCTATTTTTACACAACCATGTGTCAGAACGGCTTAGACCCAGAGCTTCTAAAGCAGGCCGTGAGGCAGCTTTTCTTTCTCATCGGAGCAGTAACTCTGAATAGTCTCTTCCTTCGGAAAGACATGTGCTCTTGCAGAAAGGGCATGCAAATAAGGTAAACCTGCATTTTGAAAAATAATAACAACAACCATCAGAACTCTAGATTCCGTACTTCCATTTAAAGGGAGGGAGAGAATCTCAAAAGCAGCCCAACAATTAAAGTGACAAACTTAAATTGGGTTGCATAAGTAAGATGGGTAAGCAACGTGCAGAATTGCAATAGGCGTCCTGTACAACAAATTATGCTGATGGTTTACACAAGTTCTCAATCATAAATCATGGTTTATAAATTATATTTGGCTCATTCTGCCCATCATACTGACCCATTAGGACTTAGTGCTAAGTGTAATCCCAGCTGGTATCGGGAGATTAATGAGAGCAACAGATCAAGTAGCCAGAATATTGGTTAGGTCACAAATATTTCATTGCATTTGATAAAAAGTGAATTATTGCAAGGGAAAATGGTGCTTAGAATCTAAATACATATCATCAGTGAGAAGGGAAATTGCTGTTTTAAATGATGGCAAATTTAAAATAAAAAGGGAACATTTTTGAGAGCACCACAGAAGGAATCCATTCCAGAGAATCTCTCTCTATGCTTCAAAAGGAAACTCAGCAGGCACCTGCAAAAATAGCATTCCCTAAGGAAATCTGCCTCTGTTGAGCTATCATACCTATAAATTTTGGTATGATAGCTCAACATAGGCTATCGGCTATGCTAATCAGTGTTTATGGGATATGACATAAAAGCTCAAATACAAAAAACCCAATTCTTAAGATATCCTAGACCGGTTATGTGGGCGTGGCTTGGTAGGCGTGGCTTGGTGGGCATGGCAGGGGAAGGATACTACAATATCCCCATTCCCTCCCCACCCCACTAACCTGCTTTCCAGCTCCATTCTCCCCATGTAGGGCAACAAAAGAAGACCCAGCTGATCAGCTGGGACTCAATGGGAGGCAGAGAATAGATGGGGGTGGGGCCAGTCAGAGGCGGTATTTGCCGGTTCTCTGAACTACTCAAAATTTCTGCTACCGGTTCTCCAGAACTGGTCAGAACCTGCTGAATACCACCTCTGGATAGATAGATAGATAGATAGATAGATAGATAGATAGATAGATAGACAGACAGACAGACAGACAGACAGAGAGTGGTGGAATTCAATTTTTTTACTACTGTGGGCGTGGCTTGGTGGGCGTGGCAGGGGAAGGATACTCCAAAATCCCCATTCCCTCCCCCCCTCACTAACCTGCTTTCCAGCTCCATTTTCCTGTGCAGGGCAACAAAGAAGACCCAGCCAATCAGCTGGGACTCAATGGGAGGCAGAGAATAGATGGGATTGGCGGGGCCAGTCAGAGGTGACATTTGCCGGTTCTCGAACTACTCAAACTTTCCGCTACCGGTTCTCCAGAACTGGTTCAGAACCGGCTGAATACCACCTTTGGTTCCCAACTCTTGGTCCGTGAACCAGCACCGGGCTGCGGCATGCCAAAAACCGGGCCATGCAAACAATGAAGCCCCATCTGTGGGATGCAGGCCATGTGCGAAACCACGTCCCCACCTTCTGGTCCGTGGAAGAACCTCTCCCACCATGGAACTGGTCCCTGGTACCCAAAAGGTTTGGGGTGGTAGTGCTCGTTTTAAATCTAAAAGGGTGTTTTAAACCCAGCGACCGTTTTCTGCTCCGTCATCTCAGGTGCAACATCAGCTACCTGGAGGAATGGCTGAAGGAGAAGAACCTGCAGAGCAGTTCTTCAAAAGAGACTTTGGAGCCTCTTGCTCAAGCCGCCTGGCTTCTTCAAGTCAAAAAGATCACAGAGGAAGATGCCAAAGAGATCTCGGAGCACTGCACAACCCTCTCGACTATGCAGGTATTGAATTCATAAAAGGAGAAGCTTTGCAGCTCGGGGTTGAAATGAAGCGGTCCTTGGTGGTCTCTGAGCTTGGTGGTTTCCTGGCAGACGTTTCATTACCCAGCTAGGTAACATCATCAGTGCTAGAAAGGAGGAGGAGGAAGAGGAGAAGGAGGACTGTGGGGTCCTTGGTGCTCTCTGAGCTTGGTTGATTTCTGGCAGAAGTTTCATGACCCAACTAGGTAACATCAATGCTAGAAGGACATCTTTTCAGGTCAAACAGAGAGCAAACCACACCCCCTTCTAGCACTGATGATGTTACTTAGTTGGGCGATGAAACGTCTCCAAGAAAGGTCCCAAGCTCAGGGAGCACCAAGGACCCCACAACTCCTCCTCCTCCTCCTCCACAGACCCCATTCCCCTCTAGCACTGAGGAGGTTACCTAGTTGGGTGCCGAAATGTCTGGAAAGAAACAACCAAGATCAGAGACCACCAAGGGCCCTTCAGTTACTAAAGTCCTTCCTGGATTTGAGAGGTTTGTTGACTTTTCTTGTCGGACTTTGGCAGCGAAGGCTATAAATGGTGATCACGTGACCGCAGGATGCCAAAATCATGTGACCCAGGGGGCACTGCAATGGCCACAGTTATGAGGACCCGTTAAGTCCCTCTTGTTCAGCACCCTTGTAACTTCAAACCTTCACTGAATGACTGGGTGTTAAACGAGCACTACCTGTATTTTGTTCCTTGATCTTCCCACCATCAGAGTCTCCTGCTGGCTCTCTTCTAGATGACCTTAAGTGCAGTTTTACTTACTATGCATGTGCCCTATTGTTTGGGAGGGGGGTTGTATCATAGATTTGTGTTAGTTCTATATTTTTGATACGGTCAAACAATTAAATCCATAGAGATAAGATTCTCTTGTCCTCTCCTCTTCTCCCTATTTTATTCTGTTCTGTTCTGTTCTGTTCTGTTCTGTTCTATTCTACTCTACTCTACCCTACTCTACTCTACTCTCCATCCCTTCTATTCTATTCTATTCTATTCTATTCTTCATTTCAATATTCTGTTCTGTTCTACTCTACTCTAGTGCAGTTTTATTTCCCTTTCAGACTGCAGTTTGCAGATCACAATTTCTTTTACTCCTCCTCACAGATAGTAAAAATCCTCAATTCCTACACTCCCATTGATGATTTTGAGAAAAGAATAGCTCCATCCTTTGTTCGTAAAGTCCAGGTATGGTTTTAACTGCAATACTCTTTATTTTGCCCTTATTTTGCTCTTTATTTTTTTATTTTATTTTTGGACTTTTAAGTTTTTAAACGCCAAACTTCTTGAGACCTCTTCTGTTTGAGAAGTGGCATGTAAATCAAGGCAATAGATAAATTAATATAATAAACGGCGTTCTACAGGGCAGTGTGTCCATATATAACTGCTTAGAGACATGTATGCATCCAGGCAATTGCTAACTATCTCTTTATTTTAATTTCAGGGAATGCTGAACAGTAGACAGAATTCCACCCAACTGATGCTTGATACCAAATACCTCTTTCAAGTAACATTTCCCTTCACACCTTCACCACATCCCCTAGAAATGATAGAAATCCCCAGCAGCTTCAAACTTGGCTTCCTCACTAGAATATAGTTACAAGAACCAATGCATTATAAATTCACTCTTTCCCAAAGAGCAAATGCAGACTGTTTAACAATGCTTCTGTATCAGCGTAAATCTTCTGATGATGATTCCTAGTTTGCAGCACTGATGATGTTACCTAGTTCGGTAATGCAAGAAAACTCCTGAGCTCAGAAAGCACCAAGTTTTTTTTTTAAATGGGCATTAAGTCTGGGGGAGCAATATGGACTTCAGAATGTAAGAAATAGAATACTGCTTATTTGGTTATCCTGATTCTAGGCTAGCATTTCTTAAACCTTAGCAACTTTAAGAAAAGGGTGGACTTCAGCTCCCAGAATTCTGGCTGGCTGGGGGAATTCTGGGAGTTGAAGTCCACCCTTCTTAAAGTTGCGAAACACTGCTGTAGATTCTTCCATATTGTATCGAGACCTACCCAATTTTAATTTATAATTTTATAAATTAAATTTATAAATACATTTATAATGAAGGATTTTTTCTATAATGAAGGACTAAGGAAGAGTTTATTTTAACCTGTGGCATTTGGAACACAGCTTATAGAATGGCACTGTTGTAAATGCATGGACTAAGACAGTAGTTTTGTTAGATATTTCATATGTGTGTGGCATGTGTATAATGATAAATGGTGCCACAGATGAAATGACAGTATTCCACTAGATATTGTGTGAAGTCATTGCCACACAGATAAGCTAACTTCCTGCTTAGCTTTTTCTAGGTCATCTAAAATTGGCTAAATGTGTATTTGTTACAACTTTCATCTTTCATCAAAAGAATTAATCCTTTGTATATGACAAAGGGGGCAAGACATTTATATGCACAATGGTAGAAAGAAAAACAGTTCCCACCACTCAAACGTGGAATTTGAAATTAATGGAATTGGTAGATTTGGCAAATGTGATTATTTTGATAAAAGAGAAAAGTATATTCAGTTTTGCTTCTACAGTGGTACCTTGGTACTTATCCTTAATTGGTTCTAAATAGTGTGTGATGAATGCCAAAAATGATGAGGACCAAATAATTTTTCCCACAAGGAATAACGAAGTGAGTCACAAGTTCTAGTTTGTGCATTGAGTATCAAACAAAGAATGATTACCAGGACAACATTTTCACATCAAAATGTGTTGAGTACCAAATTCAATGAGTTTCACTGTACTTGGAAACCATTTATGGGCTTCTTGCTTGAGAAAAATGAAGGACTGATTTTAGGGTTCAGTGATTAATTATTATAGAAATATTGTGTATTGTTATTCTTGCTAGTCATGAATACATATATACTTGTATATTGTATATTTTTATGTTCATGTTTAAACTTTATGATATATAATTCTAAGGCTATTTGACTGTTTAATTTGTATACTTTTATACAATGTGTCTTTGTTTTAACTTAAGAGTATGAAGTTACTTTATATTTGTATCTATATTGAAGAAACTCCCAAGAATCTTCTTTTCTTGTTGCTTTTAAACCATTTCCCCTTTTTGATCTCCTCTCCCCTAATTTTTCCTTTTCTGTTATTTTGTAATTCATCTTTTCTTTTTGAAATTTAATAAAGTTCACTTAAAAAAATAATTCTTCCAAGGTGAAAAAACAGCAGAGAGAAGGTTTTAGCTTCCTCTTTGTACCTATGTTACAAACCTCTCCGCGTTGAATGGATGATGTTTTCATTCCAGGTGAAACAAGCAGCTTAATTCAAGGGGTCCCCATTTCTGTCTTGTATTCTCAGAATTTTTTTTTAAACCTTGGAGGATTTCAGGGGAAAAGGTGCATACTCCATATAGATACCTAGAGATTTTAATGGGAACAGCCTCTTTCTGAGTTAGAAACCAGATTCACCTATGTTGGCTAGATGGGGACCAGAGAACTAATTGAAGCAAAAGAAAGGAACATATTCCAGCCTCATTGAATGATCCATTTCCTAGAATTTTCTTTAACTGTTTCAACCATTTGCAAGTCTCTGGAACTTCAAGCAGCATTACAAGGTCCTTCTATACATTGCAGGGTTAGTAATCCCTCTAAGTAGATTAAATCAGCCTTAAATTCTTCCTCCTGCATTTTAAATAGCCAAATGATTAGCTTGCTGCCTTCCTAACACTTCAAGGTATCACTGTGGGTGAAAAAAGGTAAGAAATACCCTTACTATTTTTGATTACAAGCCTAAATTATCTATAGAGTAATGCTGAAGTGTTTTTTTTAATAAAGTCTGTTTTGTTTTCAGTTGGGTTTGGTGCCTTACTTGTTCATGGCTTAAAATAAAAACATTATGTACAAGGATTTTAAAAGTGTTGCCAAAAGAACAAATGATCCTGAATACCTACAGAATAAAACTGAAGTTTTTGTAAGAGTTGTTTCACTCACTATGTATTTGCACCTGGTCAATTGTTTAGTTAAATTTGGAGTTTAATTGTTTCTTTTTTTTAAAAAAGGTTGTATTTTTAATTGTTCTACTGTACCCCGCCTAGAATCCCATTCATGAGATGGACAGCTATACAGATTTGAAAAATAAAAGAGAAATTGTTGGTTCACTTTCATTTCTCCTACTATAAATTCTTTAGTCTTTCCTAGGCATCAGCAGATGGCTGCGGTCCAAGTTTTGTGTATGAACAGAACAAAGTAATTAGTGAGTGAGAAAAGGTGCAAATAAAGAAATAGAGGGGAAAAAGGAAAAGAAAAGAAAGGAAAAGTTATAGAGAAATTGCTTCCAACCTTCACAGCAATTATAAGTACATTTATATTTTACTCTCTAAAATAACAACATAATTTCCTTTGTAGCATGGCCTGTCCTTTCTAATCATCAAACCCCTCAATCATGTTCATTTTTCCCCATTTTTTCAGGAAACAAAAGTCTATAGGGGATTTCCAATCAGTAATAAATGTAATTATTGTGTCTAATCAACCAACTTCCTGTTTATCTGTTATTTATTATTATTTTTAAGTCAGGAAGAAAGCCATTCCTGTCACTTCCGTTCTCCTCTCTTTCAGCTACCTGCAAAGATGTGTGACCAAACCTTTGCGGTCAATATTTTTGGGCCGTGCGACATTTGTAGCAAAGAGAAGGTTCTTCAACAAATATTCTGTAAGTCGGAGAAACGCAGCTGCTGTGCGCTATGCGTGAAGCAGGTAAGGTCCTGCAGTGATCAGAAGGCTGTTTGGGGAGAATCTACTGGATCTCGTGTGGTGTCCCTTCTGGCTGGTGGCACCCCATCTTCACTCTCCCGCCGTCACCCTGCTTAGTGGAGTGGGTTGAAACGAGGGGTTCTTGCTGCTCCCTGAGTTCGCTTGTTTTCTTGCAGACCTTTCATGACCCAAACTAGGACTTGTCATCAGTGCAGAGTCATAGTGTAGGGCAGGGGTCTGCAATCTTGGCAACTTTAAGCTTGTTAGTTGCAAAGTTGTGTCCAACCCATTGCAACCCATGGACAACGTTCCTCCAGGCCTTCCTATCCTCTACCATCTTCTGGAGTCCATTTAAGCTCACGCCAATGGCTTCAGTGTCTCCATCCAGCCACCTCCTTCTCTGCCGTCCCCTTCTTCTTCTATTGTCCTCCATCATCCCCAGCATTCAGCTCTTCTCCAGGGAGTCCTTCCTTCTGATGAGGTGGCCAAAGTCTTTGAGTTTCAACTTCAGGATCTGGCCATCTAAAGAGCAGTCAGGGTTGATCTCTCTAGGACTGACCGTTGGATCGCCTTGCCATCCAAGGGACTCGCAGGAGTCTTCTCCAGCAACCATAGTTCAAAGGCCTCCATTCTTTGGTGCTCAGCCTTCCTTATGGTTCAACTTTCACAGCCATACATTTCAACTGGGAAAACCATCACCTTGACTCTACACCCTTTCGTTGGCAGGGGGATGACTCTGCTTTTTAGTATGCTGTCTAGATTTATTATTTATTTATTTATTTATTTATTTGAACTTATATGTTCTTAGATTTGCCTTAGCTTTCCTCCCCAGGAGCAAGTATCTTTTGATTTCTTGACTGCGGTCCCCATCTGCGGTGATCTTGGAGCCCAGAAAAATAAAATCTGTCACCTTAAGCCTGGAGGACTTCAACTCCCAGAATTCCCCAGCCAGCTTTAAGAACCAGGAGGACTTGCTGTCTGAATTCCGAGTAGTTCTTGCCAGATGCTGGTAATAGCTGGCTCCGTTGTGAGTGATTTCTAATTTGACAGCTTGTATTTACTTCCAGTTTTCGGCAAAGCAGCTCAGAGTGAACTGAGGGATCCTTTAATGAAGAGAAGGACTAGGAGTGGCATGATAGCAGTGTCCTGATATCTCAGGGGTTGCCCCAAAGAAGAGGGAGTCAAGCTATTCTCCAAAGCACCTTAAAGGCAGGACAAGAAGCAATGAATGGAAACTAATCAAGGAGAGAAGCAACTTAGAACTAAGGAGAAATTTCCTGACAGTTAGAACAATTAACCAGTGGAACTACTTGCCTCCAGAAGTTGGGAATGTTCCAACACTGGAAGTTTTTAAGAAGACATTGGACAACCATTGGTCTGAAGCACTGTAGGGTTTCCTGCCTAAGCAGGGGGTTGGACTAGAAGACCTCCAAGGTCCCTTTTCTGATATTCTATTTTAACAACTGAGACGTGTTCAGTGACCGCTGGGAATAGAAGGAAGGAAGGAAGGAAGGAAGGAAGGAAGGAAGGAAGAAAGGAAAAAGAAAGAAGGAAAGAAAGAAAGAAAGAAAAAGAAAGAAAGAAAGAAAGGAAAGAGAAAAAGAAAGATAGATTGGGTCGGCCACTTGGGTCACCCGATTTAGACCCGTCCACGCGTGGCTTCCCCCCCATCCTCCATCCATCGGTGGATGCCGCCCGCGTCGCGCGCTCCCGAAAGGGCTGCCCCGCCTCGGCTCGGCGGAGGCCCCTCCTTCCATCCCTCCCTCCCCTCCTTCCTTCCTTCCCTTCCTCCCCTCCCCTCTCCATCCTCCCCATCCCTGGCTGGCTGGCTCACTTGCGCGCTCCATTCTCTCTCTCTCTCTCTTCCTTCTGGCCAAGATGGCAACCGAGGGGCTGCAGGAGAAGGAGAGCCTGGCCGTGCTCAAGACCGAAGCGGAGAGCCTGAAGGGCAAGCTGGAGGAGGAGAGGGCCAAGCTGCACGACGTGGAGCGTGAGTCGGGGCCGGGCTTGGCGGGCTGCGCCCCGGGCATCGCCGGAGGGAGGGAAGCAGGCGGGCGCTTCTCCTGCAAGGCTCTTGCAACGGGCGGGTGGGCGGGGGGCAGCGGGGAAGGGGTCCCTCCGTGGCAGTCCCGGGCGGGGAAGGGGCGCCGCCCCGGGGCATGCAACCCTCCGGACGGGCGGCTGGCCGGCGTAAACAACGGGCACCGCTGGGTGGAGACACCGCTGGGTGGAGAGATGCCCGGCCAGCCCGAACCAGCGGCGGGCCAAGGGAACATTGGGGGGGGGGCGAGGTAGAGGAGACACCCCGCTCCCCATCTTCTGTCTGGCTGCTTTTTTCTTTTGCACCGCGCCTCCTGCCCTTCTCTTCCTGCCGGCCAGCGAAATGGGCTCTGGTGCCCTAGAAACATTCAAGCCGTCCCCATTTGCAACCTGGCGCTCTCCAAATGGCCTGGACGGTCTGCCCCGCCAGGAACCCATGCAGCAGCTCAGCAGGGTTGGAGGAGAGCTAACTAGGTTTGGACGGGGCTGAGCTGGAAGCTGCTGTTTCTTTGTGGGGATCGCCTTAGAATCAATCCTCCCAG
This sequence comes from Naja naja, assembly GCA_009733165.1. Classification (NCBI taxonomy): domain Eukaryota; kingdom Metazoa; phylum Chordata; class Lepidosauria; order Squamata; family Elapidae; genus Naja; species Naja naja. Next base: position 6,618,556 of record CM019163.1, read on the forward strand.
CACCCCTGGATTTGGGAGTTTGGAGTCTTGTTGGTTTGTCTGCTCTGAAGAGACATGGATCTGCTGGTACCCAGTCCCCCAAAAACACCTTTGAACTTGGCTGGTGTTGTTGCCATGAATATACTGGCATCATTCGAGGGTGGGAATACTAACCTGGTTGAATTATAATATAATATAATATAATAAATGTATTTGGGGGTCCGACTTCTGGTGACTCTGGGCAACAGAATAACAGGTGGCACACAGAGCCATTTGTATGGGCACGCGAGTTCCTAGAATTCCCAGTCATCCCTGGGAATTCTGGGAGTTGAAATCCATGCCTTTCAAAAGTGCCAAGTTTGAAAACATTGATGTATACACCATTGCATTATTAGACTTTTTATTAAACAAAAAAACTGTTCGGCCATCAGAGAATCTAAATCTAAAGAAGCAATTTTTGCTTTCCTCAGCCAGTGCATTTTATTTTTCTTTTAAAAGCTTGATTTCCTTGGGCTGTTAAACAATTCGGAGGCATAGAGCACTTTCAGGACTGGTATTGAATGCAGGGCATTCCAGCCAAAAGAAGAAGAAAAAAACTTAAGAGAAGTTTATTCCTGTCCCCTTTCTTGCATTCAATTTTCTTTCCCAGGGAAATAAATGCATTTCACTGATTTTTTTTATCTCCCAAGGAACTCTGAAATTTTTAGAGGTCTTTGGCCTTGAGTAATGGAGACAAAACCCACTGAGTCCTTCAAGGCCTGGTAAACCTGTTTCTCAGAGTGGAAAGTAATTGTGAAAAGACAGCGAATGTTTTAAAAATTCCTGACTTGTTCATCAGTATTTGGCCTTCCAGCAGATGGGAATTAGCTTTTCCTGCCTGCAAAAAGATCAAATTCTGTTATTCCAAAAATATCACAAGAAAGCTTCTTTGGGATGCTGCTAACGGTTGCTTTTGGAATGGCTAATCCATCACCATGAGGATTAAAGAGGCAGAAATGGGTTGCTTGAATGGTAGCCAAATAAGCCATAAGGCACCGCTCGTCAGTACTGGGTTCAGGAGTCCTGCCAAAAAAATAACCCTGCCAGCAAAGACAGAGGAGTTCAAAGTCTGTTTGGCCCATAAGTGCTCCGTTTGTGCAAAAGAGGAATCTGTCCTGGAGCTTGTCAAGGATGCTTTGGGAGCAAAATAAGCCTGCTTAACAAGAACACATCTGAATTCAGCTTTTTTTTGCTGGCCTTCTTTTTGGAAGGGTTTTGGAAGGTGAAGTGAAATTTTTCGATCGGCTTTTGAAACTGTCAATATTTGTGTGAATGGCCATTGCTTCTTTAACTGCAGTTTTAAGAAGATTTGGGGTTTTAATGGGGCTCCCTTTTTTTTAGGACAAGAGTTGATGCTTTTTAAGGAAGCTTATTCTCTTCCCAGTAGAGAGGATCGCTGCTAAAAGACAGCATTTTACCAGTAGTGAAATATTAATAAATATGGCTGTATTGGTTTAGGACAGGGGTCTCCACATTTGGCAACTTTAAGACCTGTGGACTTTAACTCCCAAAATTATTCTCTTAAACCAGACCTGTGGACTTTAACTCCCAAAATTATTCTCTTAAACCAGACCTGTGGACTTTAATTCTCAGAATTATTCTCTTAAACCAGACCTGCGGACTTTAACTCCCAGAATTATGCTCTTAAACCAGACCTGTGGACTTTAATTCTCAGAATTATTCTCTTAAACCAGACCTGTGGACCTTAACTGCCAGAATTATTCTCTTAAACCAGACCTGTGGACTTTAATTCTCAGAATTATTCTCTTAAACCAGACCTGTGGACTTTAACTCCCAGAATTATTCTCTTAAACCAGACCTGTGGACTTTAATTCTCAGAATTATTCTCTTAAACCAGACCTGTGGACTTTAATTCTCAGAATTATTCTCTTAAACCAGACCTGTGGACTTTAACTCCCAGAATTATTCTCTTAAACCAGACTGTGGACTTTAACTCCCAGAATTCCCCAGCCAGCAAGTCTTAAAATTGCCAAGTTTGGAGACTCACGATATAGAAGCATAAATAATGCAACATAAAAGAACCAACCATATCCAGAATTCCAGCGAGGTTGATTTCCCAACTTGATGAAGAGAACCGTAGAATTTGAAAAAAATGGAGATGGCGGGTTTTTGTTGGACCTAATAAAAAGATTGTTCAAAGGTCTGTAGTAAGTAAATATAAATCTACTATCAGGATTCTGGCAGTTGTCCTAATTAAATCATGAGCCTCGAGCCAAGATTCAAAAACTTTAAATAATTTATTAGGAGCGAAGATGTCATCAGGACCTGTTTGAAGCCGATTCTGAGACACATAATTCACTGTCACTCTTGACCCTGGTTTCCCCCCACCCATTTGGGTGCATCATAATTCATATTCTCCAACGAAACACATTCATAGCCAAGAGTCATCAGTCACGTTCTCCAATTAGAGATTTGCGGGGCAGAAACTCCAGTGGCTTAGTTACAATCTTTGCAAGATACGAATGGAATTCACTTTCCAAGCTGCTGCAATGCTCTTTCCAATTTCCTCCCCCATCCTGACTTCTGTTCGTGGCAACCCTAAAACAGGCATAGAAATGTTTTATGAGTTGACATCTACTTTCTGACATGCAATGGGCATAAAAGTTCCTAGAAATCCCTTAAGTCCTTTTGCCTCAAATTTGCAGCATTCTTCTGCACAGCAGGATTAGTAGACCATGTCTTTCTTTTATAAGATAGCAACTTCACATACAACACGAGAAATACCCAGAGAACCTCACAGGTAATTCTAAGCATCTCCCAAAAGTTTCGTTTTAAATTAACACAAAAAAGGAGAAAGAAGGAACGAAGGGAAAAAAGATGTCCACTCCATTATCAAGTCAGTGGGTGACTCGGAGCTACCACTGTTGCTCCTCTGTCCACCCTATTTCACAGGTTTGTTGAGGTTATAAAATGGAAAGGTGAGAGAACAGTCAATGTGAGCTTCTTTTAAGTGAATGTGTGAATAAATGTGTGAGTAAATAAAATGAATAGTGCTTCTACTTCTAAAGGTTGGAAATTGTGAGAAAGCAACCCTTGTAGAATTCCACATTCGGTTAGAAAAGCTTATTCTTGTTCTCTGGGGCTGCTTTGGCCAATAGATGTTGAGTTGTTGATCAACGGTAGGCTAGGTTCTTCATTCCTGGTTAGATTTCCATAATTCCCAGTCAAAGGTCATTCTGACTAGAGATTAAGAATCCTAAAATCCAAACATACCTAGAGAATATCAGGTGGGGTGCGAATTGTTTTTCCCTTGATCAAATTACCTTTTCAATGCAGTGTGATTCTAGAGGTGGAAACCAAAGACCAGGTCTTTCAACCAGGTGAGGTTGTCCATCTTTTTAGGTCCCTGCTCTGGGATGCAAACAGGGCCACTTCATTTCTCTGGGTTGACACTTCTTCTCCAGGTCTTCTTCTAATCCCCTTAGCTCTGCATCTTGCATGGGGTCCTGACTGGGCCTGCTTCCATGGTGGCCCCCATCTCAGTGCCACTTGTGAATTTCTCGTAGTGCATCAAGTGGCAGAGCGCGTGGAGGCTTTGGGACAGTTTGTGATGAAGACACGGAGGACTCTGAAAGGCCACGGCAATAAAGTCCTCTGTATGGATTGGTGCAAGGACAAAAGAAGAGTTGTCAGCTCTTCCCAGGTAACGAGTTTTTATTTGTTTATATTGTTTTTTTCAAGCTTCTTTCTAGACTGGTGTTTCTCAACTTTGACAGCTTGAAGATGGGTGGAGTTCCAACTCTCAGAGTTCACAGGAGAGGAGAAAGAAGGTGGAGAGAGAAAGAGGGAGAGAGGAAGGAAAGAAGGAAGGAAGGTGGAGACAGAAAGAGGGAGGGGGAAGGAAGGACAGTGTCAAATATAAAAAGTGGACATTTCTTTTTATCTTAACAAGGGAATTCTGGAAGTTAAAGTCCACTCATCCTCAAAACTTTCAAGGTTGAGAAGCACCTAGTGCAATACAGCTATTGTATCTTCTGCTCCACCCATCCTCTCAGTCAAAGAATTGTGGTTCCACCACAAGAGAAACCAAGTGCACATTTTTCTTTCCTGAGAAGGACAAGATACAGAATATATTTAACCATGCTCTTCATGGTTGATGTTACAGAAAGACCCCTTGTCATAAGGGCAAAAGCCAAAACAAAGGAGAACCTGCAGGTCTTGATCTAAGGGTTGTCTAGGGCTAGCAACTCAACAAGGATTTTTTTTATATCAAGTCATGAAGGATGTGAAAATGTTCCTGAAGTTCTCCCCTCGAGATGGAGGAACACTTGGCCAGTGGAGAAGTCCATCTAGCTAAGCATTGTTTGCTCTGGGATGGAACTACATCCTGATTTTGGCCTCATAGCTGAGTAGGAATAAAAAGGTTCATGGTGATTAAGAACACCATGGGAAGAACAAACTGAATATTACATGATGTGGGAATTATTTTATCAATGGTTGGACAAGAAAAATGGAAATTAGAAATTAAATATATGGACATACAAGAGATAGGTAGATAGGTAGATAGAACATATATGAATATAGAGAGGAAGGAGTCAAGAAGGGGATGGTTAAGATATATTATGTATACTAGTTTAAAACAAGAATGTAATGTAATTGTTGCTATAGTAAGGAAATTGTATTAACCACAAACATTATGCAGAAGATACTTGTAACCCAGATGACACACTGTATAAAGAAAGGATGGAATGTTTGTAAAATAAAATAAAAGAAGTTTATGCAAAAAAAAAGAGAACACTATGAGAAGCTCCAGAGAAAAACCATTGGTGGTGGCCCACCAAAACCCATCTGATGAACACCAAGGGTCGCTCATGAATCATTGAGACCTCATTGGGATAAGAGTGCCACCTTCCTTGACTGCCACTAAGATCAGATTGATTAAGGCAGAATATCTGGACTGACTTGATATCTCAAAAGGGTTTATTTTTGTTGATGTTATCTTTTGAAAGTTGACACACCATTGGTTTAATTAAGTCAGGTCTCCCCTTGCCCCATAAATTCCTGTAATTCTAGGCAGGGGGTGTAAGCAGAATTCAGTCAGTGGACTCAACTGGGGTGTCACTTCCAAATAAAACACCCACATTCCAGAGTATTTTTAATTCTTCCTTCTCTTCTTTAGGACGGAAAGGTGATTGTTTGGGATGCCTTTACCACCAATAAGGTGAGTTGCTCTAGAACATCTTTCCCCAACAAGATTGGGAACAGTCTGAAGGGTCTGTTAGATAGAGGGAGAAGGGAGGGAAAACACACCCTATTTTGTCTCTCTTATTTTTTTCTCCAAAAGTTTTATTAAGTAAATTATTAAAAACTTTGGACGTGGTGTGATTGTTCTGAAAATCCTGTTTGTCATATATATTATAGCCTGGAATATATGTTTTATATACATTTATACATCTATATATTTATACAATATTTTCTAATTCTAATCATCCGTTCTGCCAGCCCTACTTTCTTTTGATTCTAGATCCTTCCTTTTTCCCCACCATTGATAGAATTTATCTCATACTTTATAGTATTCTGTCTCATCTTTCATTTCGAAAGTTAATTTATCCATCTCAGTGCATGTCCATATCTTTTTTAGTACTTCACTTTCATCAGGAATTTCATTTACCTATCCACTTTTGAGCAAAGGCTAACCTTGCTGCCATAATCACGTGTATTATTAAATACATCTCTTTATTGTATTTTTTGGTTTATATTCCACTTTATGCCCTACCATCTCCTCAAGCCACCTCTGGATTCTATTTTGTCTCTCGCTGCATTGCTGCGTAAGGATGAAGACTCCCAAGTTCTGGTTGGCCTGGATGATATCCAACACCACATTTGTGGCTGGTGGTGTTGGGAATTGGCTACGTTTTGCCCCTGGGCCTTTTCTCTTAACATCTGAATGAGCTTCCCAGATTGTCCGGTGGCAAAGCTGGGTCAAGCGTTGGCTGGAGAGATGCAAGGAATGATTTGTATTTCAGGAGCATGCGGTGACGATGCCCTGCACATGGGTGATGGCATGTGCCTATGCTCCGTCTGGATGCGCCATTGCATGTGGGTAAGCAGAAGCCTCTTTAATGAAAGGTGTTTGAAAAAAAATCAGTGTTTTGATTGTGACAAACGGTGCTACTTTCTTCTCTTTAAACCGATGGGTTTCCAAATGGATTTTTTAAAAAAATATTGGCTGGATTTTAATATTGGTGGAAAGAGAAATGGTTTGGCTGCATGTATATAGTAATGCATATTAATATTTTTATCTTGCCGCTATTGCCAGACTCTGGGCACTATCTGAAAACATCAAAATAACATTATTATATACAGCAGAGGTTTCCAAAGTTGGCAACTTTAAGACTTGTGGGCTTCAACTCGCCCTATCTATGTTTGAGTTGAAGTCCACAAGTCTTAAAGTTGCCAAGTTTGGGGACCCCTGTTATACAGCAATCGGATGGTATAAAAAAATCTCCAGTAAAATAACCCAGCCCAAATAGAAAACCTATAGAAGAATAAATAGGAAGAGACCCATCACCATTAAATTTCAAAAGCCTGCCTGAATACAATTATATTCACAATTACCAGTACATTCAGGCAGGCCTTGAAGGAGACCTTGGAAATGAATGGGTCATCCACCTCTGGAGAATGATATACCAGAGCTATCACTGGGAAGATCTCTTTTCCTTTATATTTAGTTACCGTCAGTGGTGGGATTCAAATTTTTCTACTACTGGTTCTGTGGGCGTGGCTTGGTGGGCGTGGCAGGGGAAGGATACTGTAAAACCTCCATTCCTTTCCCACTCCTGGGGGAAGGTTACTGCAAAATCCCCATTCCCTCCCCATTGCACTAACCTGCTTTCCAGCTCTGTTCTCCTGTGCAGGGCAACCAAAGAAGACCCAGCCAATCAGCTCGGACTCAGGAGGCAGAGAATAGATGGGAGGCAGGGCCAGTCAGAGATGGCATTTGCCGGTTCTCTGAACTACTCAAAATTTCCACTACCGGTTCTCCAGAACTGGTCAGAACCTGCTGAATACCACCTCTGGTTACCGTGGTACCTCGGTACTCATCATTAATCGGTTCTGGGAGGTGTATTGAGTGGTAAAAATGATGAATGCTTAACGTGTGGCCCTTCATTTCGGCTAGAAAGGATAGTGAGTCACGAGACAGCTGACACCAACAACTTCTAGCTTGCATGCCGAGTACTAAACAAACAATGAGTTCTGGGGCAAAATTTTCGCATCAAAATGCATCAAGTTCCAAATTTGATGACCTCCAGAGAAGTCGAATACCAGGGTAGCATTGTATTTATAGGTCACCTTTCCATCCATTGACCCTCTACAGAGCTTTCGGCAAATGTAATCAATGATTACCAGTGAATTAAACAAAATTTACAAACAGAATAAGAAATAGGTCTCTAGAAGGACCTCCCACGATGCAGTTTCTGAAGGGGAAATGAGATAACGGAGAAGATGACTCTCCATATATTACGTCTCAGGTTGTTCAGGAATTTGAAGTTCCCATCTCAGATTTTCAATCTAGTCCAGAAATAAATTGATAATCCAGGAGCTTTGAGGGCTTCATGGTTGCAAGGCCCATACAACAAGCATGGCTCAAATAACACCAGCAAGATTAAATATGTCGGTTTTATTACCCAATCCGAATATATATATATATATATATATATATATATATATATATATATATATATATATTCAGAATATACTGAACTATATTTTGGAAAAGACCCCTTTGTATGCATGTGTGTGGAGGGAACTAGGACACTTGTTACCATGGTCCACTTTCTCAAAGAGAAACACCATGGGTAGAATGTTATTTCAAAACAGGACTTTCCTTCTCTTTCCCCCCCCTCCTGTTTTTTAATCTAGTGGTCTGGATAACAAATGCTCAGTATACCCCCTGACCTTTGAAAAAAATGAGAACATGGCCGCTAAGAAGAAATCTGTCGCAATGCATACTAACTACTTGTCAGCTTGCAGCTTCACTAATTCTGATATGCAGGCAAGTACATCCAACGTGCATCTTGTTTTGTTACTCTTTGCATTGGAAAAGTTGTGTAGTGCAGAATGGTTTTCACAATCCCTTCAAAAACACTCATTTGTTTCTTTTGGGATAGGGATGGCTAAAATACTCCTTATGTTTCATAGAGGAAAATCAGAGTCACCCCTTTCTCGTCCCACAGAACTGAAGTCCACCTAATAAGGACTCCTATCATCATCTTTTAACGGCCCCATAATCCTTTGTGGGGTGGAGTCTGGGCAACTGAATGGAGCTAGCGTTTGTTTACTGGCCAGATGCCCTTCCTGTCACCAATGCGGAGATACAATCAGCATATATATTTTCATTGTGCCCAGAGAGAGAAATATCTGCCTCTGCCTTGGATTGAACTCATAGCCTCCTGATTGTGAGACAAGAGTTCCACCTCTGGGCCAGTGCACCACTCCTAATAAGGGCTCTTATCCTCCCCCTAAAATAATAAATAAATAAATAAATAAAAATATGGAAAAGCGAATTGCAAACTTTGAAAATCCTCCACTCGATTTGTGGATAGAAAAGTTGGCTGATGGTTTCTCCATAATTCTTCAGGAGGAGGAGAAGTTCTCCAAAAATTCCTGAAGGCAGAATTCTCCTTCTGTGGTGGAGGTCACTCTAGCCCTGGAGAACCCCAGTAAGAATGGTCTGTGGAGAATCTCGGTCGTTCAGGTCATAGTTGCCCCTAAGATGATTTTTTCCAAGAGGCAACTAGATTTTCCAAGAGCCTTGGTGGTGCAGGCTGTTAAACGCTTAGCTCCAGCTGCCTGCAATTAGTGCAGGCTCGAATCCCACCAGGCTCAAGGTTGACTCAGCCTTCCATCCTCTCGGGGTAGGTAAACTGAGGATCCAAGATTGTTGGGGGCAATATGCTGACTTAGTAATAAGCAGGCATATACAATGGAATGAAGGCTATTGCTGAGCGCATTGGGTTGTGCTCCAAAATTGTAAGCCCTGAGTCTCCGGAGAAGGGCGGCATATAAATATGAATTTAAAAAAAAAGATGTCCTTTATCTTTCCTTGAAGATGTTTTCCTTCCCATCCAAGAAGCTTCTTCAGTTCTGCACTGAAGGGTCTTCAAGGAAAAACAAAGGAAGTCCAGTTGCCTCTTTAAAAAGCACCCTTGGGACACTCCAGTGAGAAGACTCTGATATTTGTCTTCTCTTGGAACTGAATGAAGCTGGCGAGGCTACAGACCAAGGAAGAAAGGATTGCAGGAGAAGCTCCCACAAGCCCCTTCTCCATCTTCCTGCTAAATTCAGGGATGCTCCACTTAAGGGAACGTTTGCTTAACCTTCTCTTTTTCTCTGAAAGAAATGCCCAAGGTCCTTTTGATGCAAAATTGAGCACGGCGTTAGCTCTTTCTCAGTGTGCTAGCGAAATATCAGCTTGAGTGGAGTCTATTCTGGGATGTGAGAGGAAATTGCTATTTCCCTACTCCGCTGTTTCCAGGAATAAGCCCAAGATGACGGTGCAAGTCTATTGCTATGGAAACCAGTGTCACCCATCTACCTGTGGGCTCTTAGTGTATGAAACTGTAGCCTTGAGAGAGAGGAGGCTGGTGGAATAATTAAAGCCGATGCGATGCAGAATCAGGAGCCTGTGAATATTCTGAATCCCAAACTTAGTTTTGGAAATGTTTTAGGAAGTGGCCTATAAGGAATGCGATACCACCAAAAAGAGAGTTCTAAATGAAAAGGCCTCCATTTTTCTAGACGTAAACATTCTTTTCAGCAAAAATGCGGCTTTTCTTTTTAATTTTTCAGGGATAAATTCCAATATAATGAATGGAACTTGCTCTGATTTGCTGCTCCCATTTCAATCAGGAATTGTATCCCATGGCTTCTTAATCAATTATCAGCACTCAACCTTTTGCCCCATTATGGCATCTGAAGCCAAGAAAATTAAGTTCTCGCTCTTACTTATCTGTGTTTGATTTAATCACAGTGTTGACTGCACAGATGGGGGGGAACAAAAGACCAAAAACACTCTTGTTTTTTGTACACCCTGATACATGTTGCTCTCTTGTTCCATGGAGACCTAAACCTAAGTGGGTTTGCCCCAGTGGGATTTTCCCATGTGTTTTACCGGGAAACTTAGGTAGGGCCGGTTAAAAAAGTCATCACCCTCCTAAGTATATCGTGGGCTAGGAACGGGTGGGTTTATTTATTTATTTATTTATGAGATTTATATGCAGCCCTATCTCCCTAAGGACTCAGGGCGGCTTACAATACTAAAAACAATACAATATAAATATTAAAAAATAATTAAACCAAAATCTCATAAATCAATTAAATTTAAAAACAACCACTAAAAAGACCCTCCCCCCCCTTCAGTCCGGGTAGGCTAGTTGGAACAGCCAAGTTTTTAGCCACGACGGAAAGATCGGAGGTCAGGGGCCACCCGGAGCTCTAGGGGTAGGTGGTTCCAAAGGGTGGGTGCCCCCACAGAGAAGGCCCTACCCCTGGGGGCCGCCAGCTGACATTGCCTGGCTGATGGCACCCTGAGGAGGCCCTGCCGGTGGGAGCGCCTGGGGCATCGGGAAGCCGTTATTGGCAACAGGGTCTCCTGCCACCGGTTCGGATCGGTTCGCACGAACCGGATGTTAAAGTTACAGCTGGTTCGCTGAACTGGTATTTTAACTGACTGGCCCTTCCCCTCCTCCCCTCCCAGGAATCTCCACACAGCGCATTTTCAGTGGAGGGTCTGCATGGAGGCTCTAGGAGGGAAAAATGGGTCTTCCGGAAGTCCGGAAACGGGCCTATTTCCGGCTTCCGGTGGGCCACCAGAGCCCAGAGGAGGAGGCCTCTGGGCCCTTGGGAGGGTGAAAACAGGCTCCCCTGGGCTCTGGAGGCCCACCGGAAGCCGTAAACAGGAAGTTCCAGTAGGCCCCATCCACCCTGGCCCCGCCCACCCAGCACCCGGGCAGAGAAACGGTCGCTGGGATTTTAGAATCCCACCCCTAGCTAGGAATCCATTGGCAAAGTCTATTTTGCTCTCCAAATTCATGGGGAAGCTAACCCTAACCCTAGTTGGGTTTGCCCCCCAATGCAACCAAGGAACGTACATGAGGCGGGCTTGAAAATTCAGCCCCCTCCCATTCACATCAATGCGCTAGGAATCCATTGCCGATGTCCATTTTGCTCTCTGAATTTGTGATTTGATGCAAATTGTTTGAATGGCCTCTTTGGTTTTTTATTTTCCCTCCTCCCCCACCCCAAAGATCTTGACTGCAAGCGGTGATGGTACCTGTGCCCTCTGGGACGTCGAAAGCGGGCAGCTTCTACAAAGTTTCCACGGACATGGGGCAGATGTCTTGTGCCTGGATCTTGCTCCTTCAGAAACCGGGAACACATTTGTGTCGGGGGTAAATCAAGCTTACCTTTATGCAGGATGGGGATTAATGGCCACTTTGCTGAATGACCATGTTCCCAATCCCAATTGTGGTTGGTAAACGAGGATTACTGCTGCAGTTCAGGTTTGTGGATGGGGTGAGAGCATGAGGCAGATATTGATGCTGTACAAAGATATTTCAAACAAACAGCATCCGTTTTGTAATCTGTTGCGCTCATGATGTTGAGACTCTAGAAAGAGATGCAGAGAAGAGCAACCAGGAGGATTAGGGGACTGGAGGCTAAAACATATGATGAACGGTTGCAGGAACTGGGCCTGGCTAGTCTAGTGAAGAGAAGGACCAGGGGATACAGAAGAGCATCTTCCAATATTTGAGGGGCTGCCACAGAGAGGAGGAGGGGTCAAGCTATTTTCCAAGGCACCTGAAGGCCAGACAAGGAATAATGGATGGAAACTGAACAAGGAGAGATTCAACCTGGAAATAAGGAGAAATTTTTCTGACAGTGAGAACCATCAACTAATGGAACAGCTTGCCCTTGGAAGTTGTGGGAGCTTCATCCCTGGAGGCTTTCAAGAAGAGATCTGTCAGAAATGGTGTAGAGTCTCTTGCTTGGGTGGAGGGTTGGACTAGATGACTACAAGATCTCTTCCAACTCTCTTAATCTAATCATTGTTTCCCCGCTTGGAGATGAAGCTAGAACTTCTTTATATATATGTATGTACGTATGTACGTATGTACGTACGTACGTACGTACATACACATATATATAAGTATGTAGGTCTTGGTGTATTTGGGTCTTGTCCCGTGTAAGATTGAGAATACCTTGGCAACGTTTCGACGAAATCTCATCCGTCATCTTCAGGCTGGTGTCTTCAGCTTCGTTCTCCTGGGAGAAGTGCGTGATCGTGGCTGTTTTTCCCTTTTAAACTCCAGAGTTGGCTGTGTTGTTACTTCTTGATTGGTTGATGGAGTTGATGTATGCAGATTGGATGGCTTTTTCCTGAGACCCTGTGTGGCTGAGGTGCTGGCTGTGTGTCTCTCAGCCTTTTGTGTTGTAACGACCTGGGTAATGGGCTGTGTGATGACCTTCTGAGTTCTATTGTTGTGACATCCTGGGTGTGGTGCTGTAGTCTCCTGAGTCGTTGTCTGTGTTGCAACCTCCTGATGTTTTGTGTTGTGATCTCCTGAGTTCTGTGATGTAGTATCCTGGGTGGAAGGCTGTGATGTGACATTCTGGGCCTTGGTTTGGCTCTGAGTTTGAGGTCTGGCTATGTGTTTGTAGTGTGTGTCAGTGTGTGTCAGGAGATCACAACACAAAACATCAGGAGGTTGCAACACAGACAACGACCCAGGAGACTACAGCACCACACGCAGGATGTCACAACAATAGAACTCAGAAGGTCATCACACAGCCCATTACCCAGGTCGTTACAACACAAAAGGCTGAGAGACACACAGCCAGCACCTCAGCCACACAGGGTCTCAGGAAAAAGCCATCCAATCTGCATACATCAACTCCATCAACCAATCAAGAAGTAACAACACAGCCAACTCTGGAGTTTAAAAGGGAAAAACAGCCACAATCACGCACTTCTTCCAGAAGAACGAAGCTGAAGACACCAGCCTGAAGATGACGGATGAGATTTCATCGAAACGTTGCCAAGGTATTCTCAATCTTACACGGACAAGACCAATACACCAAGACCTACATACCTTTACCCGTGAAAATCTACGAAAACATATATATAAGTAATATATATAAAAGTTATATATATATGAATATATAATATAAATATTATATATATATATATATATATATATATATAACATAAATAACAATATATATTATCATTGTTGTTTGTTTAGGGATGTGATAAAAAGGCAATGATCTGGGACATGCGAACCGGACAATGCATTCAGTCCTTCGAAACCCACGAGTCGGATATTAATGGTGTCAGGTGAGAATCCTATTTCTGAAATGGTACGTTGGGGCCTAGTGACAAAAATAGCTTTGTGGGCAGAGGGCAGAAGAGGGAGAAGCTGGTGGGATGGGCCTCTTGGATCATCTCTCGACCAGTCTGCCATCCTCTGGACCCAACACGAAACTGAAGAACTGTTGGCAAACAGCCTGCCAGGCAAGGAGTAGGAGTCAAGCAGGGAAGTGGCCTCAAGTCATTGCACAGCTGCAAGAGACATAGGGCTGACCTCCTTTAAGCTCCACGAGACCATAACTGTTTGTTCCCAAGAGAAGGCAAACAGCCTGACAGAAAATTCCTGTACTATAGGCAAAATACAATAAAGTAGTGAACTTGAACCTTTCACCCAGGAATCTGGTTGCTAGCTCCTGACAGGGACTGATCCAAATGATCTTGGCTTGTCCAGGGTCAGTGAAAGTGTAGGTGTGAGTCAATATGAGAATCTCCCTTACTTGTGCCATGTGGTCAGGGTCATTGCCTGGTAAAATCTTGGCATGATCAAGGGGAACTCCTGTGTTTTGCAAAGATTGCCAAATACTGCTTCAAAAGTTTTGCTGATCTCTTTTTCTTCCTCTTTGTGAAGGTACTACCCAAGCGGAGATGCCTTTGCCTCTGGCTCAGATGATGCCACAGTACGTTGCATTATTTAATTTTGAGAGAGATTCATTCCTTCCCCACAAATGAAGGCTGGACCAACCAAGTGAGCCAGTGGTTGGGAATGATAAGAGTGCAAATCCCAGATATTGTGAAGAACTCTGGCTGACATCAAGTTCCTAGGTCAATGAATGTTCTTCTAAAAATTTTCCCATTACCACCTCGTGGATGAATAAGACCTAGACCTAAGGATTGACAGTTTTCGACTTTCAGATGTTGCTCTTACAACTTCCAGCATCCCCTACTTACATTGGCTAAGACTTCTGGGAATGTAGTTCAAGATGTGCATGTGGTTATTTTCTTGGCCAGCTTACCTAGAGGGGCTCTGAATTCCTTTATTTATGGAATCTGAACCAAGACTTTAAGATTCCTTCTTAGCCTTGGAATTTCTCCAGGGATTTTAGCTCAGATTTTTCCATCCTTGCTGCTCTTCCAGGGTTAACATGGAATAATCCACACATCTTTTGCCCTGGACTCCTGGAGGAAGGGGGACAAATCAATAAGCCAGAGAAATATCCTAAACAAATGGGCTGAATGTAATATCTACGAGCCAAACCACAGCTTTGGAATTTATGTGGGAGGAAAAAAGTTACAACGGCAAATGAGGTAGAAGAAGGATGGAATGTTATTGGAAGCTAATTTTAAATGTTATTTATTAGCTTGTTTTGGACGTCCTGTCCCCATCTTTCCATGCCAAAAGATTATTCCAAGGTGGTGTAAAAAATGCTATCGCAACAAAAATAAGCTAAAATAATAATCTCCCAAGGCGACTGAGGGAGTTGAATAGGGAAAAAGGATGGTTGAAATAAAAGCATCCTTTTACTTTCTTAAAAGGGAGATTTGTCTTCTTGGGAAACCACTTCATAATTTACCTGGTCAACCAAAAAGGTCAAGGTGGGCTTCTTTGGTAAGGCGATGCGTTAGTTGTGGTACCAAATGCTCACAGCCAAGAATGTGTTTCCAACGTCAGTTTCTTAGGGCAGTCTCTTTCCATTTCAATTTATTTTAGGCAACTTCCAGATGTATGGCCTTCCTTTCCCAGAATTCCTTGGGCAGAACCTCCATGAATGAGAATTCTGGAGATTGAGATCCAAACAGCTTCAAGAGAGACAGCTTAGGGACAGTGACTCTAGAATGATCAAAGAAACTCAAGGAATCCATGGGAGTTGAAGCCCAACACATCTGGGCAACGTTAACGTAACGGTGAGGGCCACAGTATTCAGGTTTACATAGGTTCGTTGGCATAGCTAAGATGAGAGGTGTGGCCTAATGGTGAAGACAGTGCTTCACACTCAGAAGGTTGAGAGTTCAATCCCAGGTAAAGTGGCAGATATTTCTCTCCTAGGGCGCAAAGAAAAAATATCTGCTGCTGTGAACTCCACATGCTGTCAGGAAGGGCATCCGGCCAGTAAATGCTCAGCTCCATCCAATCCGTCCCACCTCTACCCCTAATGAAGGGATTACAGAGTTGTAAGGGAATTTTACTGGTATGGCTAAAAACTTGTGTACCATCATAGCATTTAAAAATGATCTAGATAATGAATTTTCCTTTGTTTTTTCCTTCCCTTCTTCTTGAGTGCCGTTTATACGACCTCCGAGCAGACAGAGAGGTGGCCATCTATTCCAAAGAAAGCATCATCTTCGGAGCGTCCAGCGTGGATTTTTCTCTTAGTGGTGAGATGTGAATCCTGCTGTATTTTCTTTTCTCATGGAACTAACAAGGAGGAGAACTAAGCGTGGTCTTCTTCCAGTTTAGCTTGGCTGGCGATAGCAGCAAAGCGATTCCGTCGGTGAAGTTAAACTCTTGCAGACCTTGAGACTTAAAACAGTCGCTCCTGAGTTGGTCTTTCAACTCTCGGTGTGCTTCAGCTCTCTCGCTTAGAAAAAAAACGTGATGTGAAGTTAACCAGCGAAAGGTGTAGCATTTTCTGGATTTGAATTTAATTGCTCAAGGTGGAGTTTGCACAAACTTTTTCTTTAGCCCAGTGAACTCACTCAGGGAGGTCAGTAGGGGGAGGTTTATTACACTGAAGTAAAACCACCAGGTCATAAGACGGAACAACTGAGCTGGGAATTGCAGCTTTGTTGTGCACAATGGTTGCTGGCTGAAGATCAATTTTTCATTTAGAATTTAAAGTGGTTTTCTTCTACTTGTGAATCCGTTTGGGAGCGTTGATTGATTGGTTGTGCCGACAGCATAATTGATTGACCGATTCAGAATAACAGCATAACAGAGTTGGAAGGGACTTGAGAAGTCTTCTAGTCCAACCTGCTCAAGCAGGAAACCCTACACCCAGGGATGGGATTCAAATTTGAACAACCGGTTCTGTGCGTGTGGCTTAGGTGATGGTGGGTGGCTTGGTGGTCATGTGATGGGGTGGGCGTGGCTTGGTGGTCATGTGACTGGCTGGGCATGGCCAACTCAATATCACATCGAGGCACGCATCTCCTCGCCTGGCCTCTCGTGACTGGGGATGCTGCAACAGTCGTAAGTGTGAAAAATGGTCATAAGTCACTTTTTTCAGTGCCATTGTAACTTTGAATGGTCACTCCACACAAGCAAAGTACCAGCAAAGGAGGGAAAAATAACTCCAGAGACGTTCCAGAGACAGGAAGTCTAGTCCTGCCAAGAATGTAATAAGGGTTAATGGAGAGGCAGTTTCTGTAAGCAACACCAGAATGTTTCCTTCCTGCCTGCCTTACAGGATTAGGCCAGTAATTTCTTCTTACAACCGGTTCTCCGAACTGCTTAGAATGTTAACAACCGGTTCTAGCAAATAGGTGCGAACTGGTAGAATCCCAGCCCTGCCTACACCATTTCAGATAAATGGTTGTCCAATCTCTTCTTAAAAACTTCCAGTGTTGAAGCATCTACAACTTCTGGAGGCAAGTTATTCCACTGGTTAATTGTTCTCATGGTCAGGAAATTTCTCCTTAGTTCTAAGTTGCTTCTCTCCTTGATTACTTTCCATCCATTGCTTCTTGTCCTGCCTTCAGGTGCTTTGGAGAATAAGTTGACCCCTCCCAGCCCCTTAGATATTGGGACATTGCATATTGGGACCTGATCTGACCAGCGTTTTGTCCACAGGACGTTTATTATTTGCGGGCTACAACGACTACACCATCAACGTTTGGGATGTCCTGAAAGGCTCTCGCGTCGCCATTTTGTTTGGCCACGAGAACCGCGTTAGCACGTTGAGAGTTTCTCCCGACGGGACCGCGTTTTGTTCTGGATCATGGGATCACACTCTACGGGTAAGGATGCGGTCTCCAATTCTCTCTTTCTTTCTTTTTTCTTTCTTTAAGTCTAAAGGAGAATCCCTGTCATGAAGCTAACCGTTGTTTGATGTTTTTCTCCACAGATCTGGGCTTAAAAGTAGCAGGGCGGTTTCCCAACATGTATTCGCCTAGGGAATCATAGGATCACACACCCCATGGAACGTCCGTTTAATGGGGGGAGGGAATCTACCACAAGGACTCTGTCACGACCTTAAATGGATGGTGAAAAAATGGAAAGAGACACACCTTGTTAGTATTTATCACGTAGCTGCCCAGTTCAAAGCTACTTCTAGATAGACAAATATATATATATATATATTATATATATACCTTTATCCTATGCAGGGGCAGTGGGCAGAAGAGTTTATGTGTTGCTATAGTCAGAACATGTTTTTAATTCTGTTTTTAAAACTACCTTTCCCTCCCTTAGTTAGAGGATAATCATTCTTAAAGCCAGACTTTTGGGGAAATCATAACTGGTTAAGAGGACTTTAGCATTTTAAACCACGCTGTACATGTCGTGTTTGCATGAAATGATGTTCCTTTCTAAAGTCGACTTGGAATTAAAATAGAAACCAGTGTAAGGGGTTGGTGGTTGCTTTTTTGGGTTTGTTTGCACATTCCATAACCGAAGCAGGAGGGGGTGAAGCAATTCTCTTTCCCTGCTCTTCAGAGTCTCAGGTGACACAGAGAGAGAGAGAGAGACAATGCTGTGCAATGGGTAGGCCAGCTTCGAAGTCCCCACTCGGCCGTTGACCGGATGCCTGTGGGCCTCAGTCACTATCTCTCAGCCTAGCCTACCTCATAAGATTGTTGTGTGTGGGGCAGTGGTGGGATTCAAAAAAATGTATTACTGGTTCTGTGGGTGTGGCGTGGTAGGCATGGCTTGGTGGGAAGGATCCTGCAAAATCTCCATTCCCTCCCCACCCACTAACCTGCTTTCCAGCTCCGTTCTCCTGTGCAGGGCAACCAGAGAAGACCCAGCTGATCAGCTGGGACTCAGGAGGCAGAGAAGAGATGGGGGCGGGGGTCAGTGAGAGCTGGTATTTGCCCAGAGGTGGTCTTCAGCAGGTTCTGACCAGTTTTGGAGAACTGGTAGCAGAAATTTTGAGTAGTTCGGAGAACCGGCAAATACCACCTCTGACTGGCCCTGCCCCCATCTATTCTCCGCCTCCTGAGTCCCCGCTGATCGGCTGGGTCTTCTTTGGTTGCCCTGCACAGGAGAGCAGAGCTGGAAAGCAGGTTAGTGGGGTGGGGAAGGAATGGGGATTTTGCAGTATCCTTCCCCTGCCACACCCACCAATCCACACTCACAGAACCGGTAGTAAATTTTTATTTGAATCCCACCACTGGATTTGCCGGTTCTCCGAACTACTCAAAATTTCCACCACCGGTTCTCCAGAACTGGTCAGAACCTGCTGAATACCACCTCTGGTGTGTGTGTGGGGGGGAGAAACCACGAAGTGGTGCAGGTAATGCCTTGGTCATCTTGGGAGTAAATTCGGGATAGAAACAGAGACGGTATAAAATAAACATGTTGTACGAGGAGTGAGTGCAAAGCTCTTCGGGTGGGAATCTGGTTTGGTGACAGGATCATCGCCCGGTTACTTCAGACCCCCATCCAAAAGACTGTGGGGAACGGGAAAAGCTGGTGCCTCGGCCTTTTTTTCCATCTTCCTTTTGGCTGCATGCGTTGAGCCCAATTGCAAACCCTCCATTTTCCAACGCTGACTGAAACCTAACCGAAAAGAAACAAGTAATTCATATTAAAATCGGTGGGCTGTATATTTGCTGTTTCTGTGAGCTGGATCCAAGGGGTGCCAAATAGAGGCAGTCCTCGACTTACAACAGTTCATTTAGTGACCGAAGTTCCAACGGCACTGAAATAAGTGGCTTATGGCCATTTTTTCCACGCTTCTGGCCAAAGTGATCATGTCATTTGCCTTCGGTTGCTTGACAACAAGGGAGGGAGGATGGATGGATGGATGGAAGGAAGGAAGGAAGGTAGGTAGGTGCATGGTGGCGTGGTGCTTAGAATGCCATATTGCAGACAAACTCTGCCCACAGCCAGCAGTTCGAGTCTCAGCAGGCTCAAGGTTGACTCAGCCTTCCATCCTTCCGAGGTGGGTAAAATGAGGACCCAGATTGTTGGGGGCAAGAGGCTGACTCTGTAAACCGCTTAGAGAGGGCTGTAAAAGCACTATAAAGCGGTATATAAGTCTTAAGTGCTATTGGTATTGCTGTTGGCAACCGGTTCACATTTGTGGCCGCTTGCAGCTTTAACCTGATTTACAAGCTTTGCTGAAAACTGGTGTTTACTTCCTCTCTTTCTCTCCCTCTCTCCCTCCTCTCTCCCTCTCTTTTTCTTCTTTCTTTTGGGTTTTCTCCAAAAATACTCCTTTCCCCAAGAAAAGGTTTTTTTAACAGAACGGGCTGTTTTTTAGAGTTTGTGACCTTTGGCTGGTGAATTGAAATTGGAAAAGCTTTTGAAGGCAGTGTATAGAAGTTCTTGTGATTATTCTTTAGAAAGGCAGATTCTTTTTTTTTTTAATAAAATTTGTATTGTATAATGACACATAAACAGACATAAACGTAAACAACACATAACCAAACATAAAACATACATTAAGTTTGAACAGGTATTGCTGAGCGCGTGTCACTCATTGTCCATTGTTTATCAAGTCCAATTCAGAAAGAGCTATTGGATCTTTCTCCTATCAAGCCATCCATAAAAATTGTTCCATATTTTATAATAATCCGCTTTTCCTTGTTTTTAATTTCCATAGTCAATTTGTCCATCTCCAAGCGCAGTAATTTTCCTTATTAGTTCTGCTTCCGTTGGAGTTTCGGTGTTTTTCCAGTTTTGTGCAAAAGCCATCCTTGCCGCTGTAACAGTATGAGTCATTAAATAAAAAGTGTCTTTCGGGTATTTCTTATTTGTGATTCCAAGTAAAAAAAAAATTCTGGTGTAAAATATATCTCCTCGTCACAAAATTCTTGTAGCCATTTATGTATTTGATTCCAAAATTCCTGAATTTTTGAAGGTGGATCCATGGGACTTCTCTGAATCCATGTACACAGGCCTAGGAAGAGGTGTAAATATTTCTAAGTGATTCCATGTTTCTAGGTTATTGACATTCTGCCATTCCTGGAAACAGCTTGGTAAATCACTGCCCTGAACTTTCCACTTGGAAAACAGATCGGTGTCCTTTTTATGATGCGGGCAACCAGTTTTGCCTATTCTCCAAGGGGGTGCCCTGTAGAAATTACCACTGTTAGCTTGTGATGCAGTGACGATCTGACACTTCAAACACTTGGATGCAGTATTTATTGGTGAGATGTTTTTGAGTTCTGAATGGAATATGTGGTGTTGATTAACTTATGAATGGCTGCACTATAATAAATTGTATTTTACATACCGAAGATTGTTGGCTCTGGATTGTCTCTCTGGATTTCGAACAAGAACCATGTTTGCATCATTATGTCACACGTACGTAGCCTAAAGACTGCTTTGGAACTTATGAAGGACAATCTGGTGTACTGTACGTAGGCAGGTGGCTAGCTACACTTGGAAATGCTATCTCCAGTGAATTGGAGACTGACTCCTTTACTAAAATACCGTGCAGTGTTTCATTCCTTCATTGAGTTAACTGATCTGAAATATTGGTTTAGTAGAGTAGAGTAGAGTAGGGTAGAATAGGAATGGAATGGAATGGAATAGAATAGAATAAGAAATAGAGTAGAATAGAATAGGAATAGGAATAGAAATAGAATAGGAATAGGAAATAATAGAAATAGATCTGAAATATTTGTAGAGTAGAGTAGAATAGGAAATAATAGAAATAGAATATGCTCTCTTTGGCCAAGTGTGATTAGACACACCAGGAGTTTGTCTCCAGTGCAGAAGCTCTCAGGGTACATGCAAAGCAACACACTAATATTAATATCATAATAATGAAGCTGGTAAGTCTTAAGACCAAAGCATCTTGCAGTGGAACAAAGTAGCTATCATTTCGTACATGTGAACACGACCACCACAGTGCACGAACAAAAGGAGGGCTTTGTGTTGGGAAGATGCTTCCATCTGCCTTGACTATGGATTATTCGTTGCCGTGCGGATCCCTTGGAGGTGGCTTGGAGATGTTTGCTTGTATGGTGGATCTTGATATTGTCTACCTTAAGATGATTAAGGGCCTGGAGTCAAAAACATGTGAAGAATGGTTGCAGTATTTAGGTATGGCTGGTCTAGAGAAAAGAAGGGCTAGAATGACAAGATAGCAGTGTTCTAATATCTGAGGGGCTGCCACAGAGACGAGGGGGGTCAAGCTATTTTCCAAAGCACCCGAAGGCCAGACAAGGAATGATGGATGGAAACTGAACAAGGAGAGATTCAACCTGGAAACAAGGAGAAACTTCCCAACAGTGAGGACAATCAACTAGTGGAACAGCTCACCTCCAGAAGTTGTGGGTGCTTCACTAATGGAGGTTTTAAAGAAAAGAATGGACAGCCACCTGCCTGAAATATAGGTATAGGCCAGAGTCTTCTGCTTGACTAGGATATCTCCAGGGTCGCTTCCAGCTCTATTCTGATTGTACTATCGATTGTACCATTTGGAGACTCAACTCTCCATGTTGAGATCCTTTGGAAGGAAAGCAAGATGTCAAGGAGATAGATGGTCTCTCTCTCTCTCTCTCTCTCTCTCTCTCTCTCCCTCTCTCCTCTCTCTCTCTCCCTCCCTCCCTCCCTCTCTCTCTCAAAAAAGGATTCTTAAGTTATTCCCCTGTGGGTGACTTACAACATCTTTTGAGATTCACCCAAGGATCACTATGCCAGCTTAACTGTAATGAGGAGAGGTTTTATCACTCCAGCAACGGGTGGAAGATGTTAGGAAGGTGCTATAAATCACCCGCAGAGAACTGGCCTTCTTCAGACCAAGAAATACTGGAGGATCAATATAGGAGCAGATGGTGTCTCAGCAGAAAATTTTCCCTGGGCTTAAGAAGGAAATACACTGTGCCCAATGGGGGTATCTTCCTAAGGCACAGCGAGCTTGACAAAGGCTATGTGGAATAAACATGAGATGATGAAGGTAGAAAATTTCAGGAGGGTTTTTTTTTTTTAAACTTGGTTTTTTGGGGGGGAAGTCTGGGGGGGTGCTTCCGTGCAAAACAGATCTCTTCAATAGCTCCAAGTTTGCAGCTTTGATTACATCTTGTCCCTTGTGCAGCTGAAATGTGAATTTAAGGAGAACTCACAGCCAGGTTACGGATCGGCTAGTCCAAATTTCATCAGTCCAGCCTCAAATCCCAGGACAGAAAGATTGGATGCAAAAATAAAAAAATAAAAAAACCCAAACCCTTCCCAAGAGTATGAATAATTGAAAAACAAAGGAGAAAACTGAGCAGTTTTTCACATCTTTACATCCCAACATCTGGCGCCCTTCATGCGAGATGAAAGTTAAGCTGTTTTATTACAAATCATCATTTATTGTAAATTATAAATGGGCATTTGAAACCAGCTTTTCCAATTCCCTCCCCCTCCCGTCCCTTTTCTCCAACCCAGCAATTTATTTCAATAATACTGAAATGCAAGGAACAGCTTTGGCTTTTATTAAAGATGTTGACATTGCTGATAAAAACTTGTAGGGTGAGGGGGGGGTGTTTGTGGGGTGGGAAGGATCCATCTATGGAGAGCTGCGATTGAAGAAAGAAAGAAAGAAAATGCAGTAGCCATCCTTGAAAACGCTGACTTTGGAGAATGATGCCGGAAGGGGGTTTAAAAAAAAAACCACCCAGTTAGCTTTCCAAATCTTTTCATTTCTTTCAAAGGCTTCCAAACCGTTCCTTGAAATCTAAAACCTTCCAAAACATTGTACAAATATGGTAATATTTTTTTGTTTTTAAAAAAGCAGACAACGAAATCGTGGCATGATTAAAAAAAAAAAGGAAAGCCATTCAAGTATAAACCGGAAGATCGTCCAAATTGCTAGTCCATATTTTCTTTCTAAATAGATGACTTGATGTACAATGAAATTAGGATTTCTTGAAAGAAAGAAAGAAAGAAAGAAAGAAAGAAAGAAAGAAAGAAAGAAAGAGAAAGAAAGAAAGAAAGAAAGAAAGAAAGAAAGAAAGAAAGAAAGAAAGAAAGAAAGAAAAAACCATGGAAATATGATGCATCTAGTTTCAGTATCAATGCAATTGTTTGAATGACAAAACAACCAGCATATTAAAACCTTCAATAACAAGAGAGATAGTATTGGGTGTGCCAGACACCCTTAAGTGCTTTACGTCCAGATTCATATGTCCTGGATTTATTATGAACTGAACCGCAATTTAATATTTCTGATATATATCAGTTGGTGAGCCTTATAAACTGCCATATAATGGAGCATTTGGGTGCTGTAATCCTAAAACACACTGGAAAAGATGGGGAAAAAAACTGAATAATCCAAGGAAGCCCAAGCTGTATGCTTAAAAAATGATGGTGTGATTATTTCTTGATTTTGCAGGCACTTCTGGCTAATCCCAAACTTCCTTAGCCATACATTAAATCAATTCAGCTCCCTGGGTTAATATCTGTGTAGCTAAATAGGCTTCAATCAAACAAATATTATGGCTACAGACCAGTGTAAGTTAACCTCACCTGGGGACTGAAATTAGCAATGAACCATCTGTTGGGCCCACTGTGGTCTCTGTTCACCTAAAATGTCAAAACAGTCATATTCCAGCTTGAAATAATGGCACACATTGTCACACATCTCAGGTGAAATGGTCTTGTTTGCACAATGCAACCCATGTCATTTGATTCCTGAATTAACCCACATTCGGGTTTTGCAGAATGCCATTGGCCCACCTTATCCAGAGCAGCAAGAACTTGTCAACATGCCAGGCCACTAACTAAATGGACACGTGCACGTGTGTTAAACAAGGGATGTGCAAGGGAAGAGAGCAAGTCTGTGCCTCAGCACGCAAATGTTTGTGCCATGTCATGCATGCCATTTTGACATCGTTGTGGCTTGCTACACAACCGAGATTAAAACTAGGGATCCCTGGTGCTCTCTGATCTGGGTTGTTTTCTTGCAGATGTTTCATTACTCAGACTAACATCTGCACTGATGTTATTCCCTAGTTGGGTAGTGAAAGGTCTGCAAGAAAACACCCCAGCCCCGAGAGTACCAAGGATCCCTTCATTTCACCTCTGAGCTACAAATATTCTCTTTGAAGGTTAACATTAGCCTAATGTGTGTTGCAAGTCTGGGCTTACTAAGTAACTGGGTTTACTAAGCTGTGGATGACAAATTAAGGCTGTTTCGGTGTGGTGTGTGTAGAACAAACCAGCTATCTTTGGTTTAGTTAGGCCAGAAACCCACCGTTTTCAGGAAAGCAGAACAATTGGGGGTGACAGACTGTGGTACAAAAATTACAAAGCTAAAAAGTTTTAGGGTTTTTCCAGATAAGTTTTATGGTAACGGGATATCTAAGCTGCTATTTCTTCTTTTCTGTCTTTCTGTCATCCTCTGTAGCAGAAGGGGGCAATTGAATTGACAGCAGTGTGTTTTTAGCAACAACCAACAAAATACTCCAGTTTCCTCTTCTGGCTGGCATTCCCTTAGAAGTAAAATTACCTGCATTGATTTATCGGTTAGCTTTTCATAATCCTTGATCAACAAAGAGAGAATTTCCCCCCTCTTTATTTTGGGTACAAATAAAGCACAAAGCAAAATAAAAAGATAACAAAAACACCCACCCACCCGCCTGAATAAAACCTAAATTGAATAAGGAACACCTCAAATGCGGACTTATCTCCAAGATCAGAAAAACTCCAGCTTGAACTCCCGCTGAGATAACAGCTTATTTGGTTTGAGCCAATTCTGTTGTGTGAATTCAGTCATTGTGGTTTAACATGAAGTGTGAATGCTATTAAATGGCTTATGCAAAAATCGCAGTTAAGCAGTTTAGGGATCAGATGTTCCAGCAAGTTCAGGAGATCAAGGACTATCTGAAGGATCTACTAACCAAACTCTTTAAGAGGAATGGCTCTATTCTGATTGTATTGATTGTACATGAGTGGATCTTCTCATTTGGCCCAGAACTGAGGGATAAACCCAAGAAGTAGGCTTAGATGGATAAGCAGGAAACTCTTGATCAAATGCAGGCTAGTAGGGACTATTGCAGCTAAGGGCCAGTGGAACAGCCTGCCACATGAAGCTGTGAAGTCTCCTTCACTGCTTATCTCGGGTGGATAAGGATTTCTAAGCAGAAGATGACCCATAAGAAGAAACCTCAACGGGGTTTTGTGATAAACTCAACCCTGACAGGCTCCTCCTTATGCAAAAACCAACCTTCCTGCAGTCCATTCAAGCAAATTTGCCAAGGCTATGTGTCCGGATGGCTCAGGAACCCGGCTTTAACCGCCCCCGGGGTTTCCCTGATTCCCTGACTTCTCACTGCACCAAGAACCCCCCCAAATGCGGATTTGCAGACACGGTTTCCTTCGCCTCCCAATCGGCTTCCTCCCACCCCCTTCGCGGGCTGCAACCCCTCCTTTCCACCCAGCCCAAATGCCGCAACTGATGCAGATAGTTTCCAGTCCAAAACTCAAACCCACCCGGACAATAAAACCCACCCTAAAAAAATCCAGGTTTAATACGCACCCTTCCCATGCATATGCAACCTATTCAAGATGCACCCTTACCATGCATATGCAACCCGTTCAAGACGCAACTATCATACATATGCAACGTATATAGGGGGGAAAAACTTAGATCGCATTACATTTAAAAAAAAATAGAATTCTTTTATTGGTCAAGTGTGATTGGACACACAAGGAATTTGTCTTTGGTGCAAAGGCTCTGAGTGTACATAAAAGAAAAGATTACATTTTAAACTAAAATAAAAAAAATAAAATAAAACCCCAGACAGGGATCTCCTCACCCCCACCCCCAGCAAAAAAAGAAAGAAAAAATCTGGCTTGGAAAAAACAAAACCCGCAGCGCAACCCAGCTGCAAAACGCACGTGAGAACGCAGACAAGCGCGTGGGTTGCTGTCCCCTTCTCCCCCAGTTTTCCGGGGCGGTCTTTCCAACAGCCGCGTCCTCCCCCCCTCTTGCTTTCCCCATCCCTCCCTCCCAGCCCGCTGCAGTTCCCCCCTCCTCCGGCGAGAGGCGGCGAGGCACTGCAGGCCGGGGAGGCGGAGCCGCCGAAGCCGGGCCGACACGTGGGCAAACGGGGGGCGGAGGCGGCTTCTTAGGCAGCGGCAGGCGCCGGTACTGGGCCTTGTTGGGTCGCCGCCGCCGCTGCCGCCGCCTCCTCCTCCGCCCGCCCCGAAGCGCCGCCGCCGCCGCCGCCAGCCCCGGAGCCGGGCCAGCGAGAGAGAGGCGAACCATGCCGGGCGCGCTCCGCGAAGAGACGGCGCAGCTGCTGGGCGACTACGTGCAGCACCGGCTGGGGGGCGCGGCGCTGCCTCCGCCGAGCCGCACGGCCGAGACGCTGCGGCGGGTGGCCGACGAGCTGGAGAGCCGCGAGCGCCTCTTCTTCCGCAACGCCTGCAGCGCCGCCGCTTTGCCCGAGCCCGGCGAGGCGGCGGCTTTGCTGGGCCGGGTGGCCACGCAGATGGAAGCCGAAGGCGGCCTGAACTGGGGCCGGGTGGTGGCGCTGGTCGTGTTCGCCGGCAACCTGGCGGCGGCGCTGGCCGAGCGAGGCGCTCCGGATCACAGCGGCGCGCTGGTCGAGGCGCTGGCCGCCTACCTGGCCGAGGAACGGCGGGACTGGCTGGAGGCGCACGGCGGCTGGGTAAGCGCGTCCCCTGCGCCCCCCCGGCCGAGCCTTGCCTGCCCGCCTCCCTCCTCCACCTCAGCCGCCTTGCCAAGCGGTGGCAGCAGCAGCAAGCCCCCAGCCCCGCCGCCTCTGCTAGCTTTGCTGGCTTGCAGCCCTACTTCCCGGCTGCTCTTTTAATCTGCGCTGGTGGTGGGGACCCCCGGGATGCTCTGGCCGGGCCCCGATGCCTCCCCCCTACACACTCCCGTCCCCGCCACCCCTTCCTCCTCCTCCTGCAGCCCCCCCCGCCTCCCCGTCCCTGAGTCTGGCTGCAGCGCCGCGGCGCTTGCAGGGTTGACCTTGGCGCAGAGGCTTTTCGCCGGCTGCTTTTTAAGATGCGCTTTCGGGCGCCTGGACGCCGAGGCTTCTCTCCAGCCCCCCACCCCACCCCCCAGGCTCTGTGCTGAGCTGGCGGCCCCCCCCTTTCCTCGCCAGACCCCCCCTCCTCTTCCTCCTTTCCCTCAAAACCCCGATGCGGGCAGGGGCAGAATTGCAGAGGAAGAAGCGGGGAGGGCGAGGAAGAAGGGGGGGTGGGAGGGTCGGCTGACGGCTGGGTGCTGCGGAGAGGCCCGGCGGAATGTCTTTTTTTACCCATATAAGGGAAGCAACCGCGGGCAAACCGTGAGAAGTTGCCTTAGAAAGCGCTTTTCTTGGAATCTGGGATCGGCCTCCCCTCCTCCGTCTCTCTCCCTCTTTCCCTTCCCTCCTTCCTCTCCCTCTCCTTCCTTCTTTCCTTCCCTTCAGTTTCTCCTCCTTCCTTCCTTCCTCCTTCCTCCCTTCCTTCTTCCTTCCTTCCTTCCTTCCTTCCTTCCTTCCTTCCTTCCTTCCTTCCTTCCTTCCTTCCTTCCTTCCTTCTTCCTTGCTTTCCTTCCTTCCTCCCTTCCTCCTTCCTTCCTTTCCTTCCTTCCCTCCCTCCTTCCTTCCTTCCCTCCCTCCCTCCTTCCTTCCCTCCTCCCTCCCTCCCTCAGTAGATCTATCTCTCCCCCTCCCTTTTCCTCCCTTGCTTGCTTTTCTCAATTTGTTTTTTGCTGTGGGGCTGCCGCTTTGAGCCCGCATTATTGATGCGGCGCACATAGTACGCTGCAAAAGTGCGCTTTTGCCTTCAGGTTGGGGGCTGGGATGGGGAGGGGGGGCTGCTTTCTGGGATGAGCTGTGCCCTGCAGGCTGGCAGCTGATGGAGCTTCCAGACCCCCCACCCCCACTCCTGCCTGTCCTTGAAGCAGCCTAGGAAACCTGCAAAAGTGGGGAAGGGGCTTCTAAAGGAAGGAGCCCTGAAAAAAAAAAGCCCGCAGAGTTGCCCCCCCCCCGCTTTTCACCCAGGTCGCCCCCCCCATTAACCAATTTCTAAAGCCCTTCATCCAAAAGCCACCCAAATCTGCCTAGGATGTGGAATTAGCTTAAGGTTTCTTTGCCTTTTTCTCTTGAAGGTGGGGGTTCCTTCATCTTTAAGGGAACCTCTTGCCCCCCAAACACACCGTAAGCTTTCCTGCACAATTTTACGCTACTCTCTGATGTGGCTTCCCCCCCTGTATTGTGTAAGTCATGTGATTTCTTTGCATCTGGCTTCAGTGCATTCCAGCTATTGTGGTCTTCACTGCAGCTCTTGGTCTAATGTGCTGTGTGGGAAACCAGCCTGCCAAAACCTGGTCAGATCGGAGTTGAGAAAACCTGGCTTAATGGTCTGGCCAGGTAGAGGCCACACCTGGACAGATTCTTCCAAGTCTAGATTGCTTGCCAACAGACGTATACTTTGTCCAGCATTTCAAAATATTTACTTAACAAGAGGAATAGGTAGGCTTCCTGTGAATTTCAGTTCACAGCCCGGTAATAAGACATCTGTTTAGTTTTATGCTAGTCCAGCCTGACTGGGGGAAAAAACAGATGGTATTCTTCACACTAGAAACCTTGAGATTAGACTCCTATATCTTACAAACCAAGTACAGGTAGTCCTGGATTTAACAACCATTCCGTTTAGCGACCGTTTGAAGTTACAAACGGCCACCGAAAAAAATGACTTACGGCCATTTTTCACACTTAATGGCCTCCCTGTGCCCATGTCATTTACATTTGGATGCCTTGACAGCTGTCTTCACTTTTATGACAGTTGCAGTGTCCCAGAATTCCCTTGGGAGACCACCTGACCAGCAAAATCAAGGGGGAGACCAGATTAACAACCCTGTGAACTAACGTAATAAGGGCAGCGATTCTCTTATTATTACTTTTATTGTCAGAGTACAACATGTGTACAATGAGATTGACTGAGCCTCCTTTCGTTGCACCCTGAGCAAACGTGGCAAGAAAAGTTGTAAAATGGGACACAAAGCTGACTGAACTACAACATAGATTTGGGGCTCAATGGCGGTTGTAAATTGAGGACTACCTGTTGCAATTAATCATGGTTTGCAAAAAAATATATCGAGCTTGTGTAACGCGTTAAACTGATGGTTTGCAAGCCCACTGGCTGGAGATGCATGTATGTTATGGCAAAACTGCAGAAGTCATTTTATGACTTTTAGCACAATGTGTGAATTGGAAGCCAGTGCCCAGTTAAATAGGAGGAAGGTGGGAATAATCCCAGAGTTTGGTAGAACGCACCATGGCAACTGTGGGTGTGAGTGCGTTTCTGCATCAGATGATTGTAGTAGCTGTCCTAGACCTGACTACTGAACCAAAGAGTTGCTTTCCTTCGCTGGAAGACAGGCTCATATATAACCGACACCGTTGGAAAGAATTCTCCTTGAACCAGGAGACAGAAAAATGCAGCTTAGATCCTTTACGTAGAATTTGTAGGTCTTTCATTTCATTGGCCTTTTTTTTTTTTTAACCTAGCCTAGATGCCATCTGGGAGTCTTCAGTTCTAGGCAAATGGATTCTTTCTCTTATGGTACTGATAGAAATATAGTTTGGTGTTGTTGGTTTTTTGCCCTGAATGTTGGAGGAATGAAAGCTCGGTTGTTCTTTTTTGTTTATTCAGAAGAAAGCCTCCCCTAAGACTTGCAGAGATGTCTCAAGCCAAAATTTTGGGAACAGGGAAACATCAAGGGGGAACCTTCAATATGGGTTACACGAGTCTTGCTTTTCAGCCTTCCATGGTGGTCTGCTCCATCTTTTGGACCAGCTCAGATTTCAGAGCGAGGGCCAAGAGCTGATCCTTACCAAAATGCAGTAAAAATTTGAGGTCAAGAAGGGAGTAGTAGAAATGATGCTACGTAGAAAAATGTGGCTGGATCAAAAAGGATGGTGGTGTTTGTGTCCTCTTAAGATAAAGATGTATCTTTATTTCTTGAGTGAAGAAGGGGATTCAACCCAAAGCCTTAGGACTGAAGTTGTGTTTCCAATAGAGTCTGTTTTTGGAAGGATCCTTGGTGCTCTCTGAGCTTGGTTGTTTTCTTGCAGATGTTTCATTACCCAACTAGATAATATCATCAGGGCTAGAAGGGAGTGGGGTTCGCAGAATGGAGGAGAAAGGAAAGAGGGAGGAGGAGGACAATGACTCTGGGGTCCTTGGTGCTCTTTGAGTTTGGTGGTTTTCTTGCAGATGTTTTATTACCCTGTTAGGCAACATCATCAGTGTTAGAAGGGAATGGGTTAGTTTGTGCTAACCCTTCTAGCACTGATGATGTTAACTAATTGGGTCATCAGACATCTGATCCAGAGTTTCCAAGATAGCCACATGATGGTGTCTGCCTTGGAGATGAAAGAAGAAGTTGGGTACTTCCAAGTCAACATCTGGTGTCATTGAGCTCCACCTCCCATGAGCTAATGTCTACTTGGCTGCTCCTTTCAGATGGTGGAAATCCATTAACCTCTGCAGAGTGGTGGGCTTTCCATTTCAGACATAGGACTGTGGTGCACTGGCCATTAACTTAGATAGTTTGGATAGGGGTTGGCCAAGTGCATGGAGAAGGCTGTCTATGGCTACTGGTTGCAAGTATACATGAAGTCCAGGCTCAGCGGAGAAAATATTTTGAGTCCCAGCTCATGAGGAACAGGAGGCTGGAGTTTCATACCAGTTCTGCTTCGCTGAAGATTGTGATTGGCTAACCTGGGAGGCTAGTTCCTTCAATCTAATCCAGCAGAGTTTGACTTGAGTTTCTGCTGCCCAGAAACGTTCTCATAAACTTCCCATGAACCTTGCAGAACCTGTCAAGTTCAACCAAGGCGGTGTCTTCATGTCATCTGTAAGGTTTAGAATACATTATTCATCGTAAACTGAAGCAAACGGGAATAGCTGGCAGTTCTGGTAGGTCCTCATGGCTTACCCAGTGAAATTTTTTTGCCTTGTTCCTTAAAGATTGGGTACTTGTATTGCCAAATCTCTCAATCAAAACCAGTCCAAGAACTACAGTGCAGAAACTCTTCTGAACCTGAGTTTCTCCAGCCTATAATAATGTTCTTTCCATCGGTTAGCTTCACACGCCATGGCTCCTTGACCGAGCCACGATTCAGCCTGAGCATAGTCGACAGCAAGGGTCTTCAAACTTGGCGAGTTTAAGACTTATGGACTTTAACTGCCAGATAAATTCCTGAGCTAACATGACTGGAGGAGGAATTCTGGGACTTGAAGTCCACAAGTTTTCAAGCTGTCAAGTTTGAAGACCCCTGGTCTACAAGATCGCTGGCCAGCGGAGTGGGCTCACTTCACGTGGTCCACAACCCAACCTTACGATGGTGGTGTCTTAATGGCAGGCTTAGAACCCACCCAGTTCCTGAGATTCAGGCACGGGCTGATTCAAGAAAGCCTCTGAGGAACTCGAAGGCATTTCCAGGAACCTTATCATTCTTGCAAACTTTAATTGGACTTTCCCATCCACCTACTTGAAATAGACTACCGCAAAACAAAAGCCTTTGTTTTGTCTCTGATACAATCAGATCTAGAGTGAATTTTTTGCATTCTTAAGTGCTTGGCAGCTTTCCAGCCCCTTGCGAGATACCTTGTGAAGTCTAGCCCATTTCTGTATCCTTCCTTGATAAGAAGATTGTTGCAGTGTAGTTAGGAACCGTTGGAGATACTCAGTAACCGGGTTGCTGGATAGCTGCCAGCAAAATAGCCCTTGTATTTTATTTCATTTTATTTTTTTAATATGTGGATCAGCCCATCCCAACCTGTTGGGCTAGGCTGGCTAGGAAGTTGTGAGCTGTACTCTGAACACACCTGCAGGTCAACTCAAGACCAGAAAGTTATTGCCAATAGCAGAAGGAAACTTGTCCTTGGCTAATCTTTTAGGTTAGCGGCAACGAAAGGATGACTCCATTCTTCCTCCCTTGCATCTGGCCCAGCTGAAGGTTATAGAAATTTCCCTCCGTGTGTATATTACCAGCTCGTCCTCTTCCCTGCTACTCCCCAGTGTAGGATTTCTTGTGGCTCTGCAAAATCCAACCCCAGCCATTGTTGAGTGGGTGCGGGTGTAAACCTTTGCCAGGAATGTGAATAATCAACTTCAAAGCAACTATTTCTCACACAGTACTACGGGGAAAGAATACATAGA
Source organism: Naja naja (assembly GCA_009733165.1). Lineage (NCBI taxonomy): Eukaryota > Metazoa > Chordata > Lepidosauria > Squamata > Elapidae > Naja > Naja naja. The sequence continues at coordinate 6,651,190 of CM019163.1, forward strand.
AACCTTCATTCAGTTCTCAGTTTTCAAACGGGGAAGGAGGGAGAAAGTAAGTCTATTCAAAGCCACTTCTTCTTCTCTTGGGGGCAGTTCTTTCTATCTCCTCCCTCCCTTTCCCCGGACCTTTGTGATCATATTCTGCATTTAACTGGTGCCCACGGGCTGCATCAAAGGTTTAAACTGGACAAAAGTGCATTTTTCCCCCTAACCCATGAAAGGTGAATTCAGAAACTGCTCCCCAGGTAGGCCCAAAGATTGCCTTGTGAAGCAAGCCATAAGGCTGCTGGCCGTTAAGATTTTTCCCACCTACACCATTTGAGGATGAGAACGTGTGTAAACTTGAGTGTGAATCATCACGTCTGGCTACAGATGTCTGGAAGCCCAGTGTTTTTGTCTTCACCGCCCCCCAAGGCTGGGACATTTGCCTCGTGTGACTTCTGCATGGGATGGGGGCATGGGATGTATGTAGTTAAGGGCTTTACTGCAAGGAAATCCGTAATAAATTATTTTCAGAGGTTTAACTTCTCCAGGGTGTTTGAATTCTGCCCAGCCCCCTTTAAGGGGCTGCTTTTCCCAGGAGTTGATAGTAGGGAGTCTGTTGTAGAACCCTGGCATCTCCATTCCAAAATAGGGAAATATATTGGCGGCAAGGAGAAGAAACAACAATTTGTGATGCTGGCTTCTAGGGAAGATTGTGTGGGTTTCCTGTTCCGTGCCTTACGTGAAGGTGGACATCATTATCCAGGTTGAGAGAGGAAAGTAATCCATGGGATCAGGAGCTTGGAAGGGGACAACTTGAAAGGAAAGGTTGAAGGTGTGGGACATGTGTAGCTTGGTGAAGGAAAGCTTGCCAGGAGACACAAGAGCTGGTTTCAAAGATGAGAAGGACTACCGTGTAGAACAGGAGTGTCCAACCACGGCAACTGTAAGACTTGTGGACTTCAACTCCCGGTGCTGGCTGGGGAATTCTGGGAGTTGGTCCACGTGTCTTAAAGTGGCCAAGATTGGGCACCCCGATTTAGAAGATGAGGCAGGCATTCCAGAAGACAGGTTGGAAAACAAGGGAGTTTAAATGACAAGGAAGTAAGTTTTGGTTGGACGAAGGAGAACATCCCAATAGAGCAAAAGGTTCATGAATGACCCAGACTACCTTGGAGATGCTGAGTCTGCTTTGGACATCCCTGATCTAGCAGACAATTCCAGAAGGCAGGTGGGAAAGAAGGACTTTAAATCGCAAGGGAGTTTCAATGGGACACAGGAGAACATCATAACAGGGGAAAAGGTTCATGAATGAACCAGACTACCTTGGAGATGCTGAATCTGCTTTGGACATCCCTGATCTAGCAGACAATTCCAGAAGGCAGGTGGGAAAGAAGGACTTTAAATCGCAAGGGAGTTTCAGTGGGACACAGGAGAACATCATAATAGGGGGAAAGGTTCATGAATGAACCAGACTACCTTGGAGATGCTGAATCTGCTTTGGACATCCCTGATCTAGCAGACAATTCCAGAAGGCAGGTGGGAAAGAAGGACTTTAAATCGCAAGGGAGTTTCAATGGGACACAGGAGAACATCATAATAGGGGGAAAGGTTCATGAATGAACCAGACTATCTTGGAGATGCTGAATCTTCTTTGCTGCCGAAGGTTGAAGAGAGGATGGATGACAATCTGCTGAGGTTGCTCCAATGGTGGATTTTTGCACTAGAGTTAGATGATTTCCAAGAATCTTTCTCTTACGTTCTAATCTTCCCAAGAGTTGTGTGGGCTGTGGGTTAAGCAAAATGCTCAACCATTCTATGGAACACGATTACCAGTCATGTAACTTTTCATCTCCTGCAACATGGAAAATAACTATTTGGTGATAAGTTTGGCGGGTCCCTGGAGGCCACTTTGCATCCCTGGGCTTCAGATTGGACACCTTTGTCTTAGATCCACCTTCCCCATCTTCGGGCCTGCCAGAAGGTAGACTCTGAGACTAGGAATTCTGGGAATTGTAGTCCTCTCTGTGGCTTTGAGCAGTGTTGGGTTGGGGAAAGCTTTCTCAAATAGGTAGTGGTCTCCTTGGTGTTGAGGTCTGGAAGGAGTAGGTGGTAATAGAAGTCCAAACCCAGGTAGTCCTTGATTGAGAGCAGTTCATTTAGTGACCGTTCTAAGTTACAACGGCACCGAGAAAAAGAGACGACCATTTTTCACACAACTGTTCCAGCATCCCCAGGGTCACATGATCCGAATTTGGACACTTGGCAACTCCTTCACCTTTATGATGGTTGCAGAGTTCTAGGATCTTGTGATTTCCCCTTTTGCGACCTTCTGACAACCGAAGTTGGTTGGGAAACCAGATTCACTTAAATATGGGGATTCCCAAGTCATCCAGGTTCATGGTTGTCCCAAAGATGCATTTTCCCCCCAAGAGGCCACTGGACTTTCTGGTTTTTCTTTGAAGGCAGTTTCGCTCCTCATCCAAGAAGCTGCTTCAGTTTCTGATTGAAGGGTGGAGAAGAAGCTTCTTGGATGGGAAGCGAAACTGCCTTCAAAGAAAAACCAGGAAGTCCAGTGGCCTCTTGATTAACAACCACTGGGTGAGACTAGCTTAGCAACTGCAGTGATTCACTGGAGAGCTGTGTCAAGAAAGGCCGTAAAATAGGGCAAAACTCAACATAACAACCGTCTCACTTAGCAGCAGAAATGTTGGGCTCAGTTGTCATAAATTGAGGACTGTGTATACACACACACACACACACACATAGGTGAGAGAGAATGTCTGTGTCTACGAGCTCTTTTTTCATCCAGAGTTTCTTTCCCAAGTATTGGGTCAAGGTGAGATTCAAGGTGCTGGTGTTAACCTATAAAGCCCTTCATGGCATTGGACCGGGGTGTTTGCAGGAAACCCTGCTGCCCATAACAGCTTCCCGACAACTCGTGCGCTCCCACCGGCAGGGCCTGCTCAGGGTGCCGTCAGCCAGGCAATGCCGGCTGGCGGCTCCCAGGGGTAGGGCCTTCTCTGTGGGGGCACCCACCCTTTGGAACCAGCTGCCCCTGGAGCTCCGGGTGGCCCCTGACCTCCGATCCTTCCGCTGTGGCCTAAAAACTTGGCTGTTCCAACTAGCCTTCCCGGACTGATGGAGGGGGTGGGGAGGGTCTTTTTAGTGTTGTCTTAAATTCAATTAATTTATGAGATTTGGGGTTTAATTATTTTTTCATATTTCTACTGTGTTGTTTTTGGCATTGTAAGCCGCCCTGAGTCCTTAGGGAGACAGGGCGGCATGTAAATCTCATAAATAAATAAATAAGTAAATAAGTAAGTAAATAAGCAAATAAATAAATAAATAAGTAAATAAGTAAATAAGCAAATAAATAAATAAAACTGCAAGCCTTTTGGCCTTAATGATTCACTGCAAAGACGGATCATTAAGTGAAACTGATGGAAATAGACATTCTGTCTCACTTAATTTCTTTTAGGGTCTCCATTTCCCTTCTCCGCTGCAGCCCTCTCTACTGTTTTAACTGCTGTTCCATTAACGCTTCCATCTTAGCAGAAACCCAAGTGACAGCAACGTAATGGCAAGATGGGGTTTGGGATTCGCCCACCCACCCACCCCCTTTTTTTTTTTTTTTAAGAAAAGAGGGAAAGAAAATACTCCATTCTCCACTTTCTTAGTTTGGGGCATTGCCTATTTATTTTATTTTATTTGTTGCTTCCGGAATTCCTCGGGCCCCTTTGCCCCAGTAGTTCTGCATGGTGACTCGAGGCATTTTGGGTCCTCCCGGCTCAAAAGAGGGCGAGTTGGCAACGTCTGGAAGCTGCCCACCTGAATGCTAATGATCTGAGTGGCCGCTGCTGGCAGAATGCATCAGCTGACACCCGGGCCTCCGTCTCTCCCCTGTTTGCCCAAATTAAAGTGGTAGAGAACAAAGTTCCGAAAGAAATTAAGGGTAGGACCGATTTGCATAGACATCTGTCAGATAGGAGTTCAAACATGGCCATCTGGACTCATATCCCTTGTCATTCTTGATTATTCTGAATAAAGAGGCGCCCCCCTGCAGCTGCTGGCTTGTTTCTGGCACCCAAACAGGCTAAGGAACGGCGCAAGCATACACACACACACACACACACACCTAACAATGATGCTCGGTTTTGTGTGAATGGGAAACCGTCTTCCTGAGTGGAGTTTGGGCAGCCGTGTTCTTAATGCGAGCACAATAGTGCAATCCTCTGTGTGTGTGTGTGTGTGTGTGTGTGTGTGTGTGTGTTCTTCTGTAGCTGATGGTACAGCCTTCAACCCCTGTTGGCAAAGTCTGTCCCTGTTTTCTTGGTCAAAAAGATGTTTTAAAAATGCTTCTTCATATTCAGCTACTTTAATGGGCGTTCCCGATCTCTTTCTTGCATTTGGTTTGGAAATGTATTGAGATAGCGAAGAGCTGACGTTGGAAGTACCTCTTAATACTTTTAGTCATGTTGGTTCCAGATCTACAGCCCTTTATTTGTTGGCTGACTGCCATATCTCATTGTGTGTCATTTCCCACTGGATGTCTCCTTTGTACCAATATGAAGACTAGTCCGCATTTTCTCACCTGAGGTCTTCCATGTCCATTGGACCAACTCTCACCATACTTAGCTATCAAGGTGGCAGTGGTCGGCTCCTGCCAGTTTGGATGGGTTGTATCGAACCACTAGATCCCAGGGGTGGGATCCGACCGGCATAAAAACCGGTTCGGGGAGCGCGTGCATGCACATTAAATGCGCGCTGCATGCATGTGCGTGCTACCAGCTCCAGCAAGCATTTACCTTCTCCAGCTGACAAGTGGCACTCAGCTGTGCCGCACAAAGCAGCTGAGGAGGAGAACGCAGCCACTAAAGGACAGCTTAGAGCCCGGGTGGCTGGACGGGCCAAACAGCAGACCAAAACCTCATCCTAGCGAACCGGTTTGGCTCTTCAGGAGCTACTGGTTCTGTAGAACCGGACCGAACCGGTAGGATCCCACCCCTGCATCCACCCTTGCCCTATCCCTATGCATGGTGGGATGGAGTTCTGGGCACTGAAGTCCAGAACGTTTGATGGGGTTGCAAATTGTGGGTATCTGCAAAACGATTTGGCTCAGCCAGAAGCTCTTGAGATGACGGTGGTCGAACATCAGATGAACCCAACTCACGAAGTTGTTTGCTGTCTCTTCTCTCTTCTAGGATGGCTTCTACCACTTCTTCAATAAGCACGGCTCGGATGCAGCTGACCAGAACAGCACTATCAGCAATGCCATTATGGCAGCGGCAGGATTTGGCCTAGCAGGATTGGCTTTCCTCTTGGTGGTGCGATAAGAACACACACACACACACACACACACACACACACACATCCGCGGACTTAGACTGCAGGGAGATGGGATGGGTGGGCACGCTCCTTTCTTACAACCGCTAACGTCCCAGCGAAACGTCCATTCTATATTTCTACGACCGTCGAAGATAGAAGCCTATATATAAATATATATTTTTAACTAGAGTTGGGGCAAAAATTAGTTGAGCACATCACCTCCCCCCTCCCCCGGGCACGACCAGCGGGTCAGTGAATGCCTCTTTGCGCTCATCCTAAGAACTTGGGCACCTTCTGGATCTTGGCGTCAGGGCCAACACCCCCATCACCAGTTGTTCCAGGAACCGTGAGAGTGCTGAGTGTTACTGCTACTTGTTCATGGTGGGCTTGTGATGGAACCAAGTGGAAGACGTGTTTGTTTTTCTTCTTTGTGTGCGTGTGTATGGTGGGGAGGGGAGGGGAGGGGAAGGGGAAGGGGAAGGGGTGGGCCAGGCGGGATCGTTGCCTTGTGAAATGTGAGCCAGTATTAATAAGAATGAAGAGCTTATTCTTCTTGGGGTGCAATGCAAACCATACCAAGGCCACTCAATAACATAAAACTTGCAAGTTCCATGTTGCACAGAGCATTATAGCTTACGTGTTTTTGTTATAATGACATAACTCTTAAGTTACACTACAAGTCTGTGTCAAGAATGTTGATACCAAAACAGTAGAAGCTGCAGAACCAGTTCTTAACTGAAGTTGTTTAACTATTAGAAGAAGAAAAAGAAGAAAAACCTTTTTAAAATTGGTATATTTGGAAGTCCATTGAAGGCTGGGATTTCTGTGGATTTCCTGTCAAATCCAGAAACTCCATATAACTTAATATATTTTTGAAGTATTTATCATTGTATAATACTGGTAGCTGGTTAACATCTATTTTTGTTAAATTCCATTTTTTAAAAAGAAAAGCTCTCCAGTTGCTTTCTTCGCTGTACCTGTCTTATAACTTGTTTAACAGTTCTAGTTTTGGTAATTGATATACTGTGTATTGTACAAAATAGTCTTGGGAAGTGTTTTGTGTCCTTTCCTTTAGCTTGTACAGTTTTAATATGTGAATAAACAACTGAATATTTTTATTTTAAACAACTGAATATTTTTATTTTAAACAAGTCCACGAGCAGACTTTATGTGGAATTCTTTTTTCTCTCTCTCTCAGAGGCCCAACATGCAAGTAGCATGAACGTGCCTTCAGGGGAAAAGCTGCTCCTTTTCTTTTTTGTTCATTTTTAATGCTTTTTTTCTTTGCTCCAGGGGAGATAAATGCTATCGCTTCCATGTTCCAGTGAGCAGGAGGCTGGACACCATCTTTGCAAATGCAAGAAAAAATTCCTGCAAACGTTTCACATGCTTATGTCACAATGTACTTGACGTCTCACAAGGTAGTTTGGGAATCTTTCCTTCCAAGTCTATTGCACAGGGCTGTGGTACGTTGTGATGAACACAACTTCCCAAACATTTGCAGAGATGGAGAGACAGAAGTTCGGCCTATCTTAGTGAATCAAGTGCAGGTTTGGCCAGGGGCATAATTTGTACTGAGAGGCCATGAATTGAAGATGGACATTTGGATGTCTTTTGGTATATACCTTAGCTTGGGAGAAGAGGTGAACGTGTGCAGACACCATCTCTTTAAACCAAAACTATAAGCAGCAGGTCCAGTGTTTTGGGTCTGCATTGGCTATACAGGTTATACACAACTGCGAAAGTCAAGATATATCTAATTTTGTATTGACACACTGTCTACAGAGAGTACAATCAAAAGTGAATAAGGAAGCAATTAAAGGAGCCAAGAACCTTTGAGCACTTTCGTTTTCTATTTTTATCCCTCTGTGAAGTCCCAGGGTTGGTGGTTTTTTTTTACTGTTTATAGTGAAAAATGCAAGTTGAATGTTATTTGGCAACCTGAAAGCAGTCTGTCAGTCTGTCTGTCTGTCTGTCTGTCTGTTTGTCTGTCTGTCTATCTATCTATCTATCTATCTATCTACCTACCTACCTACCTACCTACCATCTACCAGTGTCTCATATCTATCTAATCTACCATATCTAATCTATCTATCCATCCATCCATCTATCTCTTCTATCTCTATCTTCTATCTACAATCATTCTATCTACTATCTAAGCAAACATATAAGATGAATGAAGTTTAACAGGGAAGCTCTGATATTATGGATCTAGAGTTGGCTGTGTGTAGATGTGATAGGAAAAGTTCTCAAAGGTGAAAGCCACCCCATGTTCAAGTAAAGTCTTCTGCTTTAGACTTCGTCTTTCAGGATTGTAGCCTGTATCAACACCCACTTTAGAGAGTTCCTGTGTTTAATCTACCATGACCTTGTGATTATTTCTGAACAGCCAACTCCCATTGTAAACCTAGATAGAACAGGAATAAGGAACTCCACACCCTTCCCTCCCAGCATAATTTCTGTTGTGTTAGAATGAGAGCATTATGTTGGGATGGGCGGTAGATTCATGGGTAGGACAGACAACAGCTAGTTTTTGTAGTAGAGGTCTCCAATGGGAGAGGGGGATTTTGGAAGCCAGTTTGTGAGCACAATCACAATATATGGCTTTCATATTGTAGCTTTCATGGCGGGCCCGGCCAGCCCAGCTTTCGTGTAGCAGAAAGCAAAGTAGGACGTTGGATCCTGAAGGACTGAGGAAGCTTTTTGGGTGAGGAGCGAAACGTCTTCAAGGAAAAAAATAAAGTCCATTTGCCTTTTGAAAAAAAAAAACATCTTTGGGACAACGATGACCTTGGATCAATGAGACCAATTCACAGACATTGAATCCTCTACTATTCTTGTGAGTTGCCCAAGAAAATACCAAATTATTTTGTTTTCTTTCAAATAGAGCCCTTGATTACGGCTATATTTTATTTCCTTTTTATTTCCTAAAAAGGCCTGAAGGGTACAAGGAGGAGCCTGAGACGGTTTCTTGGAAATAAAGATCAGGCTGGAGGTTAGCACATTGCTTGGCAGGAACCCAGTTTCTCATTGGATTGATTTTTTTTTTAAAGTTAGAAACTTTCTTTAAAAGAAATCTGGAAACGAACTTCGGGTCGTGTCAAAGATCAAACAGTTGGAGGGCATCTCGGGTTCAAGAAATGGAGCCATTTCTCATCACTGTGGTCTTTATCCAGAAGACCCACAGTAAGATGCCCCCTCCTTTTTTCCCCAAAAAACCAAAGCGATGAATGAACTGAATAACACAGTTGGAAGGAACCATGGAGGTCTTCAATTCCAATCTGCTGTTCAAGCAGGAGAGCCTACACCAGCGTTGGCTAACCTTTTGGGGCTCCTGTGCCAAAAAACGTGCTTGCGCTTGCGTGCCAGCACCCAGAAGGCAATGCACACGCCCCCATGCCTCCTGCGCATGTATGTGCAATTCCCCCTCCCCCACATGCCACCCGCTTACCTGCACTGTGCCTCCCAGCTGATTTTTGGCCGGTTTGAGGCCTTTTTTCAGCCTCCCAGAGGAAGGCCTTTGCAGGCTGAAAAATAGGCCTGTTTCGTCACTTCCAGTATTACAGGAAGTGATGAAACGGGCCTATTTTTCGGCCTGCAAAGCCTGCAGAAGCCTTCCTCAAGCCTCTGAGAGGCCGAAAAAGGCCTCAAACCGGCCAAAAATCAGCTGGGAGGCGCATGCATGCGCAGTGAGGTAAGTTTGCTTGCAGCTCACGTGCCGGCACAAAAGGCTCTGTGTGCCACCTGCGGCACACGTGCCATAGGCTCACCATCACGGGCCTACACCGTTCTAGAAAAGTGGCTGTGTACATTCTCTTCTCAAAAGCCTCCAGTGATGGAGCATCCACAACTTCTGAAGGCAATCTGTTCCACTGGTTGATTGTTCTCACTGTTAGGAAATTTCTCCTTGGTTCTAGGTTGTCTCTCTCCTTGATTAGATTCCATCCGTTGTTTCTCATCTTGCCTTCAGGTGCTTTGGAAAATAAGTTGACCCTCTCTACTTTGCGACAGCCCCTCAAATGTTGGAACACTGCTATCACATCACCCTTTCTTTTCACTAGACTAGACATACCCAATTCCTGCAACCGTTCATCACATGTTTTAGCCTCCATACCCCTAATCTCCATGCCCCTTGTGATAGTAGTGTGGTTGGAGCATTATGGAAGTTGAGGTTCCACACACCTGGAGGGCAGATTACAGAAGACCGGACAACAATGGCCCCAGAAGTTGGATACAGGTAGGCTTGCCTCTTTAAACTCAAGAAGTTCATTGAAGAGAGCTCATCCTGCAATTCTGCTGCTCCAGACCAAAGGTTTTGTCCCTTGCCTCAAAGGTTTTCAGCTGAAAAGTTAGTAGCAATTGCAAGTCACCAGTGGAAGAAGGTCAAGTTGGAAGCCCATCTACACAATGATCTGGAAGTGCTGCCTCTGGAAGTAGCCCTAATTAATTCATTTTGTATTGAATACCTGTCTACTCTTGCCATCCTAAGATATATGCTTAAGTTCCACCAACATATTTTGCCCATCATTAGCAACTTAATTCAATCAACCATGCCAGTCCTTGAAATGGTCCTTTGAGTAGTAATACCAACCCCTGGATTTCAACTGGAGCACGAGTTCTACATGGAATCAAGAATAGGGAAGGTGGACACTACTTGAGCCTTGGTGGTGCAGGCTGTTAAATGCCTAGCACTTAAGTTCCAGCTGCCTGCAATTAGTGCAGGCTCGAATCCCACCAGGCTCAAGGTTGACTCAGCCTTCCATCCTCTCGGGGTAGGTAAATTGAGGACCCAAGATTGTTGGGGGCAATAAGCTGACTTTGTAAAAATGCTGCTTAGTAATAAGCAGGCATATACAATGGAATGAAGGCTATTGCTGAGCGCATTGGGTTGTGCTCCAAAAAATTGTAAGCCATCCTGAGTCTTCGGAGAAGGGCGGCATATAAATGTAATTTAAAAAAAGATACGGCCAATAGGTAGGTATGGTGGAAGGCATAATTCAACAGGTCATTTTCTTCCCATTTAAAAAAAATCTTGAGAACATTGTTGGCCATGTCAAGCTTCCACCAAGAGTGTTAGGCAGTTTTTTTAATCTTCCCAAACCCACTGAAGTCAGAAATAATCACTTCCTTCGTATACAGTATTATGCCAAGCCATAATACAGGTTGCTTGTTCTGGGCTGGGCAGATCATTTGATCGCAGCTTATAAAGAGCTGCAATATGTATCATGGTTTATGGCTTAGCATGTTCTATAAATCTGACTTACTTGGGTTATTTCAATAAATAATGCCTAACAAGGCATGACAAAGGATGCTGTGTCAATACAGTTGATGCTTTTTCCTAGTAACAACTAGAGGAAGTTCCCTGGGAATGCCTTGCTTTCATGCGGTGCTTGTAAACACTTATTGTTCTAACGTGTTCCTCTTTCCCCATCAGTTAAAAGTGCAACATTTCCTGGTTGTAAAAATTCCTGCTCCTCATTTTCACCAATGGCTTGAGAAATCGAATGGCTTCTCAGCAGCTCAGTCCAGGCCTATCCCTCAAATGAATAGTTAAACCTGAGTTGTGCACCAGGCTATGCCCTAAACCCATGCTTACAAACCACTATGCCTGTGTTCCTACCCATTTCTTAGCTGAAAGAAAGCCAACGTTCAATGTGAGACGATTAAGAGAAGACTTTAAATTTTTTGCTTCTCCAGGACTCCAGATTGCTGCATTCTCAACAATCCACTTCCTGAAGCCTCTGGAGGACTGTTGTTTGCCAGTGCATTTTTGTGGAAGGAATTGGTTAAACGGTGTGGTTTGGGTAGGTCAAAAAGACAACGTGAAACAAGAAACTCCGCAGGAGCACTCAACCATCTGCTGAGCATTTGATCTGTCCTGTCCTGTGTGGCATCCCATAATCACCAGTGCCCCATTGTTGCTTTGTGCATTGAGACCCTTTGAACTCGCCCAGCCACTGTACTGCCTTCCTAGGTTTTCATTCACATGTGGAAAGTAAAGAGCCCTTAACATGCCCCCAACGCTAGCAGCTGAGAGGGGGTGTCTCTCCTGTCCTTCTGTTTCTCAGCTGTCAGTTAGTGAAATGTAATCATGGTTGAAAATCCATCTGAGCTTTAGAAAAAGGTAGAGACTTGATCATTAGTTCAGTGTTCTAATGAATACAACAGCTGCCAAGGGCTGTCCTGAAGGATTGCAGCTGGCGTCTAGGACAAGGCCTCATTCTGCTGGAGGCATCTGATCTGACTTAAGGAACCTCTGTTTGTAGGAGATCTCTTTGAATTGTGGGGACCTTGGTGCTTTATGAGCTTGGTGGCTTGATTCATCTTGGTGCTTTGATTGATCTCCTCAAATCTCCTTAATCGAAGAAGGATCCGCGCTATTATCTCTTCAACACAGCAACTGGACTGCTAGGTCCTACTTATTGGGTTGTGTGTGTTTTTTAACACCCCAAACTTGGTGTGACTGCTAAGTCATGAGCCTTGGCTTTCCAAATCGTGGTGGTTGGGTTCATGCAACATGCTAAGCCAATGCCAGAATTAAGGCCTAGCATGATAGTTAGCCTTCCAGGAGAACCCTTTGAAGATGGAACCTGCCCTGTGGAAAAGTAGCTTCAAAGAGGAGAAAATCTGCAGGAGACACTCAGCGGCATCACAGCCACTGGTACTGTTGGGCAGGTCAGCACTATCAGACCATGGATGGTAGGAAGGCAGCAAGCAGTCATAATTTCCAAAGAGTAAAAAGATAATTTCGTATGGATCTGTTGTCCTTGCCTAGCATACTCCTTCGTTGGAAGTAGAATGGGCCAAATCACTGTGGCCAACTCAACAAATGCAAAAGGTACATTAATTTCAATGGGAACCTTGGCCAAGAATAATGAAATAAAACCAATCTAGAAATAGAAAAGTTACAATGATTTCGGCAAAAACGTGGTCACCAATGATAAATGGAATGAAATGATAATGGTGCTGCATTGTCCTGCAGGGAGTTTTCCTGAGGCGAGTCACTGGTGGTGAGTTGGCAGGGTCAAGTTGGCCATGGCATGTTGTCCTAGAGCCATGACAGGAAACCTAGGGCACGTGTGTCGGAAGTGGCATGCGAGAGGTCGCCCGGAAGAGCCCCACTGCGCATGCGCTTCTGCCGCTCGCCCACCCACCAGCTGATTGTCAGGTATCTGGCACACATGCACAGGGGGGCGTGTAGGCATAGGAGGCGCACGCGCATGCACAGAGATGTGTGGTGTGCGTGGGGAGGGGCTCTGGGACAGTGGTGGCTAACCTTTTGGGGCTCCCGTGCTGAAAAATTGCACGCGCGCTCGCGTCCCAGCACCCAGAAGGCAATGCGTGCAGGGGCCCCCATGCCCCCTGCGTATGCGCACATGCAATTTTTGGCACGGGAGCCCAAAAAGGTTAGCCACCACTGTCCCAGAGCCATTGGAAGTTAGCTTTGTGTGCAATATAGTCCTCTAAATTAGCCTGCTACCCTCACACGTTGGCTGGCTGGCTGGCTGAGGAATTCTGTGAGTTGAAGTCCACAGATCTTAAAGTTGCCAAGGTTGGACACCCCTAATATATACGTTCTAAAGTGAAACCAGGGTACTAATATCTCAGGCTGGCCTGAAATGGCTTCACGGTAGAACACCACCTTGTTTTACTACATGAAAACTCCATGTAGTAGCTGAAAAAGAGGTGGGTTTAACTACCTTCCTCCCTCCCTCTCTCTCTCTCTCATTCTATTATTCCAGGAATATTTTCTTTGATCGGGGAGCATATGTGGGTAGGGCATGCACAATGGTGTATGCTTTGGTTCTGCCAGCAACAGAAGCCGGGGGAGGTTACACAAGCACCCATGATTGCCATTCCAAACCCATTCACATCAAAAAACAGACCCACTGAATTCAGGACGGCTTACTTCAGAAGAAGACTGTCATAAAATGGCATCGCTAGGGGACTTTCATCCAACACACAAGCTACTTTCTGACAGCCGGGTTTAGCCCAACTAGTAAAGCTTGCTTTGAACCATCTGGCGCGTTGCATATGGAAAGTTCCCAGTTGCTTAATGCTCATTTGGAGGTCAAGCCATATTTACTCAGGAGGGTTCCTAATTATATTTTGGGCACTTGGGGGCTGGGGTTGCAACAATACCTCTCACCGTCTGTTCCTTCTACACCATCCATACAACAGAGATAGTTTATTTATTATGCAGGCAAGGGAAGTGCTTCCAACTCTCAGAGTTGAGTTTATCCACTGCGGTCAAAGGCCAATGAAGGTTGCATGCTATGGTTAACCATACATAAAATGCTATTAAATGAGAAACTCAGTTGGTTAATGCGGTATCTAACACTGTCCATGAACTGCAATACATTTGAGATAATGCCTATGTTAGATCTTAAATCAGCCCGACAGCTTTTGCTGCTATTGGCTGCTCTTTCTCCTTCGTAATGGAAAGAGCCATAGGGTGCGGCAGTAGGTCCCACTTTGGTCTCCCATCTTGAGAGCTTCCTCGAGGCATCTGTTGGGTGATTATGGGATACAAGATGGCCATTGGGGTGAATCATCAGTGCTTTCTATTTAATACAAAATAATAGCAATAAAGTTGGAAGGAGGTCTTCTAATCCAACCCCATCCTCAAGCAGACGACCCTATATCCTGTTTCAGGTAGTCTCTTCTTAAAATCCTCCTGTGATGGAGCACCCATAACTTCTGACGGCAAATCCTTCCACTGGTTAAATGTCCTCACTCTTAGGAAGTTTTTCCTTAATTCCAAGTTGCTTCTCTCCTTGATTAGTTTCCATCCACTGATTCTTGTGCTGCCTTCTGGTGCTTTGGAAAATAGGTTGACTCTCCCTCTTCTTTGTGGCAACTCCTCAAATCCTGGAACACTGCTATCATGTCACTCCTAGCTCTTCTTTTCTCTAGACTAGCCATACTTCATTCCTGTAACCACCCTTCATACGTTTTAGTCTCCCGGCCCTATGAACACCAACCAACATTCTTCTTCTCTGCATCTGCATTCATTTATTTCAGTTTGGATAAGGTGTCAAACCACCGGAGATGCTTCTAGCTCGCTTTCATATCTATTTCAGCTTTTGTGCATATCCATGTGTTGCCTTCTCATTTCAGGGCCACAGATTTTCATTAAGAATATCCACTGGTCATTTATTTCATAGCAGACACCATTGGCGTAAAGACACTGTTCCTGTCAGTCAGGAGAAGTGGAGACTGTAGGTAACATACTCCTTAGTTGTTCCTTTACACAGAGATTAGAGGAAAAAACATATTCTGCCAATAACTGCTAGGTATCCTGTCCGCTCCGATACCAGTGGTGGTATTTTTATTACTAGCGGTTCTGTGGGAGTGGCTTGGTGGGCGTGGTGTGGCTTGGTGGGCATGGCAGGGGAAGGATACTGCAAAATCCCCATTTCCACACCATTTCAGGGGAAGGATATACTGCAAAATCTCCATTCTCTCCCCACTTCTGAGGGAAGGTTACTGCAAAATCCCATTCAATCCCCACCCCACTAACTTGCTTTCCAGCTCCGTTCTCCTGTGCAGGGCAACCAAAGAAGACCCAGCCAATCAGCTGGGACTCAACGGGAGGCAAAGAAGTGATGGGGTTGGCGGGGCCAGTCAGAGGTGGTATTGGCCGGTTCTCCAAAGTACTCAAACTTTCCGCTACCGTTTCTCCAGAACTGGTCAGAACCTGCTGAATACCACCTCTGTCTGATACTACCTCCCTTCAGTGGCTTCAGGATGAACCATCCCTAATTACAGCGCAGGTGGCCAGATTCTGCACGGCAGCACTGAGGATCCGTCGCAAACACGTGACTTCTCCACCATAGTTACGTTATAGAACAAACGTGGCTAATCCTTTGCCCGGCTAAGTCTTTTCGCTTTTAGCATTGAATCTACAACGGGCCGCACCATTTATGGATTGTAATTTTAGCATAGTTAGAGCATGTAAAAGTGACAGACTGGATTTCATCTGAGTTGTAGAATTTTTAATGGTATATTTACTGAGTGTTTTTATTTCTTTTTGATCTCTGGTCTCAGACTGTAATAAACTGATTGATTGATTGATTGATATTTCCTACCAGCTCTGAAATCGTAGCAGCTCTCTGTTCCGTTTTAGGATTTTTTTTTTGCGCAGCCCATTCAGCCTGCAAGTTCCTAGTAATCATTGCTTGCTCTTTGCTGGTCAGGATGGAAGTTAATCAAAAACCGCTACATACTGTACATTCCAGCGGTGAATTCTTTCCCGGAGCACCAATAGATGCGCTTCTCTCTCCTTGTCCCTACCCCACCCCATAACCCACGAGGTTTACCCCACATTTGCTTTCTGCCTTCAATTATCTTCTCCACATTGGTTGTCTCTCCACCACTACCTCTGAGTTTCAGTTCTGCTCTGGAATGTGCCCTTGCTTTGGAGAATGTGCGCAGACAAAACATTGCTCGCTACCAGCCTGGGGGAGTTTTTAGACGAGGTGGATGATAGCAGGAACCTGCATTCTTTTCAGGAGCCTTGAGGCCTTTTTGGAAGACCTTCTCAGAGGAGAAACTGAAGTCCAATCTTGGGCAAATACAAAATAAAAAAAAAAGCAGGAAGGAGGCCTGGAGCTAACTTAGGCAATGGCTCCAGATCTCCCTCCACCTCCAACCACAATTGCCAAAATTGGTAGTGATTTCCTCCCGTTTTTTGAGACAAGAAACCATCCAGGAATGAGAGCGTAATCCCTTAAAGAGACATAACACAAAACCTCCCCAAAATCTAGAATAACACAAGACCCTTGCCTGATCCATGGTGCTGGTGGTGATATGATCTATTCAGTCGTGTCCGACTCGTGGCCATTCTGTGGGTTTCTCCGTGCCTTCCAAATCTTGCACTGCTTCTTGGACTTGTTCTGGTGTCATACCTGATCCATACCTGTACCTGTTCTGGGACTTCTTTATGCTGGTGGGGCTTGATCAGAAAGGTGCATGGCGTGCCTTTAATCACCTTCCAGGGACATTGAAATCCTTTGAAAATTGTAACAGTGAAGAAAATTGCAACGTTTTGTCTTTTGCTAATGATCTTTTAACACAAGAGTTTTATTTCTTCACAGGTGGGAGTATAGCAGACTTGACTCATACTGTCTTTTCTGTACTTGTTGAGGTTGTCATAGTTCTTGTTGTTCCCTTTGTTCTTTGTTCCTCCTCCTCCTCCTCCTCCTCCTCCTCTCTCCTCTCCCTCCAGTCCATGAAAAAAACCTTTCTCCATGGAACTGGTCCCTGCCAGTGGTGGGATTCAAAAATGTTTACTACCGGTTCTGTGGGCGTGGCTTGGTGGGCGTGGCAGGGGAAGGATACTGCAAAATCCCCTTCCCTCCCCACCCCACTAACCTGCTTTCCAGCTCGTTCTCCTGTGGGAGGGCAACAAAGAAGACCCAGCCGATCAGCTGGGACTCAATGGGAGGCAGAGAAGAGATGGGGTTGGCGAGGCCAGTCAGAGGTGGCATTTGCCGGTTCTCTGAACTCCTCAAAATTTCCGCTACTGGTTCTCCAGAACTGGTTGGAACCTGCTGAATACCACCTCTGCCTGGTACCCAAAAGGTTGGGGGCTATTATGCTAGAGAGAAATTATGAAAGCTCAGAAGTCAAAACCTCTGTTTTCCATGACCGATCCAGACTGGATCCTGCAACATTATCCTGGGAGGTGTACATTTTTCGTCTTCATTCGTGAAAGGGCAAAGCTTGGTTTCTCAGCCCAGTCCGCAGGGTCAGATTTGTCTGTGGGGATCAGAAGGATGCTTGCAAGAAACCCACATATGCCTCCATAAAGGGAAGACTGGGTTCAAATCTTAGAAATGAAATAAACGTGTGCCAATTCTACATGTCTGTTTCTCTTTACCGAGGCTGGAAATCAGTTTAGCAATGGAATGCATTTTCTGCAAAAAGCCACGGGATTTTACTTACGCGCACAAGAAAAAAAAAAGAAAGAAAAGGAATTCTACAGTCTTCTAGATTCTCCGTGCATCCCATTAACCTTATTTACATTTCAGGAAAACTGGCACCACCCTAAGGGAATAAAATGCTGGGTTTCAAAGTACGCGAAGGAAATTCTGGGTCTTTCATTAATTTTCTTTAGATTTGCACAGGGTGCCCTTAACAAAGCCAGGAAGAAATGACTGATGGAGTAATTACAGATTAGGAATGAAGAGTACTTCAAAAAAATTCAGAAGACTCTTGCCCATCAGTGCTGGAAAGAAGGAAAGTGGCTAGGAACAAAATACCAACCGCATCAAGATATCAGAAAATGCTAGTCCCTCCCGGACTTCCAATTTCACTGTGAGCAACCTTGCTATGGGTCCAGATTGCGATAATTATTTTTGTTTTTCTACCCCTTTAGAAAATGTTTACTCTGATCCCTCACTTTTGATTTGTTTGTGTCAGAAGCTTTTGATTTGTTTGTGTCAGAAGCTTTTGATTTGTTTGTGTCAGAAGCCCCACAATTAAAATAAGGGTTACTATATGACATAAAATTTAAAATATAAACAACAGGATTAAAATATGTACAAATTAAACAGATTTTGCCCAGACACTGGCAACATAAATTGTGTTTCATTGTACTGTCATGAGGTCCTCAAATATATACTGATCAGGGCACAAGGAGCAGGTATAACGTATGTGTTGTTGTCTGCATGTCAGCACAATTGCAAAGAGCAGAAGTAACTGGATAGCCCCAGTTCTTCAGAGTGTCTCTGGATCTTGTACCCCCGCGCTGTCTATTCAATGATTTCCATACTTCCCAGTTTTCTCCAGACACAGGTTCCAGCTCCTCTGTTGGTTCTATCCAATGTTGGTTCTTTGTAGCTTTCCATAGATCTACTCTGCTTTCAAAGTCTTCAAAGTCTTCTATCAACCTAAGGAAGCTTTTCCTAGATTTTGATCTCTGATGAATGGCCCCAAAGGTGCTTTTTCAAGAGGCAACTGGGCTTTCTTGTTTCTCTTTGAAGATGTTTTGCTTCTCATCCAAGAAGCTTCCTCAGTCATCCAGGTCTTGGGACAACTATGACCTGGATAACTGAGAATCTCCATAAACACACTGATGAACTGGTTGTAGGCCATAGGAGATTGTCTAGATATTATTTGAGTCTCTCCTCCCTCCCTCTCTCTCCTGCTTCTTCTCTGTGAACAGCAGGTAGGACTAGGTGGTAGATCTTATCTAGGTAGTAGATCTTATCTAGAGGGATAGGTTTAAGGTGTCCTGTAATAATTCTGCTAGCTTCATTCAGAGCAACATCTACTGTACCTTCTCAGGAATCTTACTGAAAAGAGATGGCCATTCATAGAAAGCTTCCATTTCCATCAGCTTTTAGCCCTGGAAGTCAAGTTAGACCAACTTTGGGATTATTTCAGAATGGTTATCAGCCTTGTCTATTCAGGATAGACTTGTGCAATAGGTAAGAACTTTATATTCAGTACATAGTGACATGTCAGCATTAATGTAGGGCTTCCTGCCACTGGATATGTTGAAATGATAGCTTGATAGCCATCCATAAAAGAATGCTTTAATTTAGGTACCAGATTTGGGTTGCAACAATTTGAAGGACCACTAGGGTGCAACAAATAGTTAGCCTTTTTATAGGCTGCCATCTACTGGTCATCTGAGTTTCTGCAGTTCAGTTTGATAGGTTTGATTTGGATTCCTGCCTTAAGCAGAAGGTTGGACTCCATCCATTTCTTGGATTGGCCAGAGCTTAGCATACATGAATATATGAGTGAATCCTGAAGTTTTATTTAGTTACAATTTGTATGTTGCTTCTAAGATTCCCCCCACCCCCGGTCATGCATCTACCGTATATTAGAAGAATCATATTAGAAGATGCATCTTCTTTAGTAAATGTGAGATATGAGTAGAATGCTGCTTCTTGAGCATTTTTGGCAATAACGCTACTATAATTCAACACATCACGAAAGAAGAACCCAAGTTACAAGCTTCTAAGTGAAAGAGGAAACTTGTAGTTGGGATAGAATAAACTGCTGAAGCAGAGTGAAGAGTGAGGGCCAAGCACGGACCTAGACAGTCTAAGGTTTAATTCCTAACATTTGCAATAAGGACTAGGAAGGAGCCAAAATTGAAATTGGTTGAGTTTTGTCAATCACACAGACAAGATTAAAGTGGATGGATCCTTTTTCCACATTTCAAAGCAAGTTTGGTTTGCAGTGCAGAAATGGAAGACAAAAAGTGAAGACATGAAAAATGAGCAACTTCAGGAAAGAAAAGGAGAGACAAACTTCAATGAATCCAGGATACAAGAGGCTTTAAAAAAAGAAATTCTTTTAACTGAAATAATAGGCTAGGCCACAATCTTAACATTCCATAGCTGCTTGGAAATACACCGGGTGACCCAGGCCAAAATTCAAAGTGCCTGTGAATAATAACAGGTGTCTATAAAAGAGGTAGCCAGGGAGCAGGTTAAGGGAAAGAATGCATTCGAACATGTCCTTACCTGTTTGGCTTGATCAACAAACAGTTGCTCTCCACCCGATTCCTCTAAATAGCAAAACTGACTCTTCAGCCTTACTTTAGCTTTCTCTTTATAAATACACAATGGTAAAAGCCAAGCCCAAGACAACGAAGGGTTCAAAAATTCATTTTTGTTCCTTTATCTTCAGACAGGTTTGTCTTTCAGGGAGGCATTAGGAAGTGTCCTGCATCAATTCAGGGTGCAGAAAAAGCAACAAAGATGATTAAGGGGCCGGAGGCTAAAACATATGAAGAACAATTGCTGGAACTGGGTATGTCTAGTTTAACAAAAAGAAAGGCTAAGGGTGACATGATAGGAGTGTTCCGATATCTCAGGGGTTGCCCCAAAGAAGAGGGAGTCAAGCTATTCTGCAAAGCACCTGAAGGCAGGACAAGAAGCAGTGGGTGGAAACTCATCAAAGAGGGAAGCAACCTAGAACTAAGGAGAAACTTCCTGACAGTGAGGACAATTAACCAGTGGCATGGCTTGCCTTCAGAAGTTGTGGATGCTTCATCACTAGAAGAGACTGGACAGCCATTTGTCTGAAATTGTATAGACTCTAGAGTCTCCGGCTTGAGCAGAAAGTTGGACAAGAAGGTCCTTTCCAACTTGTTATTCTGTTCTGAATGAAGCCCAAGCATTTTAGCACAACCCTCCAAAAAGAATTCATATGATGTTTTTAGTTGGAGCTCCACAGGAGCATGTATGTGGAAATCCACCCAGCGCTAAGCTTTGATGGTATCTCCATACAACGTTTGAAACTGTTTTATGCAGTGGTGGGATTCAGCCAGTTCGCACTGGTTTGGAAGAACTGGTTGTTAACTTTCTGAGCAGTTTGGTGAACTGGTTGTTGGAAGAAATCATTAGGGCAGAGAACCGGTTGTTTAAATTATTTGAATCCTACCACTGGTTTTATGTGTTCGAGAGAGTCTAGGACAGTGGTGGCTAACCTTTTAAGGCTCCTGTGCCAAAAATTGCATGCACACCAGCGCGTGCACACCCGTGTGCCAGCACCCAGAATGCAATGTGTACCCCCGCTCCCACGCTCCCTTGCACATGCGTGCACAATCCCCCCCTGCCATCCCCTTATCTGCACTGTGCCTCACAGCTGATTTTTTTGGCTGGTTTGAGGCTTTTTCGGCCTCCCAAAGGCCTGGAAAAAGCCTGCAAGGCTTTTCAGGCCAAATTATAGGCCCATTTCATCACTTCCGGTATTAAGGGAAGTGACAAAATGGGCCTATAATTCGGCCTGAAGTGCCTTGCAAAGGCTTTTTCCAAGCCTCTAGGAGGCAAAAAAGGCCTCAAACCAACCGAAAAAAAATCAGCTGTGAGGCTGGGTGCCACTTGTGGCACGCATGCCATAGGTTCGCCATCATGGGTCTAGAATTTAGAATGGATCCTACATATGTCAATAGATGACAACTGTTATCCTGGTTTGCTGCTAATTCTTCTGGGAATTAATATCTGGAGGGCTTCACTTTACCCATTGTTGCTCCAGACGAGTGGTTTACCACCACGGTGGCTGGGCCACTGGTGATCCGCGCCAAAATTTAGTGGGGAAGGAATAACGGGTGGAGATTAATTTTATTTATTAAGTTTGTTCTATTTATTTATTAAGATTGCAGTGAGGTGATTCTGGGTGTGCTTTTATTGTGCGCATATGTCTATGTATACCCATACACGCACAATAAAAATACCAGTAATAATGTAAAAACGTAAAGATTTCCCTGTCCAGTTGTGTCCGACTCTAAGGCATGATGCTCATCTCCGTTTCTTGGCCGAGGGAGCCAGTGTTGTCTGAAGACATTTTCCATGGTCAAGTAGCCAGCATGGCTATACGCCAAAGGTAAATGGAACACGGTTGCCTTCCCGCCAAAATGGCAGCTATTTTATCTTCTTGCATTTGCGTGCTTTCAAATTGCTAGGTAGGCAGGAGCTGCAGCGAGGCATGGGAGCTTACCCATTGCACAGCACTCAGGTCTCAAACCCAGGCTGTCAACTTTCCAACTGACAAGCTCACCATCTTTAACCGCTGATCCATCACGTTCCCTTTGGTAATAATGCAGTAAGTGTAAAATCAGTTTTTTTAGCCTGCATGTTATAGGTCTGAGACCAGATTGGGTCCATCTTGCCTGCATATTCTCCTTATCTATTATCTGTACCAGCTTCTACCCATCTTATTTATTCTTCTTCTAAACAGTCACCTTGTTTTGTTTTATTTTTTTGCTTGAAAGAAAAATGGGTGCTGGAGGGGAGATGCCTATTGTCCTTTTCGAGCAGCCTCCAAACCGAGCTGGCTTTGAAATGGGGCCATTTGCCTATTGCATAAAAAGCCATGAGAATATAAAATGATTTTCCACTAAAAGCAGCCCAATTCACTGTTGACACATAAACACAATCTCTGTGACTTTCCCACTGAGCGGGAATTATTACGCTTGCGTTCCTCACTGCTGCAAACAGAAATCTAGCGGGGCTGTGCAGCTTTTTTCAGCCGCTGTCAGGCTGTTCCTGGATTGGCTTTATGTGTTTACCTGTTTTCTGACTTGAACAAACCTCCCAACCTCTCCAATGTTGTTAGATTGGGACCAGAATTTCTCAAAGTCATCTAGGAGATTGAAATCCTTTAAAAAAATGGCAATAGTGTTTAGTTTATTCAAGGAAAGTTAAAATACAAAACACCAAAATATTAAAAATACAAAAAGGGTGGGGAGGGAATCCCCCCCACAACAAACAAGACATTAAAAAGAAAAAGTGTCTTGGGAAAAAATAAATATAGACATATATACACACACAACATCTTTCCTAGTCGAATGCTGATAAATCCAATGATAAATATTAATTTCCCATCCCTTACAAAACGGACCGACAGAATGTTAAACTACAGATAATCCTTGACTTAAAACCACCATAGAGCCCAAAATTTCTGTCGCTAAACGAGACATTTGTTAAGTTGAGTTTTGCTCCATTTTTACGACCTTCCTTGCTGCAGTTGTTAAGGGCAGTTGTTGAATTAATCACTTGGTTGTTAAGTGAATCCAGATTCCCCACTGACTGCGCTTGTCAGAAGGTCACAAAAAGGGACCACATGACCCTGGGATACCGCAACCGTAATAAATATCAATCAGTTGTCAAGTATCCAAATGTAATAATAATAATAATAATAATAATAATAATAATAATAATAATAATAATAATTTATTAGACTTGTATGCCGCCCTTCTCCCTAAGGACTCAGGTGTATCCAAATGTAAATCAGGTGACCATGGGGATGTTGCAATGGTCATAAGCAGGAGTGGAATTCAAAATTCCCAACAACCAGTTCTCTGCCCAGTTGCTGGGTGGCCATGGCCATGGTGGGGGTTGTTAAATTTGCATGAAGAGACAGACGCGGAGTGCTTCAAGCTCTTTGTTTATTAGTGACTACAGCTCCAGAACGAACCCACTTTGGCTGGGCTGTGGCTGCTACTTATAGCCAGCAGCCACAGTTGCCAGCCAATCAGAGTGCAGGGTTTTCCCGCACTTTTTAAACCAATCATTTCTTACATTTTACAAGAACAGTTCAAACTAAACCAATGACTTTAAACCTGCATACATAACAGGTGTGGCCTACTGGAACTTCCAGAAGGGTCATTTTTTGCCTTCCCCAGAATCCGGAGGCTTGCCTCGGGCCTCTGGGAGGATGAAAACGGCCCTCCCCAGGCTCTGGAAACTGGAAACTGGCCCATTTCCGGACTTCTGGAACTTCTATGAGGGCTGTTTTTCCCCCTCCCAGAGCCTCTGTGCAGACCCTGCACTTATCTGCATCCAAAACGGGCTGCGTGGAGACTCTTGGGAGGGGTGGGGTGGGGTGGGCGGGGCCAGCTGGTTGGTTCAACTACTGGTTCAGTGAACCAGATGTAAAAACAAATTTTTTAAACAAGTTTTATTCAGTTTTTCACATAGATTACAAAACAAAAAAAGCTCTTTTCAGTGGACAACATAATTCTGGGTCCCCACTTTTACATGCAAATATGACACAGTTATATTTTTTACATTCAACTTCCTATCTTATCCAATTTTAACTTAATTCTATTATTACCTTTTCCATTCCAACTTTTATTCCTTGTCTCTGATATTGGTCTCAATCTAAACATCCTCTCAGTTCATTTCAATTATTTCAAGTATATTTCTTAAACATTAATATTTCTTTTAAAGATAAAAATAACAATATGCATTCACCTAATAAAAATTATCAATGTCCCTCCTTCCTCTTAATAATCTATATTACCCTATTCCCGTATCTTCATACTTATTATCTTTGAATTCTTTTATCTGTCAGATTTGCAGTTTCATCACATATTCTTTCCGTAGGTTCTAGATTAATACAAGCTTTTACACAAGAGAAAAACAAACCAGATGTAAATTTAACATCTGGTTTGCTCGAACTGCTCTGAACCGGCTGAATCCCACCCCTGGTCATAAGTGTGACAAAAGTTCATAAGTCACTTTTTCCAGTGCCGTTGTAACTTTGAACGGACACTAAATGAACTGTTGTAGACCGAGGACTGCCTCTACTCAACTGTTTACAAGGAGCTTGAAATCTAAGAGGATTTGAAAGAGTTAATTTCCCCTCTCTAACCTCTGCTGAATAGAGTTATTGTGAATGGGGACTCAGAATGCAGACTGCAGGGTTTGGCTCAACCCCAAACATTTTATCAGATAAAAAATATGAAAGATTTCCAAATGTTTGGGATGTTTGAAGGGGGAGCTACTGCCCCCTATTCACCCCCACAATTTCTGGAAACTTAAAAATACTCCAAATGCAGATTTTTAGTTTGCTCTCCTGAACGATGCGGGAATATTTAGCCTAGTTGGAAAGAGGTCCATTGTCCCTCTCTGATGACATTCCACACAGGAGTGAATTGTGGGTTGTTTAAAAACATAATGTGGAAAACAGTTTTTAACCTTTCGAGCTAAGCAACTGTTTTCCATCTTCTTCAGGGTAGACTCGCTTCCATGAATAGGCTTTTAAAAATATCCTCTGCTGTTGAACTTTTCAGGTAAGTCACATACAATGGAATATTGTTAGAAGTACGTAGGCATTGCCCAACAGTTGCCTGAAGAAAGTTTTGAGACACTCAAAAGGTTCTAGGCTTCTCTGAGGCAAGTTATTCTACAGATGTTCCCATTAGCCATCAGAGTTTATTTGTGGAAAAATCACTTCTGAGAATACAGAAGTAGGCAATTAACATTAACAATTAACAATTAACATACTCTTCTCTTGAGCTGCGGGCACTCAGGGGTGTTCCCCTGTCCCTGAGATGGCCTGCCATATTGTCAAAGCCCCTCCTTGATGACGGATCTTTTATTCCCGAGAGGAGGCATAGCATGACCAAGGGTTTTAAATTATGCTTAATTTGGAAGGGGAGGTTTTGAAAATTTTTAATTGGTCATCTTAAGGGGTTAGGGAGGGGGAGGAGTCAAAATTCAATTGAGTGTGCTCTTAAGGGGTTAGAGGGGTGGAGGGGTCTTCAGAGTGCGTGGTGAGTTGGGGGCAGGTGCGGGACCATTGATTCCCAGGGTGGTTGGGATTGGCAGGAGGCGTCGAGGCATAGGGCCATATCATGTGTTGGGCTGGCGTGCCGCCATCTCTGTGCAGTGGCATGCTCGACCCTATGGCCTCCTCCTAGGGGGCACGGGAACCGGGACCCTGGGCTTAGGTTGGTGTATTTTAATGCCAGGTCCATGGCTAATAAGTCTTCCTTCCTCCGTGAGATCATTGAGGAGAGAGGCTGGGACCTGGCTTGTATCACCCCTGGTTGGGCCCGGAGGGAGGTGTCCCTCTGGTTGATCTATGCCCTCCAGGTTTCTGGGTTTGCACGCCACGGGCAGGGAAGGGGTAGTGGTGGGGTGGCTGTGGTTATGGAGACCCTGTTTCCAAGGGAGGTTCGGTTCCAGAGATAGGCGGGAGTGAGACCCTCCTCCTGAGGTGGGGGCCTAATGGTGGTGGGCTTGCTGCTGCATACCTTTCCCCAGCTGTGGGACAGTGGCCCTGCCTGGGCTTCTCGATGTCCTCTCGGGGTGGCGGTGGAGTTCCCAGGCCTTATAGTCCTGGGGACTTCAATCTGCCCTCCCTGGGGCGGCGTGGGGTTTGGCCCAGGAATTCATGGCTTCCATGGAAGCCATGGGCCTGACAATTGATTCAAGGCCGACTCATGAGTGGGGAAACACTCTTGACCTAGTTTTTGTCTCTGAACAGTGGCGTAGTGACAGAGGGCAAACCACTTTTATGACGTTGCCCGTTCCATGGTCTGATCACTATCTCCTACGGCTGGTCTTCCAACAGGCGCCCCCTACTGCTGGGATGAGGAGCCACTTAGATGGTTCTGCCCCAGATGCCTGATGGATCCTGAGAGGTTCCAGGTGGAACTGGGGTCTTTTCCCTCTTCCCTTGCCCACAGCTCTGCCGAGGATCTGGCGGCAGCTTGGCAACAGGCTGCGTCGGATGCCCTCGACAGGGTTGTCCCCATGTGTCCCCTCACACACCGTGGATCCCGGATGGCTCCTTGGTATACCGAGGAGCTCCGGAAATGGCGTCGTCGGAGGGGTTTAGAGAGCAGGTGGAGGTCCACCGCTCCCAATCGTCGAGCCAGCTAAGAGCCCATATTAGGACTTACCTGGTAGCTATGAGGCGGCGAGAAGGTCTTATCTCTCTGCCCTCATAGCGTCCGCATAACTAATCGCCCAGCGGACCAGTAGGGAAGGGCTGAGAATTTGGTCAATATCTGTCGGACAAGATGCCCAGATTCGGAGTGGATTGTCCTCCGATTTGCAGTGGTCTGAGGCGGGATACAAGTAGTCTGGCCAGTGTGATCTGGGATGAGTTGATCCTGTTTCCAAGGATGAAGTGGACAGGACTATGCGGTCTGAGTTCCACCACATGTTTGTTGGACCCGTGTCCTTCCTGGTTGGCTTACGCCTCCAGGGAGCCACCTGCTGGTTGGCTCTGGGCGTTGTCAGCGCTTGTTAAGAGAGGGTGTTTTTCTCTCCGCCTTGAAGGAGGCGGTGGTGAGACCCTCCTGAAGAAGCCTCCCTGGACCCGACCGTGTTAGACAACTTTGCGTCCAGTCTCCAACCTTCGCTTCTTGGCGAAGGTTGTTGAAAATGTGTGGCTCAGCAGTTTCCACTTTTCCTGGATGAAGCGGACTACCTGGATCTGTACCAATCGGGCTTCCAACCTGGTTTCAGCATGGAGGCGGCATTGGTCGGCGCTGATGGATGATCTCTGGAGGGTGCGGGACAGGGGTTTTCCTCTGTCCTGGTCCTATTAGACCTCTCAGCGGCTTTGATACCATCGACCATGGTATCCTTTGCGACGCTCGGGGGGGTTGGGAGTGGGGGCATTGTCCTTCCGTGGTTCACCTCCTACCTCTCGGGGCAGTGCATAATCGTGTTGGCAGGGGGACAGAGATGGCCCGAGGGTGCTCTCTTGTGGGGTCCCTCAGGGGTAGGTCCCTCCCTCTTTTATTTAACATCTACATGAAGCCACTGGGTGAGATCATCCGTGGTTTCAGGATGAGATTCCATCATGCAGATGACACCCAACTGTACATCTCCACCCCAAACCAGATCAGTGATGCCCTCGCCCTGATGACCCGGTGTTTGGATGCGATGCAGATTTGGATGGCGGGAACATGCCCGACTCAACCCGCCAAGACTGAGTGGTTGTGCATACGGCATCTCGGCCCAGTCAGGAATATCCATCTTTGGCCATAGGGGAAGGTGTTGCCCCCTGTGGATGAGGCGTGGAATCTGGGGGTCCTCCTGGATGTGCGGCTCGGTTGGAGGAGCAGGTGGGAGCCGTTGCCAGGAGGGCCTTTGCCCAGCTCGCCTTCTTCATCAGCCGCCCATTTCTGGACGAGATGCCCTGCGCACAGTCACTCACGCCCTTGTTACCTCTAGACTCGACTACTGCATCACTCTCTATTTAGGACTGCCCTTGCATACCATCCGGAGACTGCAGCTGGTGCAGAATCTGTGGTGGTGATGGGAGTTTCGATTCTCCCATATTACCCCTCCTGTGCGCCTGCATTGGTTGCCGGTTGCACTCCGGGTGAGATTCAAGGTCTTGGTTTTAACATACAAAGTCCTTCACGACATGGGTCCTCAATATTTAAGGGAGCAACTCCTGCCGATATCAAGTGCCAACCGCCCTGTGTGAGCACATAGGCAAGGACTCCTTGGGGTCCCGTCGGCAAGCCAATGTCGGATGGCGGTCCCCCGGCGATGAGCCTATTCTGTCGCGGCCCCTGACCTCTGGAACCAACTGCCCCTGGGGCTCCGCCTGGCTCCTGACCTCCGCACCTTCTGCCACGATTTGAAGACCTGGTTGTTTGACCAACCCGGGCTGTGACCCCTTCCTGGGGGGAGATGGGGTTTTTAAAAAATATCTTAATTATTGTTATTTTAGTTTTGTAATTTTTGGGCTTGTGAAACTAGTTTAATCTCTTTTTAATTATTTATTGTTGTTGCTTTTAGTTGTGAGCAGCCGAGTCTTGAGGAGATGGGGCGCATACAAGTCCAAAAATAAATAAATAAATAAATAAATAAATAAATAAATAAATAAATAAATAAATATAGAAAGATATTGCATTTTAAGGTAGAAAGACTAGGAACCTCATCATTTCTATTTCAAAGCTCTATTTCTTCTCCAAAATGGAAGCACAGGATAGTGTTTACCAGATGTGATGGGCTTCTGAATTCCTCTGATAGCTTCATTTAATATGCTGCTTGTATAGTTGATTAATAACTGATATGCCATGTCTATGGTGGATTAATTACCAGGGAGAAAGTAGCTCAAACTGGGAAAATAGGACTGGCTTGGGAATGCACTTTTTTTTTCTTTGAAAGCTTTAAGAACCTTTCAGAAAATGTTTGCAGATGTGCAGTTGCATTTGATTAAAACTATATTTCTCAACTGTGAAAATATAGATCACCGTTAGGTGGCAGTAAAGAGGCAAGGAGGGGAAATACTGATTTCTGCTGCCATCTTGTGGTTGTCTGACTACAACTGCAGCTGGTAGCCCTGATCTTGTTAATACGATTCTGTCTGAAGGATTTCTCATTGAAGGGCACCTTGTATTACCCCTAAAAGTGGAGTACAGCTATTGGGGTTCACAGGTGACACTAAGCTGTAGCTAGCTTAACTATGGTTTAGCAAATAAACCCAAATTGGCTGTACTTGTGTGTTACATGATTAAACACCATTTACATGTCACAATTGCAGGTTCAGAAAGCCAGAAATAAGCAAAACATATCCTAGATTTACAGACCATTTTATAATTATGCAATCGTTTTGATTTAAACAGACTTTTGGTGGAAAGAAAGCACTCAAGACTTTAAAAGGCTTGTTTTCTACTTAGGGCAACAACCCCATGTTGACAAAACCAAGAAATTCTGGAGAGGTTGCCATCCCTGTGAAATCCTTTTAAGGGAGAGAGAGAGAGAGAGAAAAGCATTTAACCGAGGCCAGAGTGATAGCTTTTTAATTTCCTGGCTTGGTTGCCTTACATGATACACCAGCCTCCCCCAGCAGCTTAAATCAGCTTTTCTCCCCATGAAAAAAAAGCTTGTGGATGTAATTAAGTGAAGACTTCACAGCTGTTTGCAGCTGGAGACGTTTGCTCAGTTGGGTCACGAGTGAAATCTAAACTTTGCTGGGGCCAAAGGTTTCCACAACGAGCGGGTTAGGGTGGAACCTTATGCTCGTTTTCATAAGGTGGCTGCGGTAGGTAGCATTTTCCATGGGGATTTTCCAGGATATTTCATCCCACGTTTTCCCCTTCAGATCTGGGCTTGTTTTCCCAGGCCAAGGATGGGTGGCATTAAATGACTAAAGCAGTGGCGGGATTCAATTTTTTTTACTACCGGTTCTGTGGGCGTGGCTTGGTGGGTGTAGCAGGGGAAGGATCCTGCAAAATCCCCGTTCTCCCCCCACCCCACTAACCTGCTTTTCAGCTCCGTTCTCCTGTGCAGGGCAACCAAAGAAGACCCAGCCAATCAGCTGGGACTCGGGAGGTGGAGAATAGATGGGGGCGGGGCCAGTCCAAGGCGGGATTTGCCCGTTCTCCGAACTGCTCAAAATTTCCGCTACTGGTTCTCCAGAACTGGTCAGAACCTGCTGAATCCTACCTCTGGACCAAGGTCACCAGACCCTTCATATTCACAAGGATAGCGGTAGAATTTGGAGATAAGTTTAGCACTTTGTCTGTGCTACAATTTGCTGAGCAAATTGTATTTAATCTCCTCGAATGACTCAAGGGTGCTTTTCCAAAAAGCAACAGGACTTTCTTGGTTTTTCCTTGAAGATGTTTCGCTTCTCATTCAGTTCTGACTCAGAATCTTCTTGGATGAGAAGCAAAACATCTTCAAGGAAACACCAAGAAAGTCCCCTTGCCTTTTGGAAAAGCACCTTTGGGACAACCATGATCTGGACAGTTGAGAATCTCCAACTGTCCTTGAAGGACCGTTGATTTTTGATTTTTTAAAAAATTCATATTTATATGCCGCCCTTCTCCGGAGACTCAGGGCGGCTTACAATGTTTGGAGCACAACCCAATGCGCTCAGCAATAGCCTTCATTCCATTGTATATGCCTGCTTATTACTAAGCGGCATTTTTACAAAGTCAGCTTATTGCCCCCAACAATCTTGGGTCCTCAATTTACCTACCCCAGGAGGATGGAAGGCTGAGTCAACCTTGAGCCTGGTGGGATTCGAGCCTCCACTAATTGCAGGCAGCTGGAACTTAAGTGCTAGGCATTTAACAGCCTGTACCACCAAGGCTCTGATTTGATTTGATTTATTTGGATTTATATGCCGCCCCATCTCCCGAAGGACTCGGGGCGGCTCACATAAAAGTATAACATACAAATATTTTAAAAAGTATTAAACCCGATCCAAATAAACAGTAAAATCCCACGCTAAAATACCCAATTAAATACCCAGTTGCCATGTGCTTTCCCATGAAACATAGCGTGCCCACCTTATTCTCTTGACAGCTGGCTCTTTAACTTGACGGCACATCAACATGTTCCCACAACTTTGGTAAGAGGTTGTCTCCTTAATTGTGATGAAGCTTTCCACTCATCCCCGGCTAGTTAGTGGGGCCAGATAAACATTGGGCTTGTCTGAATTGATGTGGAAATAAAAATTATCCACCTTCTCCTGACATGAGCCTTAATGCATGGATGATTTATATTCCTTAAGGAATGACCCGTGGTAATGATGTAGTAGCAACGGAAATCTTCCCAGCTCCTATTGACTGGGCTGGGGATGCTGTGGGAAAATTTCCTCCCTCTTGACTATCTTGGTTTGTAGGAGCTGGACTGAAAGGTCATCAGGCGAGAGGGGCATTATGAAGACCTTCTGGGTCACTCTTGAGGGACACTCTTTGTTTTCTACTAAGTCGTTGTCAAGGGGTCTTGGTCTACCCCTTTCTCTTCAGATCTTGCTGCTGCTCCAGCAACAGCAGATAAACCTTAACTTGTCCTGAGGTAAATTGCTAGGATAGTAGCATTTATAACAGAGAATATTTGTAGATCGGGGATCTTTGGTGCACTCTGAGCTTGGTTGCTTTCTTGCAAATGTTCATTACCCAAACTAGGTAAAAACAGTCCATCATCAGTGGCCTTGGTGGTGCAGGCTGTTAAACGCCTAGCACTTAGTTCCAGCTGCCTGTAATTATTGCAGGCTCGAATCCCACCAGGCTCAAGGTTGACTCAGCCTTCCATCCTCCTGGGGTAGGTAAATTGAGGACCCAAGATTGTTGGGGGCAAGAAGCTGACTTTGTAAAAATGCCACTTAGTAATAAGCAGACACATACAATGGAAGGAAGGCTATTGCTGAGCGCATTGGGTTGTGCTCCAAAAAATTGTAAGCTGCCCTGAGTCTCCGGAGAAGGGCGGGATATAAATATGAATAAATAAATAAATAAATCAGTGCCAGTGGAGGTATTCAATTTTTTTTTACTACCGGTTCTGTGGCCATGGCTTGCTGGGTGTGGTGTGGCCTGGTGGGCGTGGCAGGGAAAGGATACTGTAAAATCCCCATCCCTCCCCTCCCCACTAACCTGCTTTCCAGCTCCGTTCTCCTGTGCAGGGCAACCAAAGAAGACCCAGCCAATCAGCTGGGACTTGGGAGGCAGAGAATAGATGGGGGTGGGGGTGGGGCCAGTCAGTGGTAGTATTGCCGATTCTCTGAACTACTCAAAATTTCCGCTACCGGTTCTCCAGAACTGGTCAGAACCTCCTAAATACCACCTCTGATCAGTGCACTGATGATGTTATCTAGTTTGGGTAATGAAACATTGGCAAGAAAGCCACCAAGGAAGCTCAGAAAGCATCAAGAACTTCTCACAGTAGTATTTGCTTACCAAAGCAGAGTAGACACAGTCTACATAAATGGAACACATTATCCCAGCGTACTGAGGACTGAGGACAGTACATTAGCCCAGCTGAATGGGAGTGTTGTGAGATTTCAGGATTAGGTAAGCTTGACATGTGCCTTTCCATGGAATACATCAAATCTAAATAATAGCTACCTGGGATTTACCTGGTCATCTTCCAAGAGTCTTCTTTTGAGGTGGTAGGAACTATGACTTTAGAAGGAATGGTTGAGTCAAACTCTTCTTTTTGTCCTGGGGTTCTGGATGTCACCAAGGCCCACCTTGATGTGGCCACTTTGAGAGTAGGATAGATTTGATTTGTTGCTAAGGTGGCCCAGCTGGCCTCAGCACTGAATGTATATGTTGATTTAAATACTCCAGGGTGATGAGATGCTATTTTGCAATGTGGACTCCCGCTGCGTTCCTTGGCCGTGTGCCATGTGGCCATCTGCCTTTCCTGAATGCTATGAAATATCTGCTGGCTACTGCCAACGAAATGCCAGGACAATAGACTTTTGCCACCAGACCTGGCCGCTGTCAGCAGAGAGAGCTTGCCACTTGAGTTCCAAACTAGCTGCCTAACTTTTTCTGTAGCCGTTGGTACCGCATTCCCAGGGCATCTTCTGAGGAAGCATGGAAACTCAAGCTTTGCCCCCACAACAGCGGAACCAACAGCAAAATTGTCAAGTTGCTTCCAAGTCCAATTCAATGGGCTGGTGTTGACCTTTATGGCATGGGGGCCAAGTTATCTGAGAGACTTCCTCTCCCCCATTACATCTGCCTGTCCCATCAGAAGAAGTATATTGAGGGGTCCCGGCTGCTAGAGAGTTCTATCAATAAAGGAGAATATTTGTAGCTCAGGGCCGAAATGAAGGCTCCTTGGGACTTCTCTGAGCTTGGTTGTTTTCTTGCAGATGTTTTGTTACCGAACTAGGCAATGCCATCAGTGCTAGAAGGGAATAGAGGAGGAGGAGGAGGAGAAAGAGGAGGAGGAAGAGGAGGATGGCAGCTGTGGGGTCCTTGGGGCCCTCTGAGCTTGGTTGTTTCCTTGCAGAGGTTTCATTACCCAACTAGGTAACATCATCAGTGCTGTTATCTAGTTTGTTACCTAGTTTGGATAATGAAACATCTGAAAGAAAACAACCAAGATCAGGGAGCACCGAGCACCCTTCAGTTGTTGTTGTTGGTCTTCCTCCTCCTCTTCCTCTTCCTCCTCCTCCTCCTCTCCCCACTCACAAACCCAACTCTCTTTTAGCACTGATGATGTCATCAGGGCTAGTGCTGATGATGTTATAGAGTTACAACATGAAGAGTCATCTATAACTATACATAAAGAGTTATATCTACCAGGGACCCAGACAAGAGCCTTTTCTGCTGTGGCATCTGCCTTAGGGAACATCCTTCTCATCCTATTAAGTTTTGGCAGGTCCCTCATGACTTGGCTAAATCACTGAGCTGAGGGACCCAAGAGAATGGTGAGTTTGTTGAGTTGGCGCCATGGTTGAATAGACAGGTAATCCTCCACGTACTACCACAATTAAGCCCAGCATTTCTGTGGTTGAGACCTTTGTTCAGTGAGTTTTGCCTGACTTCGCAACCTTTCTTGCCACCATTGGTAAGTTAGTCAACAGTTGTTCAGTGAATCTGGCTTCCCCGTTGATGTGGCTTTCTCAGAAGACCGCAAAAAGGAATCCCGTGACTTTGGGACACAGCAACGGATGTAAACACGAAATTCAGTTGCCAAGTGCCTGAATTTCAATCGGCGTGATCACGGAGAGGCTGCAAAGGTCATAACTGTGAAATGCGGTTATAAGTCACATTCTTCAGTGCCGTGGTAACTTTGAACGGTCATTAAGTGAAATGTCAGTCGAGGGTTACTTGAACCGTCGGTCTCTCCTTGCCATTTTAAATTTTGGACTGTTTTTAGATCAGGGATCGCCAACCTTTTGGACCCCAGGGACCACTAAACTCATAATTTTAAATCCCGCAGATCACTAATATGAATTTTGACTGACTGTGGCTTGCTGATGTTGGTGGGAAAGTCGGTCCCATATTCCAGAGCTGCAGTAGTCACAGGACTGGCCCTTTGGTCATCCCGGAGCAGCTGCTCCTCCGCCTGGGTGCACCGGCCTGCCATGGACAGGAGGAGCTGCTCCAGGATGACCAAAGGGCCAGTCCTGTGACTACTGCAGCTCTGGAATAGGGGACCGACTTTCCCACCAACATCAGCAAGCCACCCTGGGGTGGATTTCCCTCCTCCACCGTTGGTCTTATCTTCCAGTTCCAGCTCGTGTGGCTCTACTCAAGGTAAGGTTTGAAGGGTGGAGGCCAGCAGGTGGGCAGGCCATGTGGGCGGCACAGCCTTGTGTTCCCGTGCAGCCTGGATTAATTGCTTTGGGGGGGGGACATTTCTCTGTGGACCACCAACATTTTCTCATGGACCACCAGTGGTCCCCGGCCCACTGGTTGGCGACCACTGTTTTAGATTATTGTTTTTAATTTACTTATTGTAGACTGCCCAGAGTCACATTTTGTGGAATGGGTGACTATAGAAATATGAATGAGTAAGTGAGTGAATGAATTAATGTATGATATAGTCATAGTACGGAAGTGGAACAGCTAAGTCTCCACGTTCAA
The DNA here is from genome assembly GCA_009733165.1 of Naja naja. Lineage (NCBI taxonomy): Eukaryota > Metazoa > Chordata > Lepidosauria > Squamata > Elapidae > Naja > Naja naja. The sequence continues at coordinate 6,686,057 of CM019163.1, forward strand.
GGACAAGCATGGCTGTGCAACAGGTGGCTTCTTTGATGCATCAGAACTACAAGTGCCTGACATTTCTCATTAATCACTGTGCTTCCTGGAGAATTCTAGGTTAACCAAAGCAGGAGAGCCAGTTTGGGGGAGTGGTTAAAGCACGAAGCTAGAAACTGGAAGAACATGTCTTCTGGTCGTCTATGGAGATTCTCAGTCATCCAGGTCCTGGTTCTTCCTAAAGGTTCTTTTTTAAAGAGGCAACTGGACTTTCTTGACTTTCTTTGAAGACGTTTTGCTTCTCATCCAAGAAGTTTCTTCACTAGATAGTGGGCAATGGAAAGATTTCTATTTCCTGAGACACAGAAAGACCGCCAAGTGGCCTCAATGATGCTCTAAAAGGATGCAAATGACCAGCTGTCTGCAAGGATTATAAATCCTTCCATTCCCCACCATCCAGTCAGAGGTGAAGAAGATTCTTGGACGAGAAGTGAAACATCTTCAAAGAAAAAACAAGAAAGTCCAGTTGCCTCTTGAGAAAAAAGCACCTTTGGGACAACGTGTTCTAGTCCTGCCTTAAGAATGAAACCAGTTGGGTGACTTTGGACTCTGTCAACCCTTTGTTGAAACACGCAAGGGCAAACCACTCTTGAAGAACGTGGCCAAGAAAACGGCATAGGCTTGTCCAATCGGGTGTCAGGTGTCAACACTGACTGGAAGGCCACCAAAATAAATACATAAATAACAAATCTGGAGGGCTTTGTATTGTGCCCCATAGCTGATCATTCGCCATCTTCTTAAATAGCCAAAGCAGTTCTAGAGCATAGAATGTGCAGTGCTTTGGATTCAAAGACCAAAGGAAGTTGGAACACATCAGTGGTGGGATTCAAATTTTTTTACTACTGGTTCTGTGGGCGTGGCTTGGTGGGCGTGGCTTGGTGGGCGTGGTAGGGAAAGGATACTGTAAAGTCTCCATTCCCTCTCCACCCCACTAACCTGCTTTCCAGCTCCGTTCTCCTGTGCAGGGCAACAAAGGAAGACCCAGCCGATCAGCTGGGACTCAAGAGGCAGAGAATAGATGGGGGCGGGGCCAGTCAGAGGCGGATTTGCCCGTTCTCTGAACTACTCAAAATTTCCGCTACCGGTTCTCCAGAACTGGTCAGAACCAGCTGAATACCTTACCACCTCTGGAACACTGGGCCGTGTAAGTCACACCTGTGTATATGTTCTCACCCAAGTTCTTCTTTTCCTGAACTTCTTCTGCAGCTGAGGAGAGCAGCCAGATGTTCCTAAAGAGATCTCAGCTGCTTTCAGAGGTGGTTAGTACCCTCCTCACCCCTGAAGCACCTTTTGCCGTCAAACCCCAAATCTTGCATAGCCCTAATGCAGATCAGCTAGATTCATACAAGCCCGATGTGATTTAGCCTGGGGTATGAACCCTACTCGTGTGGCTTGTAAGTTCAAAACCCATTGTAGATCATACAAAAGTAGTGGGTTGTGTGAATCCAGACAGTAAGGAATCGTAGTGGTGCAGGGGTTAGAATGCTGCATTGCAGGCTAATTCTGCCGACTGCCTCCTGTCAGCAGTTCGATCCTGACTGGCTCAAGTTTGACTCAGCCTTCCATCCTTCCAAGGTGGCTAAAATGAGGACCCAGGTTGTTGGGGGCAAATATACTGACTCTCCGTAAACCTCTTAGAGAGGGCTGTAAAGCACTGTGTAATGGTACATAAGTCTAAGTGCTATTGGTTCTTTACCCTACTCCAAGTTCTCCTTGTAATAGAGGCAATGAAGCATGGTCATTCTTCTCTGCTTCCCAAGTGAGGGAAAGTCCCCAAACTTCTTTATCAAATGTGTTTCCAAGTGATGGCATTTCACAGGTCTTGAAGAAGGGAAGTCAAAGGACCACGTAGCAATTTTTTTTTAAAAAAAATTTCACATTTATATGCCGCCCTTCTCTGGAGACACAGGGCGGCTTACAATTTTTTGGAGCACAACCCAATGCGCTCAGCAATAGTCTTCATTCCATTGTATATATATTCCATTATTACTAAGCGGCATTTTTACAAAGTCAGCTTATTGCCCCCAACAATCTTGGGTCCTCAATTTACCTACCCCAGGAGGATGGAAGGCTGAGTCAACCTTGAGCCTGGTGGGATTCGAGCCTGCACTAATTGCAGGCAGCTGGAGCTAAGTGCTAGGCGTTTAACAGCCTGCACCACCAAAGCTCTTGGTTAATTAAGGCCCACTCCAATAGCAACAGCACACCTTCCCATCTCAGTAGCTTCCCATCTCAGATATCAAAGTGATCTAACAGAAATCCTGTTCTGAGTGATATTTTCAGCACCTACCCACCGCTAATGTTGCTTTATCGGATGTATAGCGTGATCAAAGTGTAGTTCCTAACCCCTCTTTTTCCTCTCCTGTTAATCTAGATCAGGAGAAGAGGTTGAAGTCCTTAAGCCTGGAAAAACAACCCAACAATTCCAGGTTTCCAGTCCTGAACAGCTGACAATCTGATATCTTTGTCATGCTGTGGAATGGGTGACCGGGGGGCATTCTTCTTGGCACAACATTTGATAGCTGTATGCAGTTGATTTTCCTACTGCATTGTGTAACTGTAGTATATTTTCCATTCCATTATTGTGGAGTTGGCAGCTCTTGTGATGATGATTATGGCTGGGATTATTTTTAAAATCATGGTTTCCTGTCTGCTTTGCCCAGAAGGATCTTTTATAAAAGTCTCCCCTCTTGGAAAATGGCACAGAAGGAATTATAGCCCAAATTGCTATCACACACAAAAGAGGCATATTAATCTGATTCCCCCACTTTCTCTGCTATATGCAGATGTTTCTTGGAATGCGTAGGAGATTGTTAGATGAGGACTTCTAGTTTCACTCCATATGTCATTGTTTGTTTATATCCCGCCTTTATTATTTTTATAAATAACTCAAGACGGCAAACTCACAGTACTCCTTCCTCCTCCTATTTTCTCCACAATGGCAACTCTGTGAGGTGCATTGAGCTAAGAGAGAGGGATTGAGTCAGTCCCCAGTTGGCTTGCATGCCTAAGGCAGGACTAGAACTCACTGTCCCCTGGTGATTGGCTCACCCAGCTGTTTTTCATGCTGATTGGCCCAAAGTCATCCAGTTGCCTTTCATGCCTATGGCAGGACTAGAACTCACCGTCCCCTGGTGATTGGCTCACTCAGCTGCCTTTCATGCCTATGGCAGGACTAGAACTCACCGTCCCCTGGTGATTGGCCCAAAGTCACCCAGCTGCCTTTTATGCCTAAGGCAGGACTAGACTCACCGTCCCCTGGTGATTGGTTCACCCAGCTGCCTTTCATGCCTATGGCAGGACTAGAACTCACCGGCCCCTGGTGATTGACCCAAAGCCACCCATTCAGTCATATTGTCTGAATGCCTATAGAGGCTATTCAGAAATAACACCAGTTAACGGTAGAATCTCTACATGCTTATAAATAAATCTCCTTATATTTAAAGATGCTTCCAGGTTGGTACACACCAATACTGCTATTTAATCCACAAATAAAAACTTGAACAATCACATATCTTTGGCTGTATGGAACATTCAAAGTTACAACGGCACTGAAAAAAAGAGACTTATGACCGTTTTTCATAGCAGCATCATGTCATCAAAATTCAGACGCTTGGCCATTGACTCACGTTTATGATGGTTGCTGCATCCCAGAACGACGTGATCCCTTCTGCGACCTTCTGACAAGCGAAGTCAATGGGGAAGCCAGATTCACTTAACAACTGTGAGACTGGCTTAACGACTGCAGCAATTCACTTAACAACGCTGGCACGAAAGGTGATGAAATGGGGCAAAACACACTTGACAAATGAAAATGCACCTTTGGGACACTCAACAAATGCTTCACTTAGTAACAGAAGTGTTCAGTTATGATCGTAAGTCAAGGACTACCTGCCTAGCAAGTTTTTCTCGCTCTAAATATAGCAACGTAAGCCGGTTCGGTCCTTCTACTTCTTCTTCTTCTTCTTCTTCTTCTTCTTCTTCTTCTTCTTCTTCTTCTTCTTCTTCTTCTTCTTCTTCTTCTTCTTCTTCTTCTTCTTCTTCTTCTTTCTCTGCCAAGTTGAAATGCCATGAAACTTGTTCATTAGCCACTAATCCATTGTGGAGCGACGGAGACTTCCTGTCCCCTTTCCGATTAGTATCACCGTTGCAAAAAAAAAGAAAAGAAAAGACGTAGGCTATTTTAATCTCAGGAATTTGTTTGGGATTTCACTTTTATTTTTGAATGCACTAACCTTTCCCAACACAATGAGCTATGGTGGATCAAGCACTTAGGCGCAGTGTTCCTTTCTGGAACGCTATTCAACCTTGAAGCCGGCATGGAAAAAGTGAAGAGGACTTTAAAAATATCAAGGCGCGCGATTGTTAAAAGGAACTTGGTTGCTTGGGACAATTAAGCTCTCACTCTTGCATGCAGGACAATTGTGTAATGTACACAATAGGGAACACATTCTTTCACCAAGGAAATTTTCTCTGGAGGAACAAAAGTTGTACAGAAACAAAGCTTTGTTTCTGCTCATTTGTTTTCCCTCGTAGAAACCCAAGTCTTAGTTTTAACTTCACTGATATGTGTCATGGAGAACTCAACCATGGCCCAACCTTGTAAAAAAAAATGACCCTTAATCCAAGTGTGCAAATAAGCTATGCAGTTGTGACCTCAGCATCTTCCAAAAGATACCACAAATAGACAGAAACACAGATGCTGGCTGAATATTTCTTTTTTTTTTAGTAACTGCGATGGTTTGTGATTTCATTCATCGGTATGACGAGTCTAAACTGTTTCTCTGCCTGTGTGAGAAAAGTACATTTTGATGGGGTTTCTTTACTTGAGGTTTTTTTTTTAAACTGTTCTATACCTGCTGGTTATGCACACCTTTCCCTGATGTGGTTTTTGCCTTGACATATGTTTTTCCACATTGGTATCCTTGACGTAAGCTTTTTAAAAAAAAAAACAAACCCTAATATAACCATTTAAGGCATAAGTACAATCCTTATTATATTTTTAAATGAACATTTTATTTGCTTTCTACCTCTGTCAAACAAACAAGCTCTTTTTTCTGTTTTTCTGACAGCCCACCAATCTTTCTCTCTGTCTTTCACTCTCTATTTCTCTATTTCTCTTTTCTCTTTCTCTCTCCCCTTTTCTCTATTTCTCTCTCTCCCTTTAGGTTAGTGAAGGACAACAAATAAGATGAGATTTGAATGTGAGATGGGAAGGGTAATCTTAAAGGAAATTATCAGGAAAAAAAAATGATTCTGTCTATATAACGTGAGTGTCTTCTCCTTCCATCTCCAGCTCATAAAATGGGATCACTGACCTCTTCATGAAGTTTCAGATCCCTGCTCATCCATTCTATGAACATAATTTAATGAGAACAACTTTAATGAATAATGATAATAATAGAACTCTGGATAGTGAGTGTGGCAAGCCCAAGAGATAGCAAAATAAGAGGAAGAACGGGAGAATACCACAACATAGAATGACCTGCGAATAGAAATGGAACAACTGTGGCAAAAGAATACAAAAGTCGTACCAATAATAATAGGTGCCTTGGGTGCAATCCTAAAACACCCGGAGCACCACTCAAACACCACTGGCATTGACAAAATCCCCATCGGTCAATTGCAAAAGGCAGCTTTGCTTTCATCAGCTTACATCCTGTGATGATATCTTTAACATTATTACACAACCACATCTGCTTATCCCGGGAAGGACTTGATAGGTGGACAAAAATGCCAAATCCAGTCTGAACATCTGACTGTGACACAAACAATAATAATGGATCCTTGAACAGTCCTCATTGGTCCTTGGAGGACAATATTCACCACTTGGAAGAACTTCACCTTGAGGCATTCACCTTAATGTCAACTCATAAAATATTTCTATGGTCTTTTTAGAAAGGAAGTGGGGAGGGGTTTGAAAGAGCAGTGCGGCAGCTTGGAAATCAAAAGTGCATTCCATAAATAGCTTTTCAAAGATAGTAACTAGGTGACTTTAGTTTCTGCCACGCAAAATTCTAACTAGAGAACATGATCGATGACTCTTGGCTATGGATGTGTCTCATTGGAGAATATGAATTATGATCCACCCAGGAGGTGGGGGAAAACCAGGGTCAAGAGGGACAATGAATTATGTGTCTCAGAGTCGGCTATAACCAGGCAGTGCCGGACATGTTAACTCCCAATAAATCCTTTTGAAGTTTTGGAAGTTTGGCTCGAGACTCATGATTTAATTGGGGTAACTGCCGGAATCCTGACACACCTTACTTCACCTTAGTTGTTCCATGTTAAAGATGCTTTTCTCTCCTTTATGCCAGCCACATTCATGGTTAACCTCAAGATCTAGCAATCAATACAGTGGGCAGCTTGAAACCTTTAAAGGAGAATCAAGGCCACGTCTCCAGTCTTGGAAGGACCTCAAAATGGGAAAATAAATCCCACAAGGTCAATGGTTTTGGTGCAACACAGAGAACGGGGCTACCTTTTCCCTCCAGTCCTATTTAAAATAATTAAATTGAAGTTGTGAGCCATTTGAGCAAGGGAATACACTGCATAAATAATCTTTAAGTCCCTGGAGTTTCAGGATGGAGCAGGGGTGACAAATTGGCTGACTTTGGACAGACGGTGGCAAAAAGGTGCAGAATGCAGGAAACTGAAAAATGTTGTGGTTCACCTTGGACAAAGAAGTGGCTTTATAAAATAGGGAGCAGCTAAAAATACCTCTCTTACATTCATCTGGAAAAATACAGCTTTTACCGGGAGTGTAAACAAGCGTGGCTTTACAATTGGCCAAGGAGACAGTGCAAGAATAGAGTCTTCTTGATTGACAAATGTCATCATGCTCTCTCTTTTTTTAAACAACCCATCACCAGCTGTCAGAAAGCTTAATATATTGTCCCCTTGTATTGTGGTGAGGTCTAACACCTCATTTCTATGCACAATGATGAGTTTAAAAAGGCTTACTTTTACAAAAGCCTACATAAAATTGGGGTCTCAGAGGAATAATCGAATGTGTAAGTTGGCTTTGCTTCCTTTTCGTCAGGCCACAGAAAACACCTTGTTGGGTTCTATCAAGATGGTTTAGATGAGTCAAGAATGGCTGGTGAAAGAGTATATTAATCCAATCGTTCTTCCATGCTCCTGTTTCTTCTATCTTCTCTGCCTCCATATGTCTTGTCCTGCTATTGTTTCACTTGTGTCAATGTCATGGTAGGCCTGAAATTGTAGAGTCTGGTGTGCTTGACAACTTGGTTCTTCAGGTTATTTGTTCTAACAGTCAGGAAATGTCTCCTTAGTTCTAGGTTGCTCCTCTCCATCCGTTGTTTCTTGTCCTGCCCTCAGAGGCTTTGGAGAATAGCTTGACTCCCTCTTCTTTGGGGCAGCCCCTGACGTATTGGAAGACTGCTATCATGTCTCCCCTAGTCCTTCTTTTCATTTTTGTTAAGTAGAACAAGTGCTTTAGATTAGATTAGATTAGATTAGATTAGATTAGATTAGATTAGATTAATAGAGTTGGAAGGGACCTGGTGGGTCATCTATTCCAAACCCCCCACCCAAGCAGGAGACCTTACACCATTTCTGAGAAATGGCAGTCCAGTCTCTTCTTGAAAGTCTCCAGTGATGAAGCTCCCACAACTTCTGAAGGCAACTTCTGTTCCATTGGTGGATTGTTCACACTGTCATAAAATTTCTCCTTATTCCCAACTTAAATCTCTCCTTGTTCAGTTTCCACCCATTATTCCTTGTCTGGCCTTCAGGTGCTTTAGAAAATAGCTTGACCCCCTCCTCACTGTGGCCGCCCCTCAAATACTGGAAGACTGCTATCATGTGTCCCTGGTCCTTCTCTTCACTAGACTAGCCAGGCCCAGTTCCTGTAACCATTCATTGTATATTTTAGCTTGCAGAAAGTGCTGGTCCTGAATTAAAAGTGGAATTCAATGAACGGCACTGCTGCCCTGACGTTGGATCTTGGGTTGCAACTTGACATGCTTGTCATTCATGTGTGGTACACGCAGAATTGCTATGGCAGAAGGGAGCCTGCTGTTTGCAAAAACCTCTGTCTGGTGTAGCCTCTGACTCAGAGTTTTGGCGGCCACATTTCTGGACTTTGCAGAAACTTCCAGGTCATCGTTTCTAGAATAAATAAACACATTTGCAAATCTAGGCCTTAGAGGCATCTGAGGGACCTGTGGTTCATTAATCTGGGGGAAAAGCACTCAATGTAATAGGACAGAATTGGGAGGCAGGGGTAGGATCCTGGCAGCCCTACTTCATCTGTTGTATGTCTCCTCTTTGTTGTGGAATAACTCCTTCAGTTTTGGTTAATGTTCTCCCCTTATTTTTCAGCGGTATGGCAATCCCACTCACTAGAGCAAGGGTCTCCAACCTTAGCAACTTTAAGACTTGTGGACTTCAACTTCCAGAGTTCCCCAACCAGCTTTGCTGAGCTTAAATGGCCTGAGCTTAAATGGACTCTGGGGGATGTTAGAGGACAGGAAGGCCTGGAGGAACGTTGTCCATGGGGTTGCGATGGGTCGGACTCGACTTTGCACCTAACAACAACAAACTCTATTATTCTGTTAAGACCTATATATTGTGTGATGACAATCACTACAGCTTACTCATCTAGCTACAATTAAACCACGACTTTGGAACCATCTCTTGTAGAATCTACCTGCTCCCCACAGTCTAGAAGGAAGGGGATCCTTTGGGTGCCTGCCCCATAAGAAATGAAGAGAGGTGGGATTTAGAGAAGCGTCTTCACCCTGTGGAACATCCTGGCCTAGAGATCCTTATCATGACAATCCTTAAAAAAAATGTTAAGCCAGTCCTCTTTCAGAGGGCATTAAGAAGATTAAAGGGTATTTAATTTTATTTACAACGTGTTTTTTTTTCTAGAGCAGTGCCATGGCCTAGAGGTGAAGACACTTGCCTCCCACTCAGAAGGTTGAAAGTTCAATCCTAGGTAGCAGCAGATCTTTCTCTATCAGGGCACAAAGAGAAAATATCTGCTGTGAACCCTGCATAGGCATCAGGAAAGGTATCCAGCCAGCAAATGCTCAGCTCCACTCAGTTGCTTTAACCCCGAAATAAAGGGTTAAAGGGTCGTAAAAGGAAAAGAAAAGGGGAAAAAGTGTTTTTCTATTCAAAAGGTGGCAGGCAGCAACCATTGCTTTCCACAAACTGAACTGTCATACCTTCAGTTTTCTCCGTAAAGATTCCTTCTCCACCTCTTCGGATCCTTTTACCAGATTTCCCAGAGCGGAACCCCTGCAGCCCTAAAATAACTCAGCAAGGATGGAGAAGAGATAGTGGAGGCTGGTTTCATCCTGGAGTGAAATCTATCTCTAAAAGAGAGCTCAGAGCTCAGAGGTGCCAACAGCTGCAGAACCAAATCCCTATCCTACAGTGGGCAGAGGAGATGGGAAGAAGAGAATGCAAAGAAGGTTGGCTTCTTAACACCAGGTTAAGCCTCTCTCTTTTTTCCCCCTGAAACAACTGGTCTATGATCTTAGACGGCTCAGTGACAAATGGTGACAGGAAGGTGACACCGTTTAGAAGTGCCACATCTTGCGAGGTGACATCACTAGTGTTGTTTCTAGTGCGTCTCACACCAGTGCTTCTAAAAATAATCTTTCCTACCTTCTTCACACGGGGAGAACTATGGCAACCCACCATGCATCAGTAGACAAACCAAGTTAGGGCCTTAAAAGTCCTTATATAACTGTGTTGTAGTGATAGAGGACCCAATGCTTACAGGGCATGAATTCAATGATTAGAAACGACACCGGAAAGCTGGTTTGTTTGCATGCAGTTATTTTTATTACATTATTCAGGAGTCAAATCCCACCTTTGTGTGTGGAAAGGAAGAACACTCCGTGTTCTATTTCTATGAAACCAACCTGTTGACTCAGGAGTTCCAGTCCTGTTTCTCTAGTTCCGGCCTACCTCTTACCATCATTCACAAGGTCTGGAGTCATTTGTAAGCCAACGCTGATTTTGTGGTTTGAGGAGGATGTCTGGACAAGAAAAAGTCTAAGCAGAATAACAGAGTTGGAAGGGACCTTGGAGGTCTTCTAGTCCAACCCCCTGCTTAGGCAGGAAACTCTATAGCATTTCAGACAAATGGTTATTTAATCTCTTCTTAAAAACTTCCAGTGTTGGAGCACCCACAACTTCTGGAGGCAAGTCGTTCCACTGATCATTATAACCATCAGGAAATTTCTCCTTAGTTTTAAGTTGCTTCTCTCCTTGATTAGTTTCAGGGCTGGGCTGCTGGGGGTTTGCAGGGGTTCGGGAGAGCCCCTAGCTAAGATTCTGTGCAGTTCGGAGAACCCCCAAATCCCACTCCTAGCTGGCCTCGCCCACCCCTCCACTCCCAGGAGTCCACACGCGGCTCGTTTTGGATGCAAGTAAGTGCAGGGCATGCGCGAAGGCTCAGGGAGGGTGAAAAACTGGCTCCCAGAAGTTCAGAAAGGCTGGAAATGGAACCGTTTCTGGCTTCGAGAGAGCCTCGGGGAGGCCATTTTCACACTCCCGGAGGCTCGAAGAAAGCCTCCGGAGTCCGGGGAGGGCAAAAATGCCCCTCCACCATGGTGCAGGAGGCCAACTTGGCCACGCCCACTATGGCCACGCCCACCCAGCCACCGGGCAGAGAACCCTTTGCTAAAATTTTTGAAGCCCACCCCTGATTAGTTTCCATCCATTGCTTCTTCTCCTGCCTTGGGTTGCTTTGGAGAATAGGTTGACCCCCTCTTCTTTGGGGCAGCCCCTCAAATATTGGAGCACTCTTATCCTGTCACCCCTAGTTCTTCTTTTCATCAAACTAGACAGACCCAATTCCAGCAACTGTTCTTTATATGTTTTAGCCTCCAGTCCCCTAATCATCGTTGTTGCTCTTCTCTGCCCTTTCTTACAGTCTCAACAGCTTCCTTCTAATTGTTATCTTTTGGCTTTCATTTCTTTTCCGAGCTCATTTGTACACCTCTTCCTAGGAGAAAAATGGCTTCTACTTTTGCTCACCTCTTGGTGCTTTCCATGAGAGAGATTTAAAAAAAAAAATCAGAAAGTTGCACAGATCAGTCTAAATGATTTTCTTGCTCTCTGTAGCTCCCTTAGAAACGTGTTTATTGAAAGAACACGTCTCCTGCACAAGTGTAGTTTTCCCTAGCTGTATCAATGTGATTGGAAGAAACGGACTGAAGTTTAGCTGTCTGAGATCTGAGGAACATCACTGGACATCCCAAGGTCAAATCCAGACCCCACCTACTCCAAAACCTCAGAGCAGCCTCAAGAGACCTCCGAAGGCTAATCGCAAGTGGTAATATTTAATGGGCTATGGGAGAATTATCCCCAAACCATTTAAGTAGAAAATTGCAGGTGATGATTAGTGATGGAAATTACATTTTGTTTTTTTCCACTGGCCCCCTTCAAATGACTGGCTTGTCATTCCTGGCCAAGTTCAGCCTTTAGCTTAGGAAAGAGTTGTAGTTGCAGAGCCCAGAGTTGGACTAAAACATTCTGATGCTGGCTATAAATGTCATATGCACGAGGGAGATATTCAGTCAGAGCTGACAATGTTGGGAAGAGGACCAAAACCTACTTTTGCAGGTGACATTGCAGGCAAAATGCTACAAACACTTTCAATCTGCTTCATGGCATTACATTCAGAGATGGTATTCAGCAGGTTCTGACCAATTCTGGAGAACCGGTAGCGGAAGTTTTGAGTAGTTCAGAGAACTGGCAAATACCACCACTGGCCCCGCCCCCATCTATTCTCCACCTCCTGAGTCCCAGCTGATGGGCTGGGTCTTCTTTGGTTGCCCTGCACAGAAGAACGGAGCTGGAAAGCAGGTTAGTGGGGTGGGGAGGGAATGGGATTTTGCAGTAACCTTCTCCCAGGCGTGGGGTGGAAATGGAGATTTTACAGTATCCTTCCCCTGTCACACCCACCAAGCCACATCCACAGAACTGGTAGTAATTTTTTTTGAATACCACCACTGCATCCTTAATATGATATTTCTATGTGTTCCTAGCAGTCACCCTACTGAGCAACCATGTTGAACAACAGAATAACAGTTGGAAGGGATCTTGAAGGTCATCTAGTCCAAGCACCCACCAAATTTCTGACAGATGGCAGTCCAGTCTCCTTGAAAGCCTCCAGGGATGATGCTCCCACAACTTCCAAAGGCAACTTCTATTCCATTGGTTGATGGTTCTCACTGTCAAAAAATTTCTCCTTATTTCCAGGTTGAATCTCTCCTTGATCAGTTTCCATCCATTATTCCTTATCCTGGCCTTCAGGTGCTTTGGAAAATAGCTTGACCCCCTTCTCTCTCTGGGGCAGCCCCACCCCCTCAAATATTGGAACATATCATGCCTCCCCTGGTCCTTTTCTTCACTAGACTAGCCAAGCCCAGTTCCTGGTTTGAATAACGCACTTAGGAGCTGGAGCTACAAAATGTGCTAAGATCGCTTAGAGGGTTTTTTTGGCAGGGGGGATTTCTCACACTTGTGAGTTCAGCGTCTTGTGCAAATGTGCAAAATTAGGCCTCCTGTACCCTGGTTAAACGCGTTGTATGAAACTAAGGTGAGGAGTTTCTGGCTAAATTTGTATGTGGTTTCCTTGTATCAACCAATAGAGATGGAAATTATAATCCAGTGGCTTTGACTGACATCGAATTCATCTGTTCTTGGTATGCAGCCACCTGAGTGTCCATTTTTCCAACCCACGTGGGTGGGTGTTAAATGCGCATATGATCACGCATAAAACTGGAAAGCTATCGTCAGTGTGCCTGGCCACAGAGCACCAGTTGATCCTCAACTGGCTCTCCGGCAGGTGCTATAAAAGCCGTGTAATTAAGAAATAAAAATAAATTGCAGCCCAGCACCACCCCTTCAGGTTGCAGCCTGAATTAAACACCAGGAGCGGGGTTAAAATAAATGTTTTTCTCTTACTAAGGCAAAGGATATGAGTAAGAAAATGCCACACAGCACACCCTATAATTATCAGTCTTTGCAAACATCCTCCAGGTTTTGACGCACCACCGTTTTGGGCAGTGGGACCATGACAGTATAGCAAGGTCAATAAAGTGAGGATTGTTGTTTAATCGAATATCGGGAAAATATTTATTTTTTGACCCAGGCAGATGGGGTGGAGAATCACAGCCAACCAAGGAACACCTGCAAGGAGGGCCTCTTGTGTTTAGCACTAGCACTTAGACTTATACACTGCTTCACAGTGCTTTCCAGCCCTCTCTAAGTGGTTTACAGAGTCAACCCCAACAATCTGGGTCCTTATTTGACCAACCTCAGAAGGATGGAAGGCTGGGTCAACCTTGAGCCAGTGAGAATTGAACTCATGGCAGTGGGCAGAGTGAGCTTGCAATACTGCATTCTAACCACTGGGAGGGAGGGAAGGAAGGAAGGAAAGAAGGAAGGAAGGAAGGAAGGAAGGAAGGAAGGAAGGAAGGAAGGAAGGAAGGAATAGCACTTAGACTTATGTTCCACTCCACAGTGCTTTACAGAGTCTGCTTCTTGCCCCCAATAATCTGGGTCCTCATTTTACCCACCTCGGAAGGATGGAAGGCTGAGTCAACCTTGAGCCAGTGAGAATCAAACTCCTGGTAGTGGGCAGAGTGAGCCTGCAATACTGCATTCTAACCACAGGGAGGGAAGGAGGAAGATAGCAATAGCACTTAAGACTTATATACTGCTTCACAGGGCTTTACAGCCCTCTCTAAGCGGTTTACGGAGTCAGCATATTACCCCCAACAACCTGGGTCCTCATTTTACTGACCTTGGAAGGATGGAAGGCTGAGTCAACCTGGAGCCGGTCAGGATCAAACTCCTGGCAGTGGGCAGAGTTAGCTTGTATGCTGTATTCTCACCACTGTGCCAACCTGGCTCTTTGTCTAATATTATGTGTTTTAGGAAAAATAATAGGGGTCTTGAACTGCACTCCTGGCTTTGTGGATGGTAACCCTGAATGTTAGGATCCATACTTGAGTAGCACCTGGAAATGGTACCCACATAGGTGTCAAAGGAGACAAGATGGTGAACAAAGCATAAGTGAAGCTCCACCCCCTTTTTTTAAGATGGATTGACATCATGAGCATGGATCCAGGGATGGGGTTTTGATTGTGATGTCACAATTGCAATCCGGCTCCTTTTGACCTCCCACAACAGAGGCTGCTGATGTCCCACACATTTATTTTTGGTTCCCCAAAAGTCACTAGAGAAATGTCCTAAAGGTGCTTTTTCCAGAAGACAACTGGACTTCCCTTGAAAGCATTTTGTTTCTTACCCAAGAAGCTTCTTTGGTTCTATGGCAGAGAATGGAAGAAACTTCTTGGATGAGAAGTGAAACATTTTGAAAGAAAAGAAGGGGAAAAAAACCCCAAGAAAGTCCATTTGTCATTTGGAAAAAGCATTTTTGGGACAACCATGATGGAGGACTGAGTATCTCCACAGACATTTCCCCAGAGATGTCTTTTCTGAAAGTACACAGCAGATTGTGGAGCTGAGTTATCCATCGCTCATTTTTCAAAAAAAGAAAGAAAGAAATAGAACAATATAACCCGACATTATTCTTTTCTTAAATAAAAGAACCTCATTTTGTTCTCATATAAAACTCCTACCTCCGCATGATGTAATTATAGATAGATGGAGAGACAGATGGACACAGACATATAACCAGAATGATAAACTCCTGCTCTCTTTCCATTTTATCACAAAATAGTCTTCCAATTCTTGATGCAGATTGGAAAAACTCTGCCAAAATTCCTCTGGGGATTTTGTCAGATAAAACAATAACCAAAAAGGTGAAGGGATAAATTAAATGTATTCATCTATGACAGGTCATCTGTCTTCCACAAGACCGGATGGCGGGTGGTTCACCGCAGTTCATTCCTTAAAATAATACAAAGAATAATAGAAAGGAAAAGAAACAACGAGGGTGATTTCATAGAAAAGACACATAATCAGTGGCCTGAGCATCCCAGCTCAAACCAACACACCTACCTTGTAGAAAATCTTCTGCACTCAAGCATTTAAAACATTTCTCCCCAAACCTGTTTGTCTCTTCTTTCCTCAAAGAACCGATTCAGTTTTGAATTATGAAGTTTTGGCATCTGACAGGTGAGGAGAAAAACCTGACCTAAGGTTTTGCACAGAAACAAAAGAGAAAAACAAAACAGAAACAAGAAGGGGACAAAAAAATAAATAAATCCCAGGTAGCTGTTTAGGAAGAACATGAAAATTAAATACGGGATTTTTAATTCTGTCCAATGGGCAACTGAAAGCAAGTGTGCTTTTTAGACAAGGACGGGCTAACAACTAATGGAAATTCTGGTTAAAAGAGGTTTTATTGGATTGTCATTGAAGTCCAGTTTTGGAAGGAAGGCGTTGGCCTCCCTGGGACAAGAGCATTGATTTGCAGAAACGGGATGACCAAATTGGCCTGATCTTTCAAAATCATTATCAGTCTGGCTAATTTTATCTCAAGGACAAATCTACAATGAGGTTGGTATCACTCGCATGCAGCTTCCCATGCTTTTATTATTGTCATTTCAGTGGAAATTAAGGCAGCCATGCATTCTGGCAAGGCAGATTAATTATATGATGATGGAATTACTCCTCTACCCTGTCTCAATCTGAAGACCATCCTGTCTCCTCTTTTTTTATCTCTGCTACAAGTCTGCAATATAGGTTTGGTGAAATGAGAACATTATCTATGCAAGATGTAGCCAGAAGAGAACTGGAGGGGACCTTGGAGATCTTCTAGACCAATCCCCTGCTCAGGCAGGAAACCCAGGGGTGGGATTCTACCAGTTCACACCTATTCACTAAACCGGTTGTTAACATTCTAAGCAGTTCAGAGAACCGGTTGTGAGAAGAAATTACTGGCCTAATCCTGTAAGGAAGACAGGAAGGAAACATTCTGGTGTTGCTTACAGAAATTGCCTCTCCATTAACCCTTATTACATTCTTGGCAGGACTAGACTTCCTGTCTCTGGAACTTCTCTGGATTTTTTTCCCCTCCTCTGCTGGTACTTTGCTTGTGTGGAGTGACCATTCAAAGTTACAATGGCACTGAGAAAAGTGACTTATGACCATTTTTCACACTTAGGACTGTTGCAGTATCCCCACAGTCATGAGAGGCCAGGCGAGGAGATGCGTGCCTCGATGTCAGCGATATTGAGCTGGCCACACCCAGCCAATAACATGACCACCCAGCCACGCCCACCCAGTCACATGACCACCAAGCCACGCCCACCACCTAAGCCACGCCCACAGAACTGGTTGTTAAAAATTTTGAATCCCACCCTTGAGGAAACCCAATACCATTTCAGACAAATGGCTGTCCAGTCTCTTCTTAAAAACTCCAGTGATGAAGCACGCACAACTTCTGAAGGCAAGACATTCCGCTGGTTAATTGTCCTCCCTGTTAATTGTCCTCCCTGATTAGTTTCCAATTTTCTCTTAAATATTGTTTGTCATACTGCTACCCTGTCACCCCTAATTCTTATTTTCTCTAGACTAGCCATACCCAAATCCTGCAACCATTTTTCACAGTCAGTGTTGGAAGCAGTAGATGGAGGATTTCTGTTGGTTTTCTTAAACTGTTTGCTCTCTGATATGGGGGAAGCTTCTCATGCTGAAAGATCAGCAATCACGTGAGATGATTTCTGTACATAGCATGGCAGAAGGACAACGTATTGGTTAGTGTCTCAGGCAGCAACTGGTCATGAGTTCCTTCCTGTCATTGAACCTTACGATGAGAGGCTGAGAAATCAACAGAAGAACCTTTTGATAGGAACAATCAACCAAGCGAAGAGCTGATTAGAAGCGCATTTAATAAAAGGCAGCTCAATCCAGCTTGTAGAAAACGTGGGAATAAGAAATGCACAACTTTGAAGATGGCTGTACCTTGATGAGCTTCACTTAATGAACGTACTAATATAGAATGGCTGGAGGTTCTTAACACATTTTCCAATATTTTGCACCTTACCTCTAATGCTTGCATTCAAACTCATCAGGGAAGCATCTCTGACTCTTGCTTCCTTGGCTGAGCCATGTTCTAAGGTGATTGACAGTTGTCAATGAGACCCAAATGCCCTTGGCCATGGATAATTCCTGTTTGTTAAGAGAAATGGGCTGAAATAGTGATTGGTGCAGAAAGCTGAGCTTCTGCTCATTAGGTTTTAAGCCAAGAAGAGGTCCTTCACTTTGGCCAAGTCTTGAACAAAGTGTAGCCTCCTTCCCTCTACTTTACAACTGCCATTTCCAAGAATGAATCTGTTATGCTTATCTATCTCTATCTCTCATCAGCTCCTTTTAAAAATTTTTTAAAAACTTTATTAGCAGTTAAAAAAGAAAAACACTATATACAATACATCGAATATAACTTGAGGTTGTAGACAAAATCAATATATACAAATACAATATAAATAAACATATAAAACATATAAAACCTATGCTTCTAATCAACTAAGACGGTGTGCTTTTTTCTTGGTAATGGTTTTACTACTATTCATTTCTTATTTGGTAAACGTTCTTAATTTAACTACTCCGCTCATCAAATACATATCTTTTAAATTCCTGGTTTTTTCTCTTTAATCCACTTATACCATTTATCCCAAGCTGTAATATATCTTGAGTCTTCCTTATTCCTAAGTGTTTGTGTGAGTAGGTCCATTTCAGTGCAGTCAAGTATTTTCTCATCATGTCCTTTTAATGACCTCATAATCCCTTGCAGGACGGAGTCAGGCAACTTAATAGAGTAGAGTGTTTACTGGCCGGATGCCCTTCCTGTTGCCAATGTGGAATTTTATTCAGCAGATAAATTCTCATTGTGCCCAGAGAGACATATCTCCCTCTGTCTAGGATTGAACTCATAGCCTCCTGATTGTGAGGTGACAGCTCCACTTCTAGGTACTGCCCTACCTACCTACCTATTATCTATCTATCTATCTATCTATCTATCTATCTATCTATCTATCTATCTATCTATTTATCTATCCATCCATCCATCCATCCATCTATATCATCTATTTATTTATTCAGTAGATTTAGATGGCTGCCCATCTCAAGTACCGCTAACATTATTACGTTGCTTCACTTCGGCCGTCCCTCAAGGAGTCTGTGAAAAACCCAGGAGAGATTTCGAAGCATCAAGCAAAGGATTTTTGACTCCTCTTAATAGAAATTGGTTCAGTTTAAATAGAGAGGATTTCTCATCTCTTATTGTCCTCTGTGATGCAAAGTTTGATTCATGTACCAAACAGGCAGGTTTCACATCCAAGCGAGTTAGGTGATTTATAACAAATACGGTAGTGATGATTTATGGAGGAACAGTGCCAGCTGAGGGCAACTTACCTTTAGATCACAAATGTAAATTGTTTGAAGAGTCATTCCTCTGGAAGGACCACGGTTTCTAGTTTCGTGGGAAAGCAAGAAAGACATGAAACCAAACCATTTCAGCAACCGAATTTTGATATTTTTCTCCTGTATGCCTCGGCAAGTTCCTTTTCTCTCAATTCCTTCTAGGTTTTTTTTTTAAAGAAAACATCCCTTCCCCCATACACTCCCATTGTTAAAATTGTGCAAATAGTGTTTTCTTCGTACAAGCCTTCTAAAATGCACGAGGCCCAATTTTATGGCTTACTTTGCTATTTTCATGTTTCCTGCCTCAAAACTCTGTTGCTGGGGTTTTTTTGTTTATTTTTTTTTGTTTATTCCAACAACTTTTTTAATTTCCAACTTTTGGAAGCGTTGGTGTAATTGGGGACAGGAGACTTAGCTTTCTCTCTGTCTGGAGATCTTTATGGTTGAACAAGATCACCACAGTTACATTCTCAAAGGAGAACTGTGTTAGTTTATGATAGCAAACAACCTGGAAGGTGTCAGGTGGTCGCACCTTTTCTAACTAACGCCTTTTTTTTATTTAAAGCCTTTTAATAATATTTGTTCCTTGGAAAAAGCGCTACAAGATACTTTAATGGACTACAGTGGCTTCTGATGGACCACATGGCTTCATCCTTCCTCCCCATTGCTCCAAATTTACACCCAGTAACCAACTGCCTTACCTCACTTCCTGGAGAGTGTTCTTAAACAGCAAAGGTGACATTCAGCAGGTTCTGACCAGTTCTGGAGAACCGGTAGCAGAAATTTTGAGTAGTTCGGAGAACTGGCAAATGCCACCTCTGACTGGCCCTGCCCCCATCTATTCTCCACCTCCCACTGAGTCCCAGCTGATTGGCTGGGTCTTCTTTGGTTGCCCTGCACAGGAGAACAGAGCTGGAAAGCAGGTTAGTGGGTGGGAAGGGAATGGGATTTTGCAGTATCCTTCCCCTGCCACGCCCACCAAGCCATACCCATCAAGCCACGCCATGCCCACGAAGCCACGCCCAACAGAACCGGTAGTATAATTTTTTTAAATCCCATCGCTATTAAACAGATATCCCTTACCCCCATTTCACAAGAAATAAAATATTTCCCCATTCAGATGAAATGATCATTTGAATAGTTTCGTGGCTGATGTAGGCTGATCATCCCAGAAGGATATAGCGCTCCAAGTGTGTCTCACCAAACATTTTAATTCTTCCTTGATACCTGCATGTTGCTTTTAGCTTGCATCTCTTCCTGTTTTCCTGTTCTCCGTGGTGGCAAAGCTCCACCCTGGGCTTCAAAACACAAAAGTGGGTTCAGCATTTGGGTTTCTGTGAAGGCATTGTTTTGGTGGAATCTCAGGATGTGAGGTGGAATCTCATCAAGAATTTCCTCCGGTGAGAACATAGATGATCGCCTCAAACTGAAGGCAGTGAGACGTTGCCATTTTCTTAGCATCTGCTGCCTTGGCCTAACACTTCTCCATCCACCAGACCTCATATCACAGCCATGGGATACATCATCATCTGTTCACTTCAAGTCACAACATTGGGTTGCACCACCAAGAGCCTTGGTGGTGCAGGCTGTTAAATGCCTAGCACTTAAGTTCCAGCTGCCTGTAATTAGTGCAGGCTCGAATCCCACCAGGCTCAAGGTTGACTCAGCCTTCCATCCGCTCGGGGTAGGTAAAGTGAGGACCCAAGATTGTTGGGGGCAATTAGCTGACTTTGTAAAAATGCCGCTTAGTAATAAGCAGGCATATACAATGGAATGAAGGCTATTGCTGAGCACATTGGGTTGCGCTCCAAAAAATTGTAAGCCGCCCTGAGTCTTTGGAGAAGGGCGGCATATAAATGTAATTAAAAAAACAAAACAATTATTTGATCACAAGGAAGCTCAACTCATAGGAATATCAGCAGTGTGGCAGTTAGTAATGGCCATCAGTTGACTCCCTCAACCCTGCTAAAGTGATAGACAAGTGAAGTTTTGTGAAAGGACACATGACCCTTAGCATCCACAGTGGCAATGGATGTCAAATGGACATATCAGATGATGGCCCACACCCATCTCTTTCCTGTGGCCCTTAACTTTCTTCTCCTCTCTGATCCTTACCACCCTTTACCAAGGATCTCCTGAAATTATCTTCTGAATAGTTTCATGGCTGATGTAGCCTCATCCCAGAAGAATATAGAGCTCCAAGTGTATCTCACCAAGCACTTTAATTCTTCTTCGTTGATACCTGCATGTTGCTTTTAGCTTGCATTCAAAAACACTCTTCACAGACTTCTGATTTACTTATTTTTTTTCCAATCAGCCAAGATTCCTTCAACTAATTAAAGCAGTGGTCGGCAACCGGTGGCAATTTTGGCGGTCCGCAGAGAAATGTCACCCCCAAAGCAAACTAATCTAGGCTGCGCAGGAACACAAGGCTGCGCCGCCCACATGGCCCATGGGAACACAAGGCTTGCATCGCTTGCATTGCAAACAACACAAGGTAGTGAGCGGAGGGGGGAAAGGGCGGAGGGGGGAAACTTGCCCCACGCGCCCCATGTGCCTGGCCCGGCCACCGGGCTGCTTCTTTCAGCTTTTTTCTTCTTCTGCTTTTGGCTGCACGCAAGGAAAGCAGCCAAAGTCTTTCTTTCTCTCCCCCAAACTCCACCAGAATGGAGTCTTTGGGACCCTGCAAGGCCTCCTGCTCCAAGAGGCTGCGCCAGCAGAGACTCATTTCTGGTGGAGTTTGGGGGAGAGAAAGAAAGACTTTTGCTGCTTCTGCTGCTTTCCTTGCACGAAGGCCAAATTCTCTCCCTCTCCCTCTCTCCCTTTTTCCCCCCCTCTCTCCCCCCCACCAACATCAGCAAGCCACCGTCAGTTAAAATTCATATTAGTGGTCTGCAGGATTTAAAATTATGAGTTTGGTGGTCCCTGAGGTCCAAAAGGTTGGCAACCCCTGATTTAAACTGACTAACAATTTTATTCCTCCCCGAGAAATGTCCTTCTTGAGTTGGCTTGCCCGAGACCGACATCTAATGAAAGCAAAGGCCATGATGGGGGCTGATTTTTAGGAAGAAAACAACATTCTCAGCAGTCGTTGCAGATTGAATTAGAGGCGAGTGCTGCCAAAATTCCTCCTCTTCAAGGAATTTTTGGCAACTGCCTCCCCTGTGTACTTTTTGCGGGGGTCTTGTGACTCTGACTAAATACATGACGTGACTTTGCTAGCATTGATATTTTTTTGCTGTGTGCGCTTCAAGGTTTTTTTTTTTAAATTCCTTTCTTAAATGCTATTCTTGCTGAAACAAGATGTAGCAATGAAGGTTCTCCTAGTCAAATGAGTTCTGGCAGAAACCAAAAAATATCATAAGATTCTTCTGAGCTGGTTTTTTTTTTTTCTCTCCAAATAGGGAATAACTGAAACAAGGTTATTTTAAAAGCAGAAACTCTTGTTTCAAAATTAACCAGAGGTTAACTTTCTCTTTGTGAAAGACAAAGGCCCTTCTTTTGAAGACAATGAAATCCACATTCTGGACAGATGATTTGAAAGAAGGGTCAAAGAGGCCATCTGCGTTAAGATTGAACAGCCCTCTCTCAAGGGTGTGTGTGATACAATACCACCTATCTCCTGTTTACCCTTCTGCAGTCCCAGGAAGTTTCCACACTCGTTTGCACTATTCCGGTAAGCCTGAGGGCACAGATCAACCTCCAAGTGGCCTCAGTGAGTCTCAGAGGGAGTGCTAATGACCAGATGACTGCAAGGAATATAAATCCTCCATCGTTCAGTCACAACTGAAGAAGCTTCTTGGATGAGAAGTGAAATGTCTTCAAGGAAAAACAAAGAAAGCTCAGTTGCCTTTTGGGACAACCATGACCAGGATGTCTAAGAATCTCCATAGACATTTAACTAGAGGTTGTGGGACATCTGGGGTGTCAACTCATGAAACATTTCTATGCCCATTTTATAGTTGCCAACAGAAGGCAGGGGGAAGGAGTTTGAAATAGTGCAGCAGTTTGGAATCGAAAGTGCATTCCATTCATAACTTGCAGAGATTGTAACTAGGCGACTGGAGTTTCTACCGCGCAAATCACTAATTGGAGTACATGATTGATGACTCTTGGCAATGGACGTGTTTCAGTTGGAGAATATGAATTATGATGCACCCAAAGGGGTGGGAGGAAACCAGGGTCAACGGTGACAGTGAATTACGTGTCTCAGAATCAGCTTCAACCAGATTCTTCCAACATGTTCACTCCTAATAAATTCATTATAGGTTTTGAAGTTTGGCTCGAGGCTCATGATTTAATTAGGGCAATTGCTGGAATCCTGACAGCAGACTAGTTTCATTTGTTGTGAATCACTCAAGTGAAGATGCAAAAGTCTACGGATCTTCTTATATCAATGATTTTCGGGAACCAACGCATGCTCAGTCACAGGGGAAAACCATGGCTCTTTGGAATAACCAAGTTGTAAAGGGTATCCAGAGTTCAATTTTTACTGTTCACAGTCAACATGGTTGAGGGATGTTGTGAGTTGAAGCCCAAAGGATCTGTGGAACTCAAATTAGGGAAGGTTTAATGTGAATATCTGTACTGAGTTGGTAGTTGAGTTTCATATTCTAAAATATGATTTTTCCAAATTCAACGATTTTCAGGTTTTTCTCAAGCTGCAAAAATTTATAGCAGAAATGACATGTTGGAAGGGTCAAAACCATTGATTATGTTGGCTAAGGCTGCTGGAAGTTATAGTTTAAATTTTATTTTGAGAAAAAGGAGGATCATCAGAAAGACCAAGGGGAAGCGAGAAAGAGAGAGGGAGGGAGGGAGGGAGAGGGGGAGAGAGAGAAATATATGTTGCATGTGGACTGATTAACAATAACTTAGAGAATGAATAAATGGAATGGTGCAATTATAAAAATGAGGCATTTTTTGGTGACATACTGCCAAGCCAAGAAAATGCAATGAATACTAAGCAGAAGATTTCACACTGTGATGTATATTGCTAAGCAACATTTTAAGATATTTTCAGAATGATACAGAAAATATTACTAGGATAAAATCCACTCTCCCCCTTTCCAGCCACAATTATCGATCGCTATCTGATTATTCCTGCAAAAGTTGCTGTCCTTATTTGCAGGAATACAGGGAGTCTCAACTCATGGCCACAATCAAGCCCAAAATTTCTGTTGCTGAGCGAAACATTTGTTAAGTGAATTTTGCCCCATTTTTTGACCCCATTTTATGACCACCGTTATGAAGTGAATCACCGCAGTTGTTAAGTTAGTAACACTGCTGGCTTGCCGCTTGGTTGTTGTTTGCCAATAGGTCTCAAAAAGGGATCCCATGACTCCAGGGCACTGCAATTGTCATAAATATGAGCAGTTGCCAAGTGTGTGAATTTGATCCCGTGGCCATGGGGAGGCTGCAAAAGTCATAAGTGTGAAAAGCAGTCATAAGGCACTTTTTTTCAATGCGGTTGTAAGTTTGAATGGTCGCTAAGCAAACTGCTTGTAAGCCCAGGACTAACTATGCACACTTTTAAGTGGTTTGGGTGATTCCTTGTTTCCTTCTGTTGGAAGAAATGTCCTTCTGGGTTCGGTTCCAAGTGGGGAAAAAGAGACTGGAAACATGGAGGCTGTTTGGAAAGATGGTTTAATGCTGGACAGGAAGGATCACATGCCTTGGAGCTCTTGGGCAAAGAGAAAGGGAAGAGATGCGGAGAGTCCCTGGGTTTTATACCTCTTTGGCTCTAAACTTCCCAGGGCACAGGAAGAGTATCCTGATTGGTTGCTGTCCGAGGTCATAGCTAGCTTTGTAGGTTGTCTGTGTGCTAAGTTTGGTTGAAACTTGGTGGCTGGTGCAATGAAGGGCAATGCAATGAAATGGCTCTGCCTGAAGGAGGTAGATCTTTGTTATGTAGAAAAGACTGGTCCAGGCCTTATTGGCCCATTAACAAACGTGTGGGGAGGGGAGGGCGCCGAGTTTCTGCCTCTCTGAGTTTCTACTTCTCTTTTAGGGGAAATATTCTGCCTTTCTAATATATCCTAAAATGTTTCATTTTTCTAGGAGAGGAGTGAGTTAGGATTAGAGTTAGGGTTAGGGTTAGGGACTGGCTCTTTGATCATCCCAGAGCAGCTTCTCCAGTCCATGGCAGGCCGGTGCACCCGGGTGGAGGAGCAGCTGCTCCGGGATGACCAAAGGGCTAGTCCTGTGACTCCTGCAGCTCTGGAATAGGGGACCAACTTTCCCACCAACGTCAGCAAGCCACCGTCAGTCAAAATTTATATGAGTGGTCCGCAGGATTTAAAATTATGAGTTTGGTGATCCCTGAGGTTCAAAAGGTTGGCAACCCCTGCCTTAGAAGAATGCTTCTCAACCTTGGCAGCTTCAAGATGGGTGGAATTGCTGGCTGGGAAATTCTGGGAGTCAAAGTCCTGAAGCTGCCAAGATTGAAAAACACTGTCTTAGAGATAACCTCCACCAGGGATGGGATTCTACAGGTTCGGCCCAGTTCGAGCGAACCGGTAGCTCCGAGGATCAGCTGGAAGTGAACTGGTAGCTCCGAGGATCAGCTGGAAGTGAACCGGTAGCTGCGAGGATCAGCTGGAAGCGAACTGGTAGCTCCGAGGATCAGCTGGAAGTGAACCGGTAGCTCCAAGGATCAGCTGGAAGTGAACCAGTAGCTCCGAGGATCAGCTGGAAGCGAACCGGTTGGATTGCTCCGACGATCAGTTGTTGGTCCCATTTGCTCACTTGGGCTCCAGGCTGTGCTTTATATCCTGCTTTTCAAGCTCAGTTGATTCGCACAACACAATGGCTGTTCAACACACAGGGATTGCTGGAGAAGGTCAGTAGCAAATGCTCTGCGCAAGCATAAAGCGCATGCTTACCGAACTGGTTGTTACACTGGTTGCATTACACCCCTGGCCTCCACCAATGGAATGAATGAAGTACCCCAAAGCAAACATCTGTTTTTGAGCTAAGAGAAAAACATCGCTTTAAAACCAATGGCTAAGACAGGTCCTTCAGGAAGGGTTGTATATCTGCTGAAGGTCCACATATCATGAGGTCACTAGAGACATTGTTGGACAGCTTATGAGACATTGTTGGACACACTTATGGCATATTAGATGCAAATGAGGAAAGGCTCTTCCTCAGATAGTCTAAAACATCTTGCAAAATGGCAGCTTGTAATAATTGTCGAGGTAGCCAAATAATCTAAAAATGCCCCTCTTGACATTGGGAATCCCATCAAAAAAAACCCAGCTATGAAACATTAAACTTCAAGCTTTCCAATACGATTCATTGTAAGATGGTGGCAGTGGCAGCATTTCCTACCTTGTGTGCTGGGTTGGACACACCCAACTCAATTGGAATTCCAGTTGCTTAGGCACCATGGCCATTCTGGGAATTAGAAGATCACACCTCTGGAAAGTACACAGGGGACAACCTTGTGTGGGTGTTGGTCGACAATGTCCCCTTCCTCTCTGCAAGTCATTCTTCCTTGAAGACAGGCAAGGTGCAAGGAAAGCCAGCATGTCCCTGAAGGTGTCTCACGTGGGATCCCAGCTAAGAGAAAGCAGATTGTGTTTTAAGACCAGATTGTTTTGATATGAATTGGACTGTTGATGGTCTTTTCCAGGATCTTCTGGCCGGTTCACAATAGGCAGATGACCAACGAAGAGCTTCAAGGGATGTTATCTCTTACAGATTAACAGAGTTGGAAGGGACCTTGTAGGTCATCTAGTCCAACCCCCCCCCAAGCAGGAGACCCTACACCATTTCTGACAAATGGCAGTCCAATCTCTTCTTGAAAGTCTCAAGTGATGAAGCTCCCACAACTTCCAAAGGCAACTTCTGTTCCATGGGTTGATCGTTCTCACTGTCAGAAAGTTTCTCCTTATATCTAGGTTGAATCTCTCCTTGTTCAGTTTCCATCCATCGTTCCTTGTCTGGCCTTTGGCTGCTTTGGAAAATAGCCTGGCCCCTTCTTTTCTGTGGCAGCCCCTCAAATATTGGAAGACTGCTCTGCTGTCTCCCCTGGTCCTTCTCTTTACCAGACTAGCCAGGCCCAGTTCCTGCAACTGTTCTTCATATGTTTTAGCCTCCAGTCCCCTAATCATCCTGGTTGCTCTTCTCTGCACTCTTTTGAGAATCCCAATATCATTTTTATAGTGTGGTGACCAAAACTGGATGCAGTACTCTAGGTGTAGCCTTACTAAGACTTTATAGAGTGGTATTATCAACTGTTACCCAGCAGACTCACGGGTCACACTTCCAGCCACACATTTAAATCCCAGCGTTCTTGGCATGAATCGGTCCTTATGTTGCAATAAATAAATAAAAAATCTTATGAATGAACCAAACGGATGAATGACGGGCAGGGCATGAAAATGGAAAGTGAAAATGCACCCAGCACTGTCCTGGAGTCCTGGAGAATGCAACGAGAATTGTGAGTCATCTTGCCAAGAAAAGGGGTATTTTGTTTTCTGGAGGGATGCTGCCCTTCCACACTTGCCTTGCAACGAAGTACATGATGTCATTGGGATAGTGCACTTACACTTCGGCCACCTTCTGTCAAAGTCACTTTAACAACCGTTGTGAGCAGTTGAACCACTGTGACAAGAAAGCTCGTAAAATGGGGCAAAACTCACTCAGCAACAGAAATTTTGGGGTCAGTTGTGATCATAAGTTGAGGTCTATCTACCTTCTATCTATCTATCTTTCTATTTTATCTATCTCCATCCATCTGTACACTCATGTCTGTCTTTCTGTCTGTCTCTCACTCTTATCTCTACATCACTCTACATCCATATCTATCTATCTATCTATCTATCTATCTATCTATCTATCCCTACCTATCATTTATCATCTGTCTATCATCTACTATATATCTCTACTTTATCTCTATCTACCTATCATCTATCATATGTCTATCATCTACTCTCTCTCTCTCTCTTTCTATCTCTATCTCTACCTATCTACCTATCATCTGTCTATCATCTATTATCTGTCTGTCTGTCTGTCTGTCTGTCTGTCTGTCTGTCTGTCTGTTTGTGAGATGCGTGTAAAGATGAGTAGAACTTTAAATTTTCACATTTACCACCCTGAGCAATTTTGGCCACACATTGTGGACACCCTGGAAATAAAAGTGTTTTTCTTCACTTGTGTTTTAGTTATTTATTGTACTGGTTTAAATTTTCACATTTACCACCCTGAGCTCTTTTGGCCACACATTGTGGACACCCTGGAAATAAAAGTGTTTTTCTTCACTTGTGTTTTAGTTATTTATTGTACTGGTTCCCCCAAGATCTAAAGATAGCACAGGTAGCTCTCTCTTCGACTTTTATCTGCCCAGCAATCTTGCAAGTGAGAAAACATACAGAGGCAGCAACTGCCTTAGTCATCTAATGAACTTCACAGTTGAGTGTTGAACTTCAGCTTTTTGGTCTCTCGGGCCCAACCTGAACTGCATGCATCACACAGATTTAACGAATAACACCATGGATCTTCACCTTTGAATATGCCTGATATTTTTTCCTTCTGAAGTTTTGAAATTAAAAATCCAGAAAAGAAACACTCTGGATAGGAAACGTTGTCCCTGCAAACCAGACAGGATAGCAAAGTTTGGGTATGTGTGTGCCTGTACATCTATATTGACCAAGAGGATTTCAAGACTGAAATTAAAAGATTGCAAAGAAAGAAACACACCCCTTTGTTTTCTTTGAATATTTTTGAGAGAGAGAGAGAGTTCGTAATGTTCAGGGTCTTGTTTTGTTTTTTTTTAAGCAAAGAGGAATGTCTACATTTCTCATTAATGTATTCCTGTGTGTCAGCAAGAACCCGTATGGGAAGCTCTGTGGACAGAAGCCGAACCACACTGAAACCAAGAAGCAAAACTGCCTTTCTGCATTTTTCAGGCCATGCTTCAAAGCTGCCCTCAGAGAAGCTGACTAGCCCATGACTGACGAATGGCGACGGTGTCTACAAACCATTCAGACTTGAAGCCCAGGCCCATCCATCTTCACCTGGTTTGAGGCAAAAGAAGCCCCATCCAAGTCCCGTGGGTTTTCTCGTGGGTTTGCTTGGACAAGATTGCAGAGTTCAGATTGTTTATTTGCCCGTTTCTGATGTGGTTTGAAGCAGGTGACCAGGAAAGGTCAGCTTCCATCAGATGCATGGCACCAAGATAAAGTAGCTTAGCCTGTAGCCCCTGGCCTTTAAATGTGATATTTAATCCCTAAGCGGTGGTGATGATGATAGAAGTGGCTTGGATGTACTTGTTGACTGTTCCTCCCTGTGCTTTTTTTAGCATCTAAACCCTCAGGGCGAACAGCTTTTCTCCAACCAGATGCCCTCCAGATAGGGTGGACTTCAACCACCCACCGTTTCGGTCAAGCTGAATCCATCTGCCAAGCAACAGATCCGAGTTTCAGACTTACAGTCATAAAAGGTCTTCTTGATTACATTGGTATCAAATTTCCCCCCCCCAGGTTTAAGGTGATATACCAGATTCTCTTTCCTCTGTATTTGCTTCTCCCAAATTCTCCCTTGTCAGATAGGTGGGGGTGAGGAAATTACTTGGTGGGGTTCGTGGTTGAATAACCCTTTGAATCGGAGTCGAGTCGAAACATGATTCTATCGTAGGGAGAACATTATATTGAACATTAAAAGGAGCCTCTTTGGCGCAGTGGTTAGAGTGCAGTACTGCAAGCTGCTTCTACTGCAACCAGCTGCCTAAAATCTGGCAGTTCAAATCCCACCAGGCTCAAGGTTGACTCAGCCTTCCATCCTTTCGAGGTGGGTAAAATGAGGACCCAAATTGTTGGGGGCAATATGCTGACTCTGTAAACCACTTTGAGAGGGCTGTAAAGCACTGTAAAGCGGTATGTATATAAGTCTAAGTGTTATTGCTATTATCAAGGACCTTTGTAAATCACTGGGAAGAAGATATATTAAGGTAAAAGTTCCCTTCACACATATGTACTAGTCATTTCTGGCTCTAGGGGGCGGAGCTCATCTCTGTTACAAAGCCAGAGAGCCAGCGCTGTCCAAAGACATCTCTGTGGTCATGTGGCCGGCATGACTAAACACCGAAGGCACACGGAACGCTGTTCCCTTCTCACCAAAGGGAAAGGGGTCCCTATTTTTCTACTTGCACTTTTTTTTAACATGCTTTCGAACTGCTAGGAAGCTGAGACAAGTAACGGGAGCTCACTCCCTTATGTGGCGCTAGGGATTCAAACCACTGAACTACAGACCTTTCTGATGACAAGCTCAGCGTCTTAGCCACAGAGCCACTGCGTCCCAGCAAGGATATATTAAAATATTCTAATAGATAGGAAGACGGGTGGAACAGTGCTCAGAAGAAGTCCACGCCAAAATCTGAAGTTTAATTGTTGCTGATATTCTCTTCCATCCACAAGTTAAAGGTAGAGGTAGCCCTTGACTTACAACCATTCATTTAGTGGCCATTGGAATAAGTCACTGAATAAGTCACAGTCTCGCTTAGCTACAGAACTTTTGGGCTCCATTTGTGGCCACAACCTGAGGACTACATTTATAAAGTGTACGTTTTATGTGGTTTTCCACCTGGAGATCTTAACTCTTTTTTTGCAAACAGCCCTTTGGCATGATGCTAACGAAAGCCAGTTTATTTATTTATATTCTTCACAGCTTGATAGACAAACACAAATATCCCTTTGAAATCCTGAAGCTGCAGACACAGAACAGAAAGAGGAAAAACAGGTCTGGCCAACCTGCATGAAATGGAAGGAGAAAATTCGAATAGGTAACCCAAAGGGACAAAAATGAAGATGAAATCTGGATAGGCCTTGAAAGAAGCAAGCCAGTTTTTAACTTCATCCCTCATCACAAGGTGGTCGCTTCGGTTGTTATTTGAAACAATGGCACCGAAAAACCCAGATTAATTTTTTGTTATGGAGAATATAGGTCAATCTTTTTGGGAGAGGTAAATAATCCCTCCATAATTCCAAGGAAAAACACAAACCACAGAAAGCATCGTCAGCAGGAGAGAATCTTTCCTGGAAGAGAAGAAAATTCTGTGGCAGAAGCACAGAGGACTTCAGTCAGTCAGGGCAAGGAAACTGCACATTTCTGTTTGTTTTAGGCTGCTTACAGGAATGTCACCTGCTGAGCACTTTTTGTCCTCGTGAGCAAAAAATAAATAAATGTGACGCTACTAATGCCAGATATTAACTACCAGATTAGCAGCTAGAAGCTATTAATTGCTTCAGATAGCAACCTCATTCAACAATAGCGGGTTTTCTACTTCTATAGAGTAGATTCTATAGACTTTCTATAGATTTTCTATAAATCTATTTTCTTATAGATCTTCTGCTTCTATAGAGTACATTCACTTCACGCGATTCTATTTTTTCTGTTTATTTGTATTATTACTATTGTTATTATTATTAACTTTTATTCATTAAACATGAAACTCAGTCAGCTGAACATTTAAAAATGTATCACAAATATAATTGACTGGCTCTGATGGTTAATATGGGTTGCTGCCAGCATCCTAGCTATTGACCAAGTATCTTCTTAACATGTAGTGTTTTGCAGCTCCACTGGTGCTACAGCAGGAAGCTGCAATTTCTTTATTATTATTGTTATTGTTATTGTTCATCTTTGGTGAGATTCACAGCCTTTGGGGCTGTTTGATAGCTCAACAGCTCGAGTCCTAACCAAGGACCTAGGAACTGTTCAGGTAGCGTCGGAGGATATAAGCTCTTCCAAGTAGGGTGGTTTTTTTGTAGAATCAGGGTATTCAAGTCTGATAAATTCAGAATTTCCAAATAGCGAGGGAGCCCTTTAGGTATTGCTCCAAGGGTTCCCATTACAACTGGGATAACACACGATTCCTTTTTACAAAGTCGCTCAACTTCAATTTGTTAGTCCCGATACTTTGTGATTTTTTCTTGCTGCGTGCCTTCAATTCGTGCATCACCAGGTATTGCAATGTCAATGAACCAACCCTTTTTCTTTTCAACTATTGTTATGTCAGGTGTGTTGTGGGCCAAGTACCTGCCCGTCTGAATTCTGAAGTCCCACAAGAGCTTGACTTTTTCATTCTCCAGAATGTTCTCCTTCTCAATCTGATGTTCCCAGTAGTTGTTACTATACTCAAATCCAAACTTTTGGCACAGTTTCCAGTGAATGATATTATTATTATTATTATTATTATTATTATTATTATTATTATCAATTTGATTCACAGTCTGGGACTGGTAAAAACTTAACTGTTCAAGTCCTAACCAAGAACCTGAGCTGTTAAAGTGGCATCTGGGTATATAGGCAGTTCCGAGTAAGGTGGTTTGTTGTTGTTATTATTGCTATAATTATGGTTGTTGTTTTGTTGTTGTTGCTGTTCATGTTCTTATAATTTCTATTTTACCTATTTTTTCTATTTTTTTTTACAGATGTTCTATAAATCTATAGATTTTCTATTTCTATAAGTGCATTCACTTAAACGTGATTCTATGTTTCCCGTTAATTTCTATTATTATCGTTTTATCTATCCTTCCTATTTCTAATATTCTTCTATCAATCTATTCCTACAGATTTTCTCCTTCTACAGAGCACGTTCACTTAAACGTGATTCACTGAACAGCTGCAAGGGCTTCGCTCAAGCCCTGTGCATTAAAGGTCATAAAGTCAGGCACAGCTTGCTTAGCGGAGGAATTCTGGGGCATTCGCCCCGGTCGCACGTCGAGGACTTCCCGTGCTGTCTGGAGGAGGGCTGGCGAGATTCGTTGGCGGCAAAGACCCAGCTAGACGAACGGGGAGCCGCTTGTCTTTTCTTCTGTGCAAAAATCCAAAGGCACCTCAGCCTTGCCAGTTTGGAAGGCAGGGTTCAAGTGGAAGGTTATTACAGGCCAAACGATGACAAGGGAGATTTGTGGAAGGAAGGAAGCGAACCAGAAGTCTTGGCTTCCCTGTTGGCCTCTGAATGAGATCATGGAAGCGTGCATTTGTCTAGCGGCAGCTGAGCAAGTTCCTGGTGCCGCAGCTTTGCCATTTGTTCTGATCTCATCCCGGCCTCATCAAAGAACAGGCACTTAAAAGGATAAGTCGGGACGCGAAAGAGAACATAAAAATAAAAATGTCTGGGCAAACCAGTGGTGGGATTCAATTTTTTTTACTACTGGTTCTGCGGGCATGGCTTGGTGGGTGTGGCTGGGGAAGGATACTGTAAAATCCCCATTCCCTCCCCACTCCCGGGGGAAGGTTACTGCAGTGGTGCTACTATTATAGTAGTAGTGGTAATCCAAGTTAGTAATGTGCTTCCTGGCCTCTTTAGATATGCGAACCCTGTTAAACACTCAGCTTTAGTGGTTATAGTCACAAAAGAATTTGGATGGGGCTGCTGAGCTTGCATTAATTTTATCTTAATTTTACAACCACGGATGATTTGTATTATTCAGCTCAATTTATGTCACATGGATATTGACACAATTAAGCCAATGACACACACACGTCCCGGATGTCTTTTACACCATTTGTGTAGTGAGTAAGTCTAATTTGTGTCATGACTTCAACACACATAGGATATTAATCTCTGTGCCTACATCCTGTTGCATTAAATAGAACCTTGGGAGTAACAGAGTCTCCGTCTATCATTTAATTTAATTTAATTCAATTATTTATTTCATTTCTTTGTATTAAATTATATATATATATATAGTAACAGAGTCTCCGTCTATCATTTAATTTAATTTAATTCAATTATTTATTTCATTTCTTTGTATTAAATTATATATATATATATATGTACACACACATATGTATGTATGTATGCACAGTCACCAATCTTCGAATGCAGCTCTGGGCCATTCACACTACTGTTATGTGAAAACACTGCTTTGGTAAAATATGTCCCTCTTCTTTGCTTTTTTTTTCATTTTTTTTCTTTTTTCATTTTTTAGGTCTTCTTTTTGTTTCTTTCCTTGATATATTAAAGGAATAAACATTGTGAAGGACGATGTTTTAAAAGTTTCTTCTCTCTTTCATTTGCATTTGTTTCCTTGATATATTAAAGGAATAAACGTTGTAAATGATTATTATAACTTAAATAAATAACACTTAGAAATAGCTAATAAATATAGAATGCATGATTTCCATTTTTGTGGAAGGGAGACAAGTTGGGAAGAAACGTGACTTTTCAGTCGAAGTGAATTCCAAATGACCTTCCCTGTCATTCTCCTTTACTTCCTGGACAAGGGAAGGACTCTTCTGCTTCGGAGAACTGCAAGAGTCAACTCTGACCTGGAGGGCACTAATGGTGTTGGGCAAACAGGTCAACGGTCCAGTGCCAGCCGATCTGCTTTTCGCAAGACATTAAGCAATAAGTGACTCAACTTGTCCAAAAGTCAGCCCCAAAGTATCTTCAGAAATGATCCTGAACTTTGACATAAAGAGATCTCTGTGCTGCGAGATGTTGTATTTTAGTTACGGCATGAAATAAGGGCACAGCAGAAAGATTGGACTTTGAATCCTTAGCCACATAAGTGTCAACAAATGGAAGTTAGGGTTAAAAGCCACTTTGGCCAGTCTCTCAGTCAGCTTTGCAATGGCTGGTTGGCTGCCTAGGCATCCTTTCCCTTATTTATTTTTACTAGTATTTTTTTAAACACTAAAGTGTTTTAAACACTGAAGTGGTATTCAGCAGGTTCTGACCAGTGCCGGAGAACTGGTAGCGGAAATTTTGAGTAGTTTGGAGAACGGGCAAATCCCACCTCTGACTGGCCCTGCCCCCATCTATTCTCCACTTCCTGAGTCCCAGCTGATTGGCTGGGTCTTCTTTGGTTGCCCTGCACAGGAGAACGGAGCTGGAAAGCAGGTTAGTGGGGTGGGGAGGGAATGGAAATTTTACAATAACCTTCCCCCAGGAGTGGGGAGGAAATGGGGATTTTACAGTATCCTTCCCCTGCCATGCCCACCAAGCCATGCCCACCAAGCCACACCACGCCCATTAAGCCACGCCCACAGAACCGGTAGTCAACATATTTGAACCCCACCACTGGCTTCAATGAATGTTCCTCACCACTATGGAGGTGATGAAGAAGGTTGAACTTCTCCAGCTGCTTATCCTAGCTCCAACCTAGGAGAAGGTGAAAACAAGAGGGCAGGAGAGACTTAGAAAGGCTCTTTTTGCAGCCACTCTAGCCTGCTGTCTTTCTACCTGGAGGTCAGACATGGGTGGATCATTTCACAAGAAGTGGCCTATCCGCGGCCCAAATCTAATCTCAAATTCTCAGCTTGGATTCTTGCTCTAGGTTTGAATGCCGTTGCTTTAAGCCAAACCATAGATTGTGTTTTCATGTTGTGTGAAGTGAGCCAGTGGAGGACTTCCAGAAATCTGTAGCCCTGGTTCATTGTTCAATTATTGTGTGGATGCTTGCTCGTTCCTAGAGCTTTGGCATCCCTTGGACCTGTGAATGATTAATTATCAAACTTTGTGTGAACTTGTGCTGCCTTCTTAAGCAGGGGGGGATGGTAAATAGCCTGGAATTTGGCTTACATTTGGGTTGGCATTTAACCCCATCTCACCCTGCAAAAATGAACAAATCATTTTATCCATCTCCAGCTATCAATGGTTGAACAAGGGAGTTGGCTTTAATAGCTCCAAATGTTTAACCAACACACCTGACCCGGAACTTTTCTTATGAAGCAAAATAACTTTGTTTACCTTGAGCAAAAGACAATCGGAAGCCTTAGACTACATGCTGAAATTAATCTCCCTCTCGAGGCAGAAGGCTTGTTTCATTACAAGGGAATGTTATGGCTTGCTAAACATGTTGGCTAACATGTTTAGCACGGGCTGGCAGGCTTGGACGCCAACCAAAATCTCTGAGGAGTTTGTTAACACAATGTGGGTCGGATGAATTCGGAGGGGCTTTGCAGCTGGGCACAGCTGGAGTGAGGATCACTGGAGAGAGCATTGATGTCGCTTGTCATCCCATTTCAAAAGCATCTGGTACAAGCCACGATAGAATTTGAGGACACCATGTATGTATGCAATGATATTCTAATGTGTGGGCTGGCCACCGTCCCTCCAATATGTTACCCCCCCAACCTCTGCCAATACAGGCCATTTCTGAATGCGGAGATGCCGTTCCTCACATCCATGTTGGGCTACTCCAAATGGTAGGAGCTGTAATGGCACAGTGCTTAGAATGGAGTATTGCAGGCAAACTCTGCCCACAGTCTGCAGTTCGATCCCGATGGCACTCAAAGTTAACTTAGCTTTCCATCCTTCCAAGCAGGGGTGGTATTCAGCTGGTTTGGGCCGGTTTGGGCAAACCGGATGTTAATTTTACATCTGGTTTGCCGAAGCGGTAGTTGAACCGACCAGCTGGCCCTTCCCACCCCTCCCGGGAGTTTCCATGCAGCTGAACTAGAAGTTCCAAAAGTCTGGAAACGGGCCTGTTTCTGGCTTCCGGAGAGCCTCCAGAGCCCAGGGTAGGCTGTTTTCGCCCTCCCAGAGGCCCGAGGGAAGCCTCCAGACTCTGGGGAAGGTGAAAAATGGCCCTCCCAGAAGTTCCAGTAGGCCACACCCACCCAGCAACTGGGCAGAGGACCGGTTGTTGGGATTTTCCCACCCCACCTTCCAAAGTTGGTAAAATGAGGACCCAGATTGTTGGGGGCAATAAGGACTCTGTAAACTGCTTAGAGTGGGCTGTAAAGCACTGTGAAGCAGTATATTTATTTATTTTATTTATATTTGAACTTGTATGCCGCCCCCTCTCCGAAGACTCGGGGTGGCTCACAACTAAAATACAGAACAATAAATACTTAAAAAACCATTAAACTAGATTACAAGCCCAAATATTAAAACAATAGGATAAAACAAATTAAAAGGTCCATCCCCCCCCAAAGAGGGGTCACAGCTCGGGTGGTCAAATAACCAGGTCTTTAACTCACGGCGGAAGGTGCGGAGGTCAGGGGCCAGACGGAGCTCCAAGGGTAGTTGATTCCAGAGGTAGAGTAGGCTTGCATTTATAACTCTAAATGCTATTGCTATCCACCCCTTGATTTTCAAGATGCCCAAGATCCTCCCTGCCCATATTGGCGAAACACAAACACTTAAATGAAGAGTGATCTATAATGGCCATTTTTGCAAACAAATTCCATCACTTGATTGCACACAGCAGGAAGAAAGACGCTTCTTCCCTCTTTCTTAAACTGGCTGCCCGTCATTCTTCTGGGACAGATGACAGCTCCCAATGTTTTGACAAAGGGAGCAATTTCCCACTGTTCCTGCTCTCCCGGCTGAGCTAAATGTTTACATGCAGATGTGTGCAATTAAGCCCTTTCTGTTGAAAAGGAAAGCACTGATTTGGAGTGGAGGGTTGTTTCTCTTTTCCACTCAGGAAGCATGGCATGGCAGTTCATGTGGGAATGGCCGTGGGTCCTTACAGGCAACCCTTGATTTCTGAAATGGGACGTGGTGGCTCAGTGGCTAAGACGCTGAGCTTGCCGATCAGAAAAGGTCGGCAGTTCGGCGGTTCGAATCCCTAACGCGGCGTAATGGAGTGAGCTCCTGTTCCTTGTCCCAGCTTCTGCCAACCTAGCCATTCGAAAGCATGTTAAAAATGCAAGTAGAAAAATAGGGACCCCTTTGGTGGGGAGGCAATACTGTTCCGTGTGCCTTGTCATGCCGGCCACACGACCATGGAGACTTCTTCGGACAGCGCTGGCTCTTCGGCTTTGTAACAGAGATGAGCACTGCCCCCTAGAGCTGGAAATGACTAGCACTTATGTGCGAGGGGAACCTTTGTGTGTACAGATCTGCCTTTGGTGCTAAGCTCCACTCTGCCCTTTAGCCTTCCTACCCAATAATAAAGACCATTAATTTAGGTCAAGCATAGAGTGACCTTTCTAGGTGTAATCCTCCTTCAGGTACATGAAAAAAAAAGATCTAATCTCCCTTGGAGAGAGTCAGGTTGGTGTAGTGGTTAAAGCACCACACTAAAGTCCAGAAGATTGTGAGTTCTAGTCCCATCTTTGGGCTGAAGATTGAACCGGTCACTCCCTTCAGCCTTAGGAAGTTGGCAACGGCAAACCACTTCAGAAAATTGCAGGGACTTACCTTGGCCATCTCCAGAAATCAAGACGGACTCAAAGGCATTCCCCATCCCCCATAAAAATAACCCTTCCCTTGGGCTTTCCTTCCCAAACTCCCCCAGTCCCCTCAATCTCTCTTCTTATGCTTCCAGTCCTCAATCATCCTTTGCATTTTTCTAATTTTATTCTGACCTGCAGAGGATGTGTTTACCTTTAATTTGCAAAGCAGGGCAGGGTGAGTGGCATTTGGAGGTAGGAGTGGTGAGGAGGGAATTCAATCTGCCTTTGGTGCTAAGCTCAGCTCTCCCCTTGAGGTTGCTACCCCAAAGTTTGTTTTCAATAGCACAAGTATTTGAACCACGAGACCAGCCGTGCAGCTCCATACATTATCCGCAATGTAAACACTCTGCCATCCTGTACTCCAGAATTGGCCATAATTATGGCACTTGAACAAGTCTTGCTCTGTTCCCATCATTAGGGTGTTTCACAGAACTTTATCTGTTTAAGTTGGAGTCCCGTGAAAAGATTGCTCTGTTTCAGTTTAAAGACGGACAAGCTGACATGATATCCCCAAGATCAGACACTGTACAGAGCAGAGTAAGTCCTGCTGTGGCCACGGGTCAACAGCTAGGGTTTGTATCCATGGTGGACTCTTGTCAAGACTGAAAAGAGGCGATTTCTGGTTTGGTTCTGCAACCCAACAAGACAGACACAGACTCCAGTGAGTAATTAGGATTGCAGAAAAAACAATTGCTACCAACCTGCCTTCCATTGAGGACCTGTATCCTGCACGAGTCAAAAAGAGGGCTGTGAAAATATCTACAGACCCCTCACATCCCGGACATAAACCGATTCAACTCCTTCCCTCAAAATGACATTATAGAGTACTGCACATCAGAACAACTAGACACAAGGACAGTTTTCCCCCCCCAAATGCCATCACTCTGCTGAACAAATAATTCCCTCAACACTGTCCAACTATTTACAAAGTCTGCACTACTATTACTATTAATCTTCTCATTACTCCTTATCACCCATCTCCTCCCATTTGTGACTGTATGACTAACTTTGTTGCTTGTATCGTAACGATTTGTATTGACTGTGTCCTAGTATGATTTTATTGCTTATTTGTACCCTGTGACTATCATTAAGTGTTGTGCCTGATGATTCTTGACTCTTGACGAATGTATTTTTCTTTTATGTACACTGAGAGCATTTGCACCAAGACAAATTCCTTGTGTGTCCAATCCCACTTGGCTGATAAAGAATTCTATTCTATTCTATTTCTAAACACATTTGGCTTCAACGAAGCTGTTAGGGCTCGGAATGTGAGTGTGTTGCCAGAACCTGGCTGACCCTTTGCACGAACCCTGCCATTGTGGTTTATTCATTAAATCATGGCTAATCAATATAGCAGAAATCTAATGTTGTGCAGG
The DNA here is from genome assembly GCA_009733165.1 of Naja naja. NCBI lineage: Eukaryota > Metazoa > Chordata > Lepidosauria > Squamata > Elapidae > Naja > Naja naja. The sequence continues at coordinate 6,725,002 of CM019163.1, forward strand.
TTTGGCCAAGCATTTGGCTGAACCCAACCCAACCGCCGGGGTTGATTTGATGGACCCTGGCTCTACGAAAGAGGGTTTATCACGGGTCACAAATCCAGTCCTTTGGCCTCTCGTCCTTGAATAATCGGCTTTAAAAAGCATATTAATATAGATTTCCCACATTCTGCCCTTTGGATAGGTTTCTTTTTCTTTCTCTAATGTTTTCTCTCCTTCCACTGCAGAAATGCAATATGTCCCTCACATATTTTAGAGAACTGCATTGTATGATGTTCATGTTTGCCCTCCTGTGGCAAGAGACAGAAAGAGAAGAATGCACAAAGACCGCACCGCATCCCACAAACTGGGGAAAGACCACAGATTTGGCGTGGCCTGCTGCCTTCAACCTGGTGGTGTCTTCCAAACACTTTGACTGTCACTTCTTTTCATGGCTGGGGGTTGAGATAAGCCTGCTCCTGTTTGCAGGGATTATGAAGGGACAGACAGGCCTTCAACCATTTCCCATCTCTTGCCTATTCTCCTTTCTCTTCCCCTTTCTCGGAGGGTTTTCTTTGCAGGTTGTGTCCAAAACTGGACTCTTATTCTGGGATGAATTTTGAGTTGATAAGAGGAAGAATTTTGCCTTCTTTTCTCCAGCGACCTGTAAATTAGGGCCACAGCACTCAAGATACCACGGTGAAAATTCATTATCTATCTATCATCTATCGTCTCTCTATCTCCATCCATCTGTCAGTTCATCCATCCATCAGGCCATCTGTACTGTGTCGTGTCCATCCTTGTCCATCTGTCCATCCATCTGCCTGTCGTCTGTCCATCCATCCATCCATCTGTCAGACCATCCATCTGTCATCCATCTGTCCATCCTTCTTTCCATCTGCCTGTCAGTTTGTCCATCAGTCCATCCATCCATCATCCGTCCATCCACCCATCCATCCACCAGTCCATCCTTCTTTCCATCCGTCCGTCTGTAGGTCTCTTGAATGCCTGACGTTCAGGGAGGTTGTTTCCAACCATCTCACAGCAGGGTCCTCTTCACCTCAGAGTTTGAAAGCAGGTTCTCCCCTCTCTTGCCTCCAAGCAAACTGACAAAAACCAGTCTTTGTGAAGGGCAAAAATAGATGCTAAATGCAAAAATGTGCTTCTATCTAAATGTGAGCTCCGTGGGGTTTTTTCCTCTTGCTAGGGATGTCAGGAGGTTGAATCCACACTTCTCTTGTGAAGCAAAACCAGGTTAACTTCCAAACTTGTAAGTCGAGATTGGCTAAAGCAAAATCGTGGTTCAGTTGGTTTTCATTCACAAGTTAAAGGCCGTACAGGATGAAGATGATCTCAGCCAACCTCTGACGTCAGCATTTGGGGATTTCCCCTGCCCCACAGAATTTGCCAGGGGAAGTTGCATGCTTAAGAAAATCATCTGGTAACACTGCAATAGCTATTCAGCCCCATCAGCTCCTTGCTTGGTTACTTCTGCTACAATTTTCCAATTCGCTTTTGTGAGGTTGAGAATTTTATTCCTTTGAAGGACTCCCATAACAGATTGTGGTCAAGAATCAGAGTTAAGACTGGAATGAAAAGATGTTGACTTCCTAGCTAAACCTTGGCTGGGGGTGATGGCAGAAGATGTAACAATTGTTTAGTACAGTAAAGGAAGATCAGCCACTGAGTTGATTCTAGTTGACCCTCAACCATCTACTGTAGAATATCTGAACTTTGGACCAGACATGGTATTCAGCAGGTTCTGACCAGTTCTGGAGAATTGGTAGCGGAAATTTTGAGTAGTTTGGAGAACTGGCAAATGACTGGAGATTTTACAGTATCCTTCCCCTGCCATGCCCACCAAGCCACACCCACACAACCAGCAGTAAGAAAATTTGAATCCTATCACTGTTTTGGATCCTTTGTCAAACTGATTCATGATCCATTTTGCCTGAACTTTTTAAAGTAAATTCTCTGTTAGCATCAGGAACTGCAAACTAGCCAACTAATTTTTAGTTTATCAGGCTGTGCAAACCAAGCCCATATGGTTGTGCTTGGTTTTCATTAATCGTTATTCTACAGCTCCGTGTTGTCTGAGCCCAGAAAACCGAACTGAGTGAATAAAATTGATTAAATTAACCATTGCTTAGTACAGGGTGAGGGCCAGCCTTATTGTGCAAAATGGTTACCAGTTCTGGATGGCCAAGCTGAAACTACCACTGGGTGGCACCAAAGTCTTGGGTTTTTTTTTAAAACAATCTAAGGGTTCCTAGGATCTGGTAGCTAGCCTTAGATTGGGATCTAAGTTTGATGATCTAGTTTCAAAGGAAACTAAAGTCAGAGAAATTCCTTGTTAAAGAAGGGCACTGCGGCTAACAAACAACACCATGGTTTATACTTAACAAACATGGTTTATACTTCTTGAAATGATGGAATGAAATGGATGGAAAACTAATCAAGGGGAGAAGCAACCTAGAACTAAGGAGAAATTTCCTGATAGTGACAGCAACCAACCCATGGAACAGAAGTTGTCTTTGGAAGTTGTGGGAGCTTCATCACTGGAAGCTTTCAAGAAGAGACTGGTCTGAAATGGTATAGGGCGTCCTGCTTGGGCAGGGGGTTGGATAGATGACCTACAAGGTCCCTTCTGTTAATCTGTATATATAAGATCTCGAAGGTCTTTTCCAACTCTGATGAAGTTCCATGTTCTAAAACTCTTGATTGGACTTTTTTTGGGGGAAAAGGGGAGAATGTCCCACCGAGTCGGTCTCAACTTCTGGTGACTAGACAGGCAAATCCATGCTGCCTTTTGGCAGCATTTTCAAAAGTGGCTTGCCACTTCCTAGGGCTGAGAGAGAGCAACTGGCCCAAAGTCCCCCAACTGTCTTGGTGCCTAAGGCAGGACGAGAGCTCACAGTCCCCGGTTTCGAGCCTGGTGCCTTAACCCCTACAGCAAACTGGCTTTTATGATCGGCCTGGATCACATTTGACTTTTCACTCCCAGCAAAACACCACCCCCAATTGGAAGGCATGAGACGGGTGGGAATTTAACTCCATCGCATTGTTGCATGATGATTTAGTTACTGTCTAGGTTTCCTTTGCTCATAAAAATTCCTGAAGGAGGGAGAAACTTCCCACCCCAGTGATACAATAAATTAAATGGAACTACAAACCTAGAGTGCGGCTCTATATTCCCAAAATGCACAAATGGGAGTTTAGCAGTAAATTATGCGAGTGTTACTTTCATGCTGTTACTTTCAGGCAGAGAAAATAAATGAAATGCAGATACTAAATTACCACTTGTATATTCATAGATGGAAATCCTTTAAAAAAAAAAAACTTAAGCTACAGAGAAAGTCCTTTTTCCAGATGTGATTCTGTCACTCTCTGCTTTCAAAACAGTCCCCCCCCATGTATCCCTTGTTCCCTGCTCTTCCTTACATCAAACATTTCTGGATGTTCTCTCAGGAAGTGAGAAGGTTTATCTAAACATATTAACGGTTAATTTGCATTTTGTTGGCCTCTTCCTTTCTTTTTGCAACAGTTGTGGGAATTGGGTATGTCTAGTCTAGTGAAAAGGACTAGGAATGACATCAAAAGCTAAAAAAGCCAATGCAATCCTAAATTGCATTACAAGAGGGATACAATCAAGATCAAGAGAGGTACTAATACCACTCTATAAAGCCTTAGTAAGACCACACCTAGAGTACTGCATCCAGTTTTGGTCACCACACTATAAAAAAGATGTTGAGACTCTAGAAAAAGTGCAGAGAAGAGCAACCAGGATGATTAGGGGACTGGAGGCTAAAACATACGATGAATGGTTACAGGAACTGGGCCTGGCTAGTCTAGTGAAGAGAAAGACCAGGGGAGACAGGACAGCAGCCTTCCAATATTTGAGGGGCTGCCACAGAGAGGAAGGGGTCAAGCTATTCTCCAAGGCACCCGAAGGCCAGACAAGGAATCATGGATGGAAACTGAACAAGGAGAGATTTAATCTGGAAACAAGGAGAAACTTTCTGACAGTGAGAACAATCAACCAAAAGAACAGCTTGCCCTTGGAAGTTATGGGAGCGCCATCACTTGAGACTTTCAAGAAGAGATTGGACTTTCATCTGTCAGAAATGATGTAGGGTCTCCTGCTTGGGCAGGGGGTTGGACTAGATGACCTACAAGGTCCCTTCCAACTCTGATTATCTGTTATCTGTTAACATAGCATTATTTGAAGGGTTGCCACAAAGAAGAGGGGTCAACCTATTTTCTAAAGACTGGGGTTTCAAGAAGAGATTGGACAGCCATTGGTCTGGAATGGTATAGGCGGCTGGACTAGATAGAATACTTCCAAGGTCCCTTTCCAACTCTGTTATTTTGTTAATTAGTTATTTTTTGGAAAGTTGGCTGAAAATGTGGCAAAGAGCAAGCATGCCAATCAGTGAAGGAAGTGGAAAAACAAAGCACAATAGAACCCTGACCCAGAGGCAAAACATCTGGGCAGAACAGAATAAAACTTGCCTGCTGGTTTATCATGCTAGCTTTTTGGAGAAAGCAAAGAGTGATTCTGAATTTAGAACGTCCAAGGGGTCTGGTAGGACAGACTCTAGCAGACAAATGTGGGGTGATATTTCTCTATGCGACACAGGGTCCCAGCAGTTCCCTACCTGAGCATTGTCACTCACACTTCAGCTTCGAGATTAGCCTCCTGCCAGGAGCATTACATGCAAGAGCCACAGCGACATATTTAGACATGGTCCGTGATTCAGATGGCAGCTTGCAAGGTTTGGGTGGAGAAAAGAGATTCTTCTGCAGATCCCTTCAAAGGTTTAGTTCAACTCCACTGATTGATACAATAGGGCTGTATTACTATTATCCTTCTATAATAGGAAATACTTATCGCTTTGGCATCTTATGACTGTAGCTTGCTGTTTGTATCTTATGATTTATGTTGATTGCTTTATTTAGTATCCTAGGACGAGTGTTGTATCTTATGATTTATGATTGCATCTTATGATTATGAACATGATTTATCACTTGTTGCTTGCATGTACACTGAGAGCTTATGCACCGGAGACAAATTCCTTGTGTGTTCAATCACATATGGCCAGTAAAGAACTATTCTATTCTATTCTATTCTATTCTATTCTATTCTATTCTATTCTATTCTATTCTATTCTATCTTCTATTCTATTCTATTCTGTTGTATTCTATTCTGTTGTATTCTATTCCATATTCTATTCTAATTCTATTCTATTCTATTCTAATTCTATTCTATTCCATCTTCTATTCTATTCTGTTCTATTCTAATTCTATTCTATTCCATATTCTATTCTATTCTATTCTATTCTATTCCATTCCATATTCTATTCTAATTCTATTCTATTCCATCTTCTATTCTATTCTGTTCCATTCCGTTCCATTCCATTCCATATTCCATTCCATTCTAGTCCAGTCCATTCTCCATTCTATTCCATATTCCCCATTCTCCATTCCAGTCCAATCAGGTTCTTTCTTTCTTTCTCTTTCTTTCTTTCTCTTCTTCCTTCCTTCTTTTCTTTTTCTGTTTTTCTATTCATTCATTCATTCATTCATTCATTCATTCATTTAATATTGCCACCTATTCGTTCATGGCAAAAAATTTTTGGTGGGCGCTCCATCACTGGAAGCTTTCAAAAAGGGACTGGACAACCATTTGCCTGAAATGGTATAGGATTTCCTGCTTGAGCAGGGGGTTGGACTAGAAGACCTCCAAGGTCCCTTCCAACTCTGTTATTCTCTGTTCTGAACTGTCTAGGTACTGTTTTTGTAGGTTGCAACAAGTTGGGTTGATTGTAAAAATGACCGCTAAAACAATGAGCCTACACTGGTCTGTTGCCAGCATAGGTCTCATAGGGTGATTAATGGGTCTTTTGTATCGCAAGACCTGTGCATTAATCTCTTAAATCGAGGCGTCGACTTTTCCTCCTCTCTCCAATATTGAATTCTTAAGTATAATTATGGAAAGTCACATTCCTAGAATAATTGCTTGGATTATAAAAAGAAGCAGACTTCTTAGGGTCTCCCAGACACACTTAAAATTAGAAAGATGAATCAATGAGATATTGATTAGCCTGTGATTATTAAGACCGAATGGCTGTGGGGTTAATTTATCAATGAATCTGAGGCTCTGGATAATGGCCTCGCCTGCATTTGGGTTTTTCGTATCCTGCACACCATCGTTCCAAGGAGAATCCATTAGCTGCTCTGAGCACTATTTTACACTGTTCCAAGAATGAGCAATTTCTTCTTTAATTATCTGAAACGGAGCCGCTGCAGCCCATAGGCTCCCAAATGCTGAACAATTGCGTCGTGACTAAGAACGTATTTTTAGTAGCTGCTCAAGATGAGTCAATGTGGGCTTCTTCTTTTTTTTAAATGCTTGCAAAGACCTCCAGGGAATTCTGGCAAAGGTCTGCTTCCAGAAGTGACTGACACATCTTGGTTGCCACAGGGTAGAGGAAGAACGCAGCAGGGGATGGGAGACAGTGTGAAAAATAAAATGTGTTGGACAACCAGCCATGTGGCTACAGGTTGCCTTTGACTTACAACCACAACTGAGCCCAACGGAAATGTATCACATGCCCCTAGGACACTGCAATTGTCCTAAATATGAGTCAGGTGCCAAGCATTGGGATTCTGATCATGTGAACATATAGTCGTGTGAAAAATGGTTCTCATTTTTTTTTCAGTGCCGTTGTAACTTTGAACGGTCACCAAATGAAATGTGATAAGTCAAGGACTAATTTGTACTTCCTGTTGCAAATGCTGATAAGCTATCACTTAGCACGAGAGAGCCTCATCGTGATCACTTGCTCCATCCTCAAATTTGTCTAGTTTTAAGCTCTTTCAGAACAGAACAGGACAGAGCAAGAGTTGGAAGGAACCTTGGAGGTCATCTAGTCCAACCCCCTGCTCAGGCAGGAAACTCTACAATTTCAGATAAATGGTTATCCAACACCTTTTAAAAAACTTCCAGTGTTGGAGCACTCACAACTTTTGGAGGTATGTTGTTCCGCTGATTAATTGTTCGAACTGTCAGGAAATTTCTCCTTAGTTCTAAGTTGCTTCTCTGCTTGGTTAGTTTCCACCCATGGCTTCTTCTCCTGCCTTCAGGTGATTTGGAGAATAGCTTGACTCCCTCTTCTTTGTGGCAGTCCCTCAGATATTGGAAGACTGCTTTCATGTCTCCCCTAGTCCTTCATTAGACTAGAACTATCCAATTCCTGCAATTGTTCTTGATGTTTTAGCCTCCAGTCCCTTAAATATTTTTATTTCTCTTTTCTGCACAACTTTTTTTTTCATATCATGGTGACCAAAACTGGATGCAGTATTTCGAGTGAGGTCTTGTCCCATCCCAGAGCTGAAATGGGACAGAGCTGTTTCCATGTGATTCAACCAGCAAGAAACACTCAGCTGCTACACAAAGGGCAAAAAAAAAAAGGAAATTCAGTCAACGTGACACTTCCTACCTCAATGGGAGCAACAGGCTGGCTGCCCAACTTAAGCAAAGAGACTCATTTGTCTCCTAATTGTTTCTGAGAAATGCTTTTGTGCCAGTTTGCAAAAGCACACCCGGTCGAAATCTTTGCCTACATCAACGTCTGAGTCATCATAAATCTGTTAGTCTGCTCATATGATTTTCGGTCACACCAAAACTATAATTAGTGAAGTGTGAAGGAAAACACAATCAAAGTGTTTTCTTCAGTGCTTCGTGTAGCACAAGGTAGCTATTTCCTACAGAATTTTATGTAAGAGGTGATAAAAGAAATGTTGCTGTTTTTAGACTGCTTCGAGAAAGTCTTTTTTTAAAAGGAAAAGTTACATAATCATAATGGATTATATTTAATGCTGATTTGAAAAAACAAAAATGAAGAGACTGAACAACATACCTTTGGAATGCAATGACTTTTAGGCTGGTAGTTAACTTGATCTTTTGATACGGAAACAACTGCATTGCATCAAGTTACACAACTTGTACGATTTGCTAACACATTCTGTGATCAGATCATCATTGCAAATGCAAGCCGATTATTTGCCTATTTGCATGCATGGCATGAAGCTTGGTTGATCAGAAGGCTCTCTGAAAACCTTTCCCAAATCCAGGTTTTGGGATTAAGGCAACACACTCTTGGTATCTACAAAATTGCATCATTTGGTTTTTCTAGAGCCAAAATAAGATTTGAGGCACAGCAAACTGGTGTTGATACAAAAGTGTTTTAGAGGCAATCTGTGATGTGATTGGAAGCATCTTGCAGTATGAAAATAAAAATTGGAGATTTTGCCTGAACCTGATTCTCGTCTGAAAACACTTTATAAATGAGGTACTAACCAGTACGAGTTTATTATTAATGGATCAAAGGATGTAAACTTGCAATTAGTAAGGAAAAAAGGGAAGGAGGGAGAGAGAATAAGAAAATTAAGAGCTGGAGATAATGTAAAACTGGGGGAATACCAAGGAAATAATATAATTAATAATTTACCATATCTACTTTGTAGAACACACCTTTCTCATTGTTATGAGATAGTTCAGAATCCCCTATCTGAATTGTTGCCAACCTGCACAACAGTGGTGCAGGCTGTTAAATGCCTAGCACTTAGTTCCAGCTGCCTGCAATTAGTGCAGGCTCGAATCCCACCAGGCTCAAGGTTGACTCAGCCTTCCATCCTCCAGGGGTTAAATTGAGGACCCAAGATTGTTGGGGGCAATAAGCTGAGTTTTTAAAAATGCCGCTTGGGGGGGCCAAAAAGCCCTAGTAATAAGCAGACATATACAATGGAATGAAGGCTATTGCTGAGCGCATTGGGTTATGCTCCAAATATTGTAAGCCGCCCTGAGTCTCCGGAGAAGGGCGGCATATAAGTATGAATAAAAATAAAAAAATATAATATATATCTCCTGTGCTGTTGAGGCAAATAAAATCAGAGCAGCAGAAACCTAGCCAGCTACCAGGTGGCAGCCACAGATTTCTCTTTGTACTTTGTCACCATCTAGTGGTCACACAGAGTTATGCAGCTGTTCTCTTTGTTTTAGCTAAAATTCTCGGGGAATGTAATTGCAATAAATCTCAGAAAATTCAAAATTCAGGATTTATTTTTTTTAGTAATGCCCTCCCTGGAGACTTCTCAGGCTTATGCCCTCCATGGAGACACTCAGCCTAATCTCTAGGGGTTATCACCATAGGTTTAAAAAAAACACCAGTAGTTAGAACAGAAATACTTCAGCTTAACTAAGAGTCATGCAAGACAAATAGGATCAAAAGGGTCATTTTGAATTTCAACGAAGCCCAGCTCTGCTTGCATGCTACGAAGTGGGGAAGTAACAGCTTCTCATTGCTGTCACAAAAATGCATTTTATTTAGATCTCATTTTGCTGCTACAGGGAATGTACACATTTTCCCACAAAGCTCTGTGCAGGAGCCATCACAATGAAGCCCAATCCATTCCCTGTGGGGATGCGGAATGATGGATTGAGAGCTCACAAAAGACCTGCTAGAGTAGGGGAGATTTGGGGCCAATATTGTCTGGTGCGTGCATCTAGCTCACTGCCTAGAAAAGGAAACAGTAACATGAAATCTTTTTCCATATGCATCCCACTAAGCACTGGAGATCCTGTCTTAGATCCTCTGGATTCAAGAGCATGATTTTATATGGTAGCACTGCCGCAGACTGAAATATCTTCAAATGAAGTATCTTTACTGCCCACCTACAGAACAATAAAAAAGGATTCTGTTTTAAACGGGATTTGCCCAGAATTTAATTACTACTGGTGTGTTTAGGGTCCATTATATTATATTTCATTTAATCCCACTGGCCTATTGAGGCCTCTTTGCAGCTTAGAGTTAAAAATGACAATGCAATATAGCTACGATGATTCCTGCAGTAATCTATGGAGCACTCAGCTACACAGAGAACGCCTCTGTTTCCATAGTAAAAGCTATGCAATAAACTTGATTCAGAGGAGGGAAAAGGAAGGATTGGAAAAGAGGATTTCCACCAGCATAGCATGTAAAGCTGAAATCGGAGCAGAAGAAATAAAAATATGGCAGGAAAATCATTTACTTTTTCACTCTTCCATTACCCTGAGCATTTCCTGGGTGTTTATACCTACTACGGGTAGCCCTTGACTTACAACAGTTCATTTAGTGACTAAAGTTACAAACAGCACTGAAAAAAATGTGACTTAGGATCGTTTCTCACCCTTGTGAGTTGTGGCATCCCTATGATCATGTGACCAAAATCCACTGATGCTACTATTACTAGATAATAGATAAGCTCCATTCGTGGTCCTGTCCCTTCTCAGAGAGTTCTCCAGTTGGCTTGCCAATTGTAGGTTTCCACTCATCCACCCACAACACTACCCCCATGGCAGAACCAGTTGTGATTGCGAAGGGGATGGTTTTCAGATGTTGCAGGAGAGAGACAGAGACTTTGGTTAATGGACCAGGAACATGGGTAGCATCTTGCCCAGCAGCGATGAAGATGCAACCCAAGAGGGAAAGATCATGAAACCGGTCAGTGGCACACAGCTCCCAAAGTCATCCGTTGGTGGGAGAGTGCAAGCATCATTGCACAAATGATACAACTGACCTTGCATCGGACATAACGGTGAGATTGATGCAACAATGAGGTAATTGTGCCACAAACGCGATGTAAAACATGGAGCATTATCCTGACATTATTGTGGCCAGGAATAAATACTTACGGATAAAGCTATTCGGCCATCGGACAATGGCTCAGTGCAAAATCGTCTCCCTTCCCCAATTTTTTTCCCAAGTGTTCCTGCACACTCAAGAAATCCAGAGTAAGGTTTTGGTTACGCGCAGCATAGAACCGGGAAGTAGCATGAATGGTTGTCCACAAAACTACGCGCTTCAGATATTGAAGGCCCCGGGAATCCCTCTAGAACGGGCCAAAGATGTCCAGGGTTGGAACAAATCTAGTTAAGATGTGGTATCTGCCATTATTGTATTCTTGATCGGATATGGCTCAGGACAAAGGTCTTCAAACTTGGCAAGTTGAACTTGGCAAAAAGAAGCCCGATCAATTCTCCTTACGGTCCTGTGTTTATTCTTTTGGACAAAACTCTGCAACGCAAGTGGCATTTTGAATATAAAAACAGAGAGCCACATAAAATAAACCGCTTCACAGAAATGCCTCCAACTCCATAACCCCCACAGTGCAGGTGGAGACACATTCATCTTAAAATCAAGTGCATTTTATCCAGATGTTCACCCTGGCTTTGAACACAAGAGAACATCTGGATTTAAAATTCCCTGGCCGTGAGGGAAGAGCAACCTCCGTTCCAGAGCACTGCAATGGTGGCCACGCGCTCTCAATCCGTACAGGTAGTCCTTGACTTACAGCCACAATTGAGCCCAAAATGTGTTCAGTGAGTTTTGCCCCATTTTACGACCTTTCTTGCCCCAGTTGTTAAGCGAATCGCTGCAGTTGTTGAGTTAGTAACCCAGTTGTTAAAGTGAATCCGGCTTCCCCACAGACTTTTGCCTTTCAGAGGGTCACAAAAGGGGAACAGTGTGATTTTGGGCCAACGCAACGGTCATAAATATGAACCAGCTGCCAAGCGTCTGAATTTTGTTCATGAGGAGGCTGCAATGGACATTAAGTGTGAAAAGTGGTCCTAAGTCACTTCTTCCAGTGCCGTGGCAGCTTTGAATGGTCACTAAATGGACCGCTGTAAATCGAGGACTACCAGTATTGGCAACTTTAAGCCGGGCGTACTTCGGCTCCCAGAATTCCCCAGCCAGCAAGCTCTAAACTGTGTTAAAAAAAACAAAAACAAATGCAAGGGAAACCTTTCAACTTTGGCTGTTTACAAAGGCCCTGTGTCCAGTTTGAAGACCTCCAAACAGGCGCTGGATTTTGGCTGCTCAGGTTGGGAAGATCCCAAGTCTACCTGGGGCATTCACCTGTGGAGACCACGAGATTCGTTTTTTTTGCTGGCCGTGTTTTATTTCATTCGTTTCTTTGAAACAAGGGGAGCCAATGGTACATAGTTTCCCAAATACGAAAGCAAAACCCACCCACCCAACCCCAAATCCAGAAGGCAAAACGAACTGCCAGAAGATTGAGATGCTACATGCTACATTTAACCTAATTAAATACTCATGCTTATTTGGGGAGGTGAGACAAAAAAGCATCATTCATAAAAACATACAATTAAAAACAAAAGGCCTGACCATATAGAACTTTAACCTACAGTAATGTTGTACCCTAATTGTTTCCATGCACACAACTAACATTACAAAAACTGCTTGTTTGTTTGTTTGTTTAAAAAAAAACAACACAATTAAGACTTCTAGGAGCATTTTGTGATTAAAAACGATTCCTAATTCCTTTGGAGAGAGAGAGAGACAGAGACAGAGAGCACCTCCAGATTGCAAATTCCTATACACATTTTAACTTAAGGGAAATCTCTTTTTAAAAAAACTCACACGGATCACCTCAAAATAAGGGGATGTTATTTCAATCTCTATTTCAGCTATGTAGGCAACAAACCAACAGTGCTAGTAAGAACTTCATCTGTAAAGCAAGTCCAAAAGAATTTGACTTTCTACCGTTACAGAAAATATAATCTGCTAAAATAAATAAGACTGCTGCATATTAACATTTCCACTATAAAGTATGCATACCAGAATATTTATAAATATTGAATGGTTTTTTCTTCTTCTTCTTCTCCGTTAATACCACCTACTACAATAATGCTGGCTAAATAGAAGTGCATTATGATAAGCACTACGGGTGGTTGAATGCTTGCCACATACTGTGGTTACTTTGAGGTAGAGCACACATGCGTACCAAATTCTGCATTCATTTACAGTTGCTGCTGGTATCATGTGTTGAAGAAATGTGTACAGTATGAAAAATTCTAAAATACATATGAATGGGGGGGGGGAAGAAACATTTTGAGGGGGGGAAAATATAGATTATTTTTCTCATGCAACTATGAATAGTCTCACGGTGTGATTTTTTTTTTTTCAAGGCAAGATTGTTATTTTAAGTCTGCAAAGGACGAGTTGTTCGAAAAGGTGAGTGTTTCTACTGGTTTTAGTGCATTTCTTTCATTTATTCCTCTAATTTGCATTGTCAAGCTCTTTCTTTTTTTTTCTTTTTCTTTTTAATATACCCTTGGTGTGCAAACGACATGCCAGTTTTAACAAAACATTGTCATGTTAAAGAGGGGGAAAAAAAAAAAGGAATTTCGGATTGTTAAAAACAATGGTAAACAGGAAAACTATAAGGAAATCCATAGCAAAGTTACATCATTTGATTTCAAGTAATAAAAAAAAAACTACTTATAATAATAATAATAATAATAATTAAAAAAAAGGAACACATTTCGCAAGTACAAAAAAAAAGAAAAGGAAGAAATGCCTGCTGTTTTAGTTCAGGTGTTTCAGAATGCTGCTGTAGGTCTTATGGGGGATTTGAGGAGATGACTTCATGGCAGAAGGGGTAAGGGTGGCCTGCAAAGACTTCAGGGGTGAGCCAGCTGGGGTGGAAAACTGGGGGATAGCTATCGCTTCAAGGTGCTTGTTAAAGAGAAATTCTCCACTATTGCTCAGAAGTTCCCCTCTCTCTCTTTCTCCCCAAGCTTCCCATCTTCAGCTGGCTCAGCTTCTAAGGTCTCGGGCTCCTCCTTCCTGCTAAAGAACCTGTCGAGATAGCTGGGGTAGGGCGGGTTCTCCTTCTCCATCTGCTCATCCTTCCTGACTTCGCAGCAAAACTGGTCTATGAGGAAGCACTCCTCCCCGCCGCTGACCAGCTGGCTGTCCCACGAGCTTTGGTAGAGGGCCTCCAGCTGGGCCAAGTTGGCCATGCCTTTCTCTTGCTTCTCCCTGCTGACCGATTTAGAGATGCCTTTGGGTTCTAGGTGGGACACAGAGCTGTTGAGGTCGTTCAGCTTGTCGACCGCGGCCGACTCGTGCTGCAAGCTCAGCTGAATCGTTCCCGCTATGAAGGAGTCGAAGTCAAAGGCCTGACTCCTCTCCTTGTCTGTGAGCTGCTGGGAAGCCTCCTTGAGAGCTATCTGAGCTTTCACCCACCCGTTCTTTTCGCACTTGGACTTGCCTTTCTTATCTGACTTCTCTTTGCTCTGCTCCTTCCAGTTAGAAAGGTCTATGATAAGCTTGGGCTCATAGTAATGGTTCACTTCGCTTTCTCTCCAGACTAAATTATCTAGGTAGGACGAGGACCTCATTTTGTAATTACAGGTATGGTTACATTCCAGATCACAATACTTGTTTTCGTGGTGATCTGGGTACTGCCAACAAGGCTCAGTGGAGAAGTGGGTATCAAAAGCCGGGTCTTCGAGGTACTTTTCACGATCGCCGTCCAGGTATTTGCGCGGGTCCACCTGCACTTCCTCCTCGTCGGTTCCATCCGAAAGGGCCCTCGGGTCTCGCTGGACTTCATCGGCTTCGAAGTTGTTGTGGACGGGCCATTCGTGGTCTGAGAACTGGCTGTCGTGATACCTGTAGTAATGAATACCTTACATGAGCCAACGGCAAGTTTCCGTTGAAGAGCATCTTCAGGAGGATGAAGTGAGCCTTGGTGGCTCAGGCTGTTAATTGCCTGCACTTAAGTTCCAGCTGCCTACAACTGCTGTAGGCTCGAATCCCACCAGGCTCAAGGTGGACTCAGCCTTCCATCCTCTCGGGGTAGGTAAACTGAGGACCCAAGATTGTTGGGGGCAATAAGCTGACTTTGTAAAAATGCCGCTTAGTAATAAGCAGGCATATACAATGGAATGAAGGCTATTGCTGAGCGCATTGGGTTATGCTCCAAATATTGTAAGCCGCCCTGTCTCCGGAGAAGGGCGGCATATAAATGTAATTATACAAAAAAAAGGTGTAACGCCCCACTTTTTAAGCTCAGCGGTTTTGCAGTTCATCAACGCCATGTGCGTGTCTCGCGGTTTTAATTTGGAGAACTTCTCAGTGACAGCATGCAGGTAAGTTTTCAAGTTGTGACCAGTCACTCAGTGACAACTTGAAGTTACGAGACAACCTGCTCCCCCCAAAAAGCTACTTTCAACCCAGTTTCGTTTAACCGCTGCCAGAAAAAGTGCTGGGAAATTCGGATCAGGCCATTTGACGCCTCTTTACAACTGCAACAACTAACAACTATTTCAGGGCTCAATTATGGTCCTAAGTCAAGGACTATCTTTGCATCCAACTTAAGAAAATACCTGCTCTTCAAGATGCCCTGAAATGTTTGTGCCAGATGTGTATTTTAGCAGCATCTGACAACCACATGGCATTCTACTACTTTATCAGCTGGTATTTCAAATACTACTACAAGGGTCCAGGAGCATCTTCTTTTAATGACCCCATAATCCCTTGTAGGATGGAGTCTGGGCAATTGAATGGAGCTGAGTGTTTCCTGTCCGGATACCCTTCCTGTCGCCAATGCAGAGTTTTTTTTCAGCAGATATATTCTCACTGTGCCCAGAGTGAGAAATATCTGCCTCTTACCTAGAATCAAACTCACAGCCTCCAGGTTGTTAAAGCTCCACCTCTAGGCCACTGCACCACTCCCTACAAATATCCAGAATAATTTCCCAAAAGTTTACCTTTCCCAGTTATAGACGTGGCTGTGACTTTCATCCATCAGCAGAATGTCATCCACTTCATCCTCAATGTGGAAAGGATGACTTGAAATGGGCTCATCAGTTGGGAAGGAATAAATACTCATGTAAGGGTGGGACAAAGCTTCTTCCGCTGTCAATCGGTCCATGGGACTGAAGGTCAGTATTTGTTCCAGGAAGTCCAAAGCTACAGAGGATGAATCCAAACATTTAAAAAAAAATAAAACCATTTGAACACAATAGGAAGATTACATCTTTTATTATCACATTGCATTTCGTATTTCTGAAACCAGAACAATAACAATAGCACTTATATACTGCTTCATAGTGCTTTACAGCCCTCTCTAAGCAGTTTACAGAGTCGGTATACTGTCCCCAACAATCTGGGTCCTCATTTTATTGACCTCAGAAGGATGGAAGGCAGAGTCAACCTTGAGCTGGTCAGGATCAAACTCCTGGCAATGGGCAGAGTTAGCTTGCAATACTGCATTCTAAGCACTGGGAAGGAAGGAAGGAAGGAAGGAAGGAAGGAAGGAAGGAAGGAAGGAAGGAAGGAGGGAGGGAGGGAGGAGGAGGCAGCACTTAAACAGTGCTTTACAGCCCTCTCTAAGCAGTTTACAGAGTCAGCCTATTGCCCCCCAAAATCTAGGTCCTCATTTTATCGGCCTCAGAAGGATAGAAGGCTGAGTCAACCTTGAGCCAGACAGAGTCAAACTGCTGGCAGCAAGCTGAATTAGCCTGCAATACTGCATTCTAACCCATTGTGCCACCACAGATTTAATGATCAAAACGTAATGCAAACAAGTGGCTTCTTTTTCTTCTTTTTCTTTTCCTTCTGATGTAGGACACCTTCTCCATTGTGGCATTTGTGTAAGCATCTGTTTGGCTACGTCTCTCATTGCTATAACTAGTAATAAGATGGAACAACAGAAAACAAAACGCACAAATAATAGGGGACTGGCAACGAACCAAACGAACAGAACAGTAGGCTTAAAATATCAGACGCGTTCCTGAACACCGTAGCCTATAATTCATATGTGAAATACGTGTTCACTCGGTAGCCTTCCCCATTAAAATATCACCTGCAATAGCTGGGCAGAAACACTTGCCTTTCTTTTTTAAGCCACAGATGAGCAATATAGGATGTGTTGAAAAAAGCAAGCATATGTTGGGAGATTTGTTTGTTCATCACAGAAAGCTCACCGCCCATTATGATGCAAATGTTTCAGCCATTTATAGAGAACAAGTCAACTCCCTCCATGCAGAGTGCTGAATTTCTGCTGTAACTCTTGGAGTTAACAGCACCAGGAGAATAATAGATGCATACATACATTTGGCTCCAGGATGTTCCAGAACTGGATAAAGAGCAGTACCTGGTGTGCCCAGAGATTTGTTCTTTGTTTTAGAGCGCCTTGTACACTGGGCACCACAACAGTCGAAGTCATCCTGACCACACGCTCAAAGCCTAACGTGTAAGCAAGGAGGAGTGAAGACGACAGAGAGAGACAGAAAGAGAGAGACAGAGAGACAGAGAGACAGAGAGGAGCAGCATTACCTTCAGGGCTGACGCCTGGGAGTAACTGAGTTAAAGGTTTGTGTGGCTCAGTCATGTCATTTTTAATGTAAACTGGGATTACATTAAGAAGTTCCTGACGGTCTTCCTCATGCACGACGGGAATAGATTCCAAAATCAGCTGCATCTGTTCAAGTTCATGGGCACCTAGAGAAGCAGACAAGAAGCAAAACGTCAGCGGCGCTTGAGAATATTCCAACTCAAGGCTATAGTGATGACCCAAAGGGGCATGGCCCAGAGGCAACACAGTCAAATAAGCAGGAAGTGTCCCTTTAATACCTCCAACTTTGCCCCCAATGCCCAGGTTGCCTTCGGCTGGAGAAAAAAGTCTCCCAAGAACAGTCTTTAAGTGGAGGAAATTCAGTCCAAAAACAAACTACATACAAATTGTAAATAAAAAGCCACACAAACCACGCTGCAGCAATTAACTGGACAGGGTAGGATAAGGAATTCCAGACTTGGAAGGCCAGCAAAACACATACAGTTGGGAAGACGCCAGGAACCCAGATAAGCCTCGACAATACCAGATAAATTCACGATTTGCTCCCAACAACTTTGCTGTGCACAGCCTCCCTTTTTAAAAACTGTGTTCCCGGCTACAGCTAATGAAGGGAATCAGGGCCCTTTCCTCCCCCGTAAGCCACGCAATCCACATTGCTCCCTTCTCTGTTCCTCCCTGCATGCCCTAGGATGAAGAGGGTGTGGGCCTGGGTCTTCCTCCGAATTCCTTCTTCCTTGCTCTACCTCTCCCCTGCTCTGCCCAGCTGGCCTTTGCCCTTCCCCAGCCAACGGAGCCACACTCTTGCTCCCTGTCAGCTGCTTGGCCTCTCCCTCCAAGTCAGATTCTGACAGGGGCATGACAGCTGCACTCCATCGATGAGCAATGCATTCAGAGTGGATAAAAATCGATGATTAAAAAAAATAATTAAAAAAATGGATTTTAGTTTAAACCGATTTGATTTAAATTGGATTTTTTTATTTTTATCAAACTTATTTTAATGAAATGCTTTTGGGTAAAAAAAATCTATCTAAAAATATTTTTCTATTTAAGATGCATTCGTAATTTAGTTTATTCGGCATGAAATGGAGCTTAGTTCTGCAGCATGAGGCTGTATCTTCTGCAATACTGAGACTGTCGGTGAGTCAACAGCGGGTCAGAGGAGGACAGAGATGACAGTTGCCCTTTAAAGATTAGGATTTTCATCGAGCTGATTTAAATCAAGCCTCTTCACTAGTGATTTAAATCGACTTGATTTAAATTAAATCCACTCTGAATACAGTTAAGTAAACGTTAAGTAAATAGGACAGTATTCTGCGATTCCTTATCGTGCCACTCTCAGCAGAGACCGCTGCCCCCCGGGGACTCTCCCGTAGCCGGGATGTCGCTACCACACCCATCTCTTGGCAAAAAGGGGCACCCATAGCATCCGTCACTGCATGTTTTTAAGCGGCAGGATTGTACCCGCTTGTCTTTACCAACCTGCGAAGAGAGTTTTGCCTGTCAGCATTTCAGCAAAGATGCAACCTGCAGCCCACATATCAATGGCTTTCGTGTAGTTGTTGGGCGACAGCAAGAGGCGAGGTGATCTGTACCATTTAGTTACTAGTCCTTCAGAAAGATGGCCCTAGAAGAGAGAGGGGGAGTTTGCTTTTGATTTGTGCCACATCCATTCAGCCCTCCTTCAAGCTCTTCGTGCAATTTACTCTGTTGCAGTGCCACAAGCATTTGAGAGAGATGTGGCAGTCTTTCAAGTCTCTGTGAGTTCCTCAGGCTTTGGCAAATGGGCCCGAGCCTAAGTCCACCCTAATACCAAGCCTCTATTCTGACCCAGTTTAGCCCGTGTTCATAGGGTTTTTTCTGTCCTCTATAATTACTGACTGAATGTATAAAGACATATAGATAACTCCACAAAGCATCCATACAAAGTCTTTTTATTGGTTCATTCGGCATCCTCAATATAACTTACAGTTACTTCAAGATTCATCTCAATGTCCAACTCTTTGCATAGCTGACTTTCTGGAGTAAAAGGATAGTTCTCCTTTTCATTCCAATAATAGTGGAGCAAGGGGGTGAAGCAGCAGCATGATGCTGGGTTCAGTCAAGAGTGAAGGAACCTCCCCCAACCCACCAAGGGTCAATTCAATGACCAATCAGGATTACAGATGTGGCCAGATGACATGGACTACATTTCCCAGAATACCTTAACTATATTTACCATGATGCATTCCCTTAAGGGGACAGCTCTCAATTCCTAACTAACTATACCAATTCCCCATTAACTATATACTGTCTGGACAGCACAGGATTATTGTGGTTGCCAGAGCAGGTTTTTTGCATTCTGTGGAAGAGCCTTCTTACATCATGAAATATTTGCACAATCAACCAAAGCTTTTAAACTAATTTTGTGCTATCTTTTGTTTAGGTAATCACGAGAGCCAGTTTGGTGTTTTGGTGAAGGAGTTGGCACCAGAAAACAGGCCTCCTTAGGCATGAAAACCAGACTGGGTGATTTCCCATCAGCCCCTCTCTCTTAGCCTAGCCCACCTTGCAGAGTTGTTGATGTGGGGAAAGTAGGAAGTGAGAGCATTATGGATGCTTGTCCTCTTGTTATGCATTAAAAAAGGCAGGATAAAAATCTAATGATGATGATGTATGCGGGCAAGGTAATAAAATCTGCTTTTCACAAAAGCCTTTCAAATTACTTTTTGTATATGCACAAAAACCTATGTAGGATCCATTAGAGACTCTTTAGCACTTTACTGTTGTATACATTGAATCAAGAGAGTTGTATCCCTATACACCTCAAATGCTTTAGCCTGTTTTAGGAATGACAAATATATAACTGAGAACCAATTATTTCATGGTATTCCTAGAAACAGACAGGGGACAATCCCTGGCCTTGAAGAACCTACATGACAAGTCTTCAGGAATATCAAAGTCTGCAGCAAAACTCCAAAATGCCACTATATTTCCTGCTGGAGGGATCGGTTTTATGGTGCTTTTATAATGATTCCAGCTAGACTTTTAAAGCTTAACGTTATTTGTTCTGTAAGGGAACGGAGACTATTAGACAGCCCTTGTGGTGCAAGGTTCATAAATCAATCAAACATGAGAACTGAAGCTGTCTTTTCTAAGACTATCAAGGGCTGCCTTCCTCAACACTTCCCCAAGTGTTAGAATTGATGGCTGGTTTTTGCACCAGTGATTAAAAACATCTCCAACAAATGCCGTAGATACCAGACTGTCCAAGAAAGAGATGGTATGTATCTAACCACGCCAAGATAAAGGAGTTAAACGGGGTTGACTGAAGAACAAGATTTTACACATTGCTTTTATTAAAGGGTACAGAACCTTGCTAAGGTTCTTGTGTGGTCTTAGCAAGATTCAAAATGCTCAAAGGGTGGAAGCGACTAACGCATGGAGGACGTGAATAGATATTAAGCACTAGCTCTATATCCGTGCTTTGCTACGAAACTATATGGTCGGGCTTAGTTTTTGGGGAGGAAAATAAGGGGAAAAAAATTCTGCCTCTGCCTACCAGCACCCATCGGTATTCATCTGGCTAGCGTCCTGTCAGTGTGTAAGAGCGTTGAGGGCTGTTTGGAAACTGAAACAGAATTTCCTGTGTGAGCAAGGAGAGACAGCAAGTAGCCTGGGCGTGGCTTAGCTTAACTGTTCTGCACTAAAGCTTCTTGGTGCTGGGAAACTAAAACTGAAACTTCTCTCTTCTGCTTATGTTTTGCATTTGGAGCAGATTTCTTTTCAGGTGGGGAGGGGGAGTAGAAGAACCCCTTAGCATCAGAACGTGTTAATAATATCCGAAATACTAATGCTCTGATGGTCATTTCAAAAAATCCTTTCTTAGTGAGCCTCCGTTCCTTCTGCCGCGACCTAAAGACCTGGTTGTTTCAACAGTCCGGCCTGGACTGAAGGGTAAGGGGTTTTATTTTTATCTTAAATTTTACTGGGTTTTAATTTTCACTGGGCTTAGTTCACTTGTTTAATGTATTTTTAATTAATTGTATTGCTATTTTTTTTATTGTAAGCCGCCCTGAGTCCCTAGGGAGAGAGAGCGGCATATAAGTCCAATAAAACTAAACTAAACTAAAAGCCAAGAGGAACATACGTGCCAAATTTCAAGTTTGTAGGCTTTACGGTTCTGGAGATTTTGTGGCGATGCGTGAGGGGTATTTCGCTTTTATAGAGAGAGAGAGAGATACCCTTGAGCAACTGGCCTCCAAATCTGACTGTCCCCTCCGTTTTAAAGGAGAACAGCCGTTTTTAATTTCCACTTACCTTATGAGAATAATGAGGGTCCATGATCCGTGCCAGGCCAAAGTCCCCGATTTTCAGCACCAAATCTTCAGTATTAATAAACAGGTTTGCTGGCTTGAGATCTCTATGCAGGACGTTGGCCGAGTGAATGTACTTGAGACCGCGTAGCAGCTGGTACATGAAGAGCCTGGCGTGTTCTTCCAGTAAGGGCCCCTGCTCCACCAGCTTTGCCAGGTCGGTCTCCATGTACTCCTGGACAATGTAAACACAGTTCAGTTCCGTCAGAGAGCCGACGTCGTCCGTCAGCTGGCTCCCGCTGGGGCCAAGGATTTCAAAAACTTTGACAATGTTGTCGTGGTCGAGCCTCCGGATAATTTTGATCTCGCGCAGGGCGTGCTTGACGCTCTGAGGGTCGGAAAGCATGATCTTCTTCACAGCCACTCGCTTGTCACAATCGTTATCGACAGCGGAAAAAACCAAGCCGTTGCCACCACAGCCCAGAGGTTTCAAGTCCATATACCGAGAACCTACATCGAAGCCATGAATGTTCATCAGACTTTCGAACTTCTCTGCCATTTTTATTTTTCCTTTTTTTTTTTTAAAAAGGATTTTGTGTATCCGGTTTCCTCCCTCTTAAAAACTATCCCCGCTTCTACGAATAGAGATGCTTCCACTGGTAGATTGCGAGGGTCTCTTAGGAGAGAACTCCGGTTTGACTGCTGGGTAGCTTCTTGATGCTCTCATTGCATGGTCAGCCAGCCAGGCCTGGTGTTTCCCCGCTTTCAGGATAAGCGCTTAAGACTCTTTACAGATCACGGCAGCGAGGAGAGAGAGAGAGAAAGAGGTTGCGGCATTCATAGTTCAGAGAAAGGTGCAGCACATCCGCAGACATGGAAAGGAAACACCAGGGAAAATCAAATGGAACGAAGTGGCATCTTGGGCGCCCTTCACTCTACTGTGCCAAACTGATTGATGTTTAACAAAAATGTGAATAAATAGGCATGTAATAGGCTTGTGTTAACATCCTCCTCACAGTGCAGATACATTCAGTGTTGGACTGGTCCTGAGCAGCTTCATTCTAGGGTGGATGGTTTTCCCCGTCTGTTTTACAGTCTGGCTCGCTAAGAGGAAGAGGCGGCTCTTTCTGGGTACCAAAGATGCTGTTAGTTAATGATCAGGTGGCTCCAGCTCACCACAATCACAATCAAAGCTACCATCCATCTTATTCTGTGAAAAACTGAAGAAGAAAAAGAAGAAAAGAAGAAAAAAGAAGGCACACGTAAGCAACCCAAATCATTAGACAGGTATAAAATTTAAATTGCATAGTGGTTTTACACACACACACACAGAACTAGGCATTAGGAACCCTTTGATCTGCTGGATAGACCAGATCCATCACTGATCTCATTCCAACCCAGCAGATTCTATCTCATTATGTTCTTTTCATGGATAGGAACGTCTATAAAAAGGCACAAAGGCAAAATAAATTCTCGCCTGTATAAATAAACACAGCGTCCATCCATTGGGGAAACATTCTGTACTTCTCTGTAGTTTCCCCCCCTCCCCAAAAGGTGAAACTTTAAAGAAACCGTTTCATTAATGATTACTTTCATTAAAAAAAATAAAATAAAACATGGTCCCACTAGGGGATACTTCCTAAAAAAAATAAATAAAGTGACAAAACGGTTGTAAAAACCAAAAGATTAAGTCCATTTTACAAAGAAGAATGAATCTGAAATAACTCAATTTGCCAATCAGTCCTGAATAGAACCTTCTGCGTCCATAATCAACAAGCATTCGTGTTGCACTGGGGTGAAAACAGAATTAGAAATCAAGATATTCTGCATGCCTAGCTCATTCCAGGAAATACATACTTAATAATAATGTGATTTTTTAGATAAAAGTGGAAGGTAGAACAGAGACTATATAACTGAACATAAAGGTAATCACGATACAGGATGTTTTTGCAGGGAGCAAATCTAGAAATATTGTAGTGGAGACCAAGAACCCCGATTATTTCTATGTAGATCTTTAAGTTATATAAAAAAAAATTCCCGGTAGTGGATCATACTCAACTGAATGGAATGTTAAAAATCCGTAAAGCTATTTTGTAGTACAATTAAAGCAACCCTTTTGGGGATCTCTATATACCAGCTCTGGTTTCCAGGGGCTCCTCTCCAACAGTTCAGTTTCAGAGATTGTGACTTCACCTGATGATGAAGTCACTTTCTATGGAGATGGCATTATTTTGGAAAGTCTTCTGTTACATACAGCAGAGGTCCGCAAACTTGGCAACTTTAAGACTTCTGGACTTCAACTCCCAGAATTCTGGGACTTGAAATCCACAAGCTTTAAAGTTGCCAAGTTTGGGGACCTCTGCATTACAGGGCTATCTTGTTTCGCTTCTATTCGCTTTTCACTTCAAAAACTTCCGGCTCCCATATTTGGCTGCAGGAACCAACTGCGTGTTTCTGAAATGTGGCTGAGGTTTTTAACAGGAAGAAAAGGCTTATTGAGAGAGAGAGAGAGAGTTCAGATGAAAAGGAACGGGAGAAAGAGTGCGTGGGTATAAAGGAGCTCACTAGCTTAAAAACGAATATATCAGGCGCAGAAAAACAACTGTCTCTAAAACATCCCACACTTGGCAGCATGAAAACCAAATCAAAAGTCGGACGAACGGATAACCGACTGTCAAGATGTAAAGGATGTTCTTTGATAGTCAAATAAAAGATATGCCTTTCAAATAACGTGCAAGTTTACACAGCCTTTTATTGCTAACTATGTGGATTGTCTACTCATAAGAGAAAAAAACCAGCCCAGTTCACATTTTCATCATCTCACAGAACTTCTGTTTGAAACTATTTTCCAGTGAACCACAAGTTCTTGATGCGCATTTATTCACAAAGTGGGCCTAGCAAAAACTTGGGGGTTGTTTGTTCCGATGCTAGCTATGCTTCAATCCTTGTCTTTAAAGTATTTTTCTTGTAACTGAAGAGGACAGGGACTTCCCTTCTGAGTCAGTCACTCCTGCATATTTCACAGCAAGAAAGAATACCATTAAATAAATATGGCTCATTAACTCTTCCCCACCCCCAAGTCAATCTCTGACCACAATATATATTAAGCAAGCAAACAAACAAATGCAAAAAGCTTTCTGGCTCTTCTACCTGGAAGAAGCTATACAAACTTACCCACAGCTTATGACATCATGAGTCATTAGGCTTCAAACTCTCCAATTCTAGGGACAGCCCTACCCAACTTTAAAACTGACTGGAACAAAACCTCCTGAAACAAAAAATGAGTAACATTTGTCCTGTGCTATTTCTCACCTCTTTTACATTTAACAATAAACCTCCCAAAGGCCAAAAGGGTGGTCAGGACAAATTGCGTTACCCAGCCTGAAGTCAAACGAGTCACGTTGGGAGAACCGAGTGAACTGGGCTTTTCAGGGCCTACCTTTGTTTGCTCAACTTACACACGTGGCTGACCCTCAACACAACCACTGGAGTTGTTGTGGTTATGACACAGCACAACTAAGCCTTCAAGAACAAAGAATATCATAAAGATGTCTATGACTTACAGCAGAGGCCACAATGGATCTCTCTCTCTCTCTCTCACTCACTCACACACATGCACACAAAGTTTTACAGTATTTATAGTCTGTTTTCAATTCTGCTGTTTTAAAAGTGTAGCTGGGAGTGGGTGGGTGTGTGGATGAAGCAACTATGACAACTTTATGACCTGTGGACTTCGACTCCCAGGATTCCTGTGCTGACTCAGGAATTCTGGGAGTTGAAATCCGTAAGTCATAGCCCTAGTTGCCCATCCCTGGTGTAGTCAGTAAGTCAGTTAGTTTTTTATTTATTAGCAGCTCCAAAATACACCCATTCTTCTAGAGAACAACTAGCTACATCCATGGCGCTGTTGTGCAGCTTTATTTTTGATCTGAATACAGATTTCCATGCCAGGCACAAAGCACACACACACACACAGTCACAGCTTTAAAGAGTTCAGCATGCTTTACAATACGGTCCTTCCAAACTGACCTTAATTTCCCTGCTTTTGTGCCCTGTAGGGAAGGCAGGCTGGCGAATAGAGGTAGTCCTTGACTTACAACAGTTCATTTAGTGGCCGTTCAAAGTTACAATGGCCCTGAAAAAAGGGACTTGTGATCGTTTTTTCCAGAGTTACGGACCTTCATAGCATCCCCCAAGGGTCGCGAGATCAAAACCCAGAGCCTTGGCAACTGGCTCATACTTATGATCACTGCTGTGGTCCCAAGACCACGGGATTCCCTTTCTGACAATCACAGCCAACGGGGACACCAGTTTCACTTAACAACCGGGTGACTCACTTATCAACTGCAGGGATTCCCTGAACAGAACGGTTGTAAAATGGGGGCAAGACTCACTTAACGAAACGTCCCACTTCAAACAGAAATTGTTGGTCCTAAGTTGAAGACTGCCTGCATTAAGGCTTATTTATTTAGGAAATTTAGAAGGGATGAAAAAAAGCTCCCAGAGTTATTAGCTTTTCATAAACTTATTAGATAATGAGGCCAAGTCTTTCTGGAAGAAAGAAACCAACTCTGGAATTGGTAAGAAAAAAGCTGTTATACAACCTGATAAAAAAAACACCAAAGCCCCATCTGTGTAACACGGTGAGGGTGCTTATGTGGATTTTTTTAAATATATACCAGCCACGTTGCAAACTGTAGGCAGTGAGTCATTGTAAGGACTCCTGAAACTGCAGCCCTTTCTCAACCTCCCACTTAGTCCCCACACATTCTGAAGGCCAAGCTATTGTTAATTTACCCATGCTCCCTCTGATTAAAAGCCATTTAATACTTTACTTTTCCCATTGTAAACCAAAGATTGTGCATCCCGTCAACACTCGTATTTCCAAGCTCTTGAAGAAAGAGATATGGGTTTGATTTTGGCCTGGTTTGCTTCCAAATAAACTTTTATTTTATAAACTGTGAATAGCTGGGACATGTTTCCCACTACTTCAGAAAGCGAGGCCGACCATACACAAAAAATTTAAAAAAGGGTAGCAGCATATAACAGAAACTATAACTAAACTGAATTTTTTTTCTGTGTGGGTAGGCTACTCTAGAAATTAATATACATTTCAGTGAGAATTTCTTGGGCTGACATAAACCTGAGCTGAGACTGATTTTAGTCTTGGGAAAGTACTGTGTTCACACAGCTTGCTAAACCACAGATCCAGCAGAAGATTCCAAGCTAAGAAATAGACAATAACTAAGCCACCTATTAGTCCACCTAGCCTAAGATGCTGGGTTACCCCAAACCATCTTTACTGTCCCAGTTCAGCTTTAACTGGGGCCAGCCTGATGTGGTAAAGGTACCAGGTTTGAAACAGGCAAGCTGGGAGTTCTAGTCCTGCCTTGGGCATGAAGCTAGCTGGGTGACTTGGGGCCACTCACTTTCTCTCAGTCCTAGGAAGGAGACAACGGCAAACCAATTCAGAAAAACAATACCAAGAAAACTGCAGACTAATCCAGTCACACCAGGAAACAAACACCAGCTTAAAACTACGTGCTCTTAACTGTGCCGATCTTTCCAAATGAATGAACGGCCCTTTTAGAACAACCAACTTATTCATTTATTTATTCAAACATCCCAGCCATGCATAAATCCCACAAGATCTCTGGAGAGAGTTCTAACCAAAATGACAGCTACTCTGTAAAGATGGTCATAAATGTAAGAACAGAGTTTCCTTCTAGAGGAGAATCTTGAGTTGCCATTAGAGTTTAGAAGGATCTAAGCCCTATCTTGGTTTGTACCCTTTGCAGAGGGGCTATGTAAGACTAGTATTGTTTGAATTAAAGACCCAACAAAGAGCACTTTCTTAAGACAAGACAAATTCCAATATTCAGTTATCTATCCACCCTTACTCAGGAGCCCAACACACACCCAGCTGTAAGCTGCTTCTCCCTCCTGGCCAGGTGCAAATGGTCTTCTGAAAGGGTTATACCCAGAGCAAAGACCACCCCTCTATTAGCCTACCCTGCTAATAGAGGGGTGGTCTTTGCTCTGGGTATAACCAAATGGGAGGGTTGCAAGAGGAGAGGAGTCCTTTTCAAAACCTTTTGAGCCAAGGCGGTTCCTATAATCCCATCAGGCCTAAGGACGCAATAGGCTGGGGTTTCTTGTTGTTGCTGTTGTTTTTTAAATTTTAATCTGCAAAGGGCAAGACCAGCAACATCAAGGAGGGAAGAGAGATCTAATTAGCAGCGACTTAAAAAAAAAAAAAGAGTACCACCACCACCACTGGATCCCTCTGTAACTTGACACAGATCCCCCCACCGGGCAGCTGCTGCGGCCAAGGAGGCCCAGCAATGAATGAAGTCTGTCCCGAAAGGCAAAGTGGGGGTAGGGAAGCCGCCAATGCTGCAGTCTTGGCTGGCTAAGGAGGGAAGGGGTGGGTGAGTGGGTTGTGGGGGGCAGGAACCACCAGAGACTTTCGCCAGGGATGTGTCACATCTGCCACCCTGATGCCAACATCTGCCTGGACACCCCCTTTCCAGGCAAAGAGGCAAGGAGACCCCACTTTATTTATTGAATTGAATTTGATTGGTTGTCCATCTCGCAGCAAACCACCACTTGGAAGCTGGAGCTTATTTTTAGGGGTGGGGGAAGAACTGTGGCTTTCCCCCAAAAGCCCACCAGCCTCTCTTGAAAGCCCCTTCCCCTCCAATGGCTCAGCCCCAGATCGTAAGTGGAGGAGGGGGGATCCTGGGCTTTGATGGCCACTTTTGTCCAAGAAACAAGAGTGGGCAGCCAGCAACTTCCTTTTCAGTTGGGGAGGGTGTCCCAAAGACAGCCCCAAATATCTCCCTCCCACCACTACTTTGAACCCCTCGCCTCTGTCCCCACGACCACCTTTCCCCGGGTTGGGGGGGGGGAGAGAATTCGGGAGGCCAACACGTGGCGTCAGAGCGCGTTCCCGGAATCGCAGCCGCACCCCAAACACGGCGTTCACACGACCGCCGAGCAGCCAACCCGGGTTCCCCCCCCGGGTCGTGGGAAGGCGGCTCAGACCACGCCACAAAGGGGAGTGCGGAGACCCCTGGCAGGACGCCCCCCCCAAAGGAGTCGGGCCCGAGAGGATCCGTCGTCTTCCAGGACCCGGGCAGAGCCGTCCCCGCCCGCCCGCCCTCGCCGCACTGCGGAAGGCTGGCTCGGCCGGTCTTCCCGGCGCCTCGGGCCCGGCGGGGCGCGCGAGAACAAAGCGCCTTTGTGCAAGCGGCGGCGGCGGCCGGGAAGGGAGGGAGGCAGGGAAGGCGCCCGCTCGCTCGCCCGCCGCGACGCCCACACGCCGCCCGCCCGCCTCGACTCACGGGGCTGCCCAGGCTCATGAGGACGAAGAGCAGGAGGAGAGGAGGACGCGCGCCGCGCCGCGCCACACGCCGCTCACGTCGTCGTCGTCGTCGCCGCCGCCGGTTCAGCTGCCGGGCCTCCCACCCGCGCGAAGGCTCTGCTCGGCGGAAGCGGCGCGGCGTCTCCCTCGGCGGCTCCGGCCATCTAACCCGGCGGAGAGGGCGAGAGAAAGGGGAGGTGGGGCTAGGGGCGGGGCCAAGGAAAGGGAACGCCCACCCGCCCCCCCACTCGGAAGGGAGGGAAGGAGGCTCCGCCCCGCTTTTCTTTCCCTCCCCTCTCACCGCCTCCACACCCTCGCGCCGCCCCGCTGGCCCGCGCGCGCGACGTGGCGGTTGGGCTTGAGGCGGGTCGAATAGGAGAGGGCAAAAAAGGGGAGCCGACCTCTCGCGCATGCGCAGCGCGTCCGGAGAGGAAGAGAAGGCGTTAACGAGCAATGTTAAAATAGCCTAAAATAGACACGGATACGTATATGTAAATATATGTGTGTGTATATATATATATATATATATGTAGGTATGTATATATGTTTATATATATGTATATATATATATGTGTGTATATATATATATATATACACATATACACACATACACACAACACACATATAGTATGTATGTATGTATATATATACGTATTGTACAGGTGTATGTATATTATAGGTATGTGTATTGTATAGGTGTATATATGTGCGTATATTATGTGCGTGTGTATAAAATGCCCTGTGACACACAAGCACATGTGTGCATATAATGTATATAATTCCATAAGATAAAATAGCCCATAACACACACAAGTGTACACATGTGTATATGGACACACATTCTATACATAAATGCTCCATAAAGCATCCTGTAACAAACAACCACATACAGAGATTTGTCTATGTGCACATTTCTCTATCCAACATACTTTTCTAATACTTTCATAAATGTAGAAGATACCCACAGATAGGGCTGTATGTATTTATCTGTATGCGTTTGCATATCTTGATGTATTTTGTCTATTATTCTTTCTAATCTATCATCTATGTCTGTCATCTATCTGTCAATATCATCTGTCTTCTGTCTATCATCCATCCATCCATCCATCCATCCATCCATCCATCCATCCATCCATCTCTATTTATCTATCTATCTATCTATCTATCTATCTATCTATCTGTTTTCTACCTATCATCTATCTCTATCATCTACCTACCTACCTACCTACCTACCTACCTAGCTATCCAACTTGGAGAAAACTTGGCCGGACAGTGGAAAACCTTACTTCTCACCATTCACTTAAGTTTCCTTATTTATTAGACTTCTGGACTGGTTGGTAACTTCAATTCCTTGGGTGGTGCACCAAATCAGTGCACCTGGCTGCCAGGGTGGCATTTATTTCTGCGTAAACAAGTTTAGGATTGCGGGGTGCAGCTCTCATCTCCACCGCACCTTTGCCATTCATAATCCTACCTGCTGTTGCCTGGTGACTCAAAAACTGGCTGCGTTTAGCCAGGCTTACTGGGTTTAGTGCAAATAGGGCTGTCATCTAAACAAATCTTTTTAAATAAACCCTTGCATCTGAAAAAAACAGCAAGTATCTTCTTCTGTTTTATTTCTTTCCTTTTATTCTGCTTTTCTTCCTCTCCCTGATACATCTGTTTTTTCCAAATGACACCTCTTGAGAGCTCAGATGTAAAATGGGGGCAGTGCAATCTTTTACACTGTTTAATTCAGCTTTTTGTGTGATTCCTATGATAGTGCTGCATCACTCATGGAGGAGGAAAACAGCCTTTTGGAAGGACAGGACATGCTTTGCGTGCAAGTCCAAGGTTTAACTGTTTTGTTAAACATGAACTATTTTGACTGAGCTGGAAAAACTCCAGGTTGAAACAGAACAGTTGCCAGATGAGGTAGAAAAACAGCTCCCAATCTCCCTGGGGTGATGATCTTGCTGGTACTAGGTGCCAAAACAGGGCATTTATGAGTTTTTACCTCTTCTAACCATCCCCTGCTCCAAACAAGAGTAAGACTTCATAACAGAACGATGTGGGGTCATATTATGTAACCAAACAACCCTGTGTCACCTATTAAGCCAAACCTAAATATAACCACCACATTAAATATAAAGAAGGCTAAACTAATGGCCACAGCTAGAACAACCCACCTTAAAACCAACAGTGGTGGATATCCCCTGCCTTTTAGCATCAGCCATCAACAGTGCAGGAAGAAGCAGTCAAGAAATATGTCACAGACCAGCCCTTAATAGAACAGCCGTGAAGACCTTGGAAAAGATACTCAGATGCCACGATGTGTCTTTATTACAGAGATCAGAATTTGTTAAGCCGTGTCCCAAAAGTTCCTTTTTCAAAAGGCAACTGGACTTTTTGTTTTTCCTTGAAGACGTTCCACTTCCAAGAAGCTTCTTGAGATCTGTTCCATTCTGAAGACCCTTCTTGGGTGAGAAGCAAAACATCTTCAATGAAAATTTTAAAAAATTAAATTAAAAAAAATGTCCAGCTGCTTGGGACAAGCATGACCTGGATGATTGAGAATCTCCATAAACATTTGGCAAGCCATGGTGTTCTCTGTGATACTGTATGGAAGCGAAAGTAGGATTTTGAAGAAGAAAGATAAGAAGAGCATGGATGGCCTTGAGCTTTTAGTGTTGGAAAAGACTCGAGAATACATGAACAGCCAAAAACAAACCAATGGATCTTCAAACAATCAATCCAGAGTTCTTATTCATCTCACGAACGACCATATCATATTTTCCTACATATTATGGAAGGACTTAGTTCTCTGGATAAACTCTAAAGTTGGGAAAGTTGGAAGGAAAGAGAAGAAGAAGATAACCAGTAGTAATGCCGTATGGACTCAGTTGCCGTAGCAATGAGTTAAATTGATGGAAGAACTGAAGGACAATTGTGGAGAAAATCTAACTATTTGATCGTTAAGAGCTGACAATGACTTATAAAGCATGAAAGCGATCAAGAAACATAAGCACAACATGGCTAAGTGCAAGCAGTGAACTCAGCATTGGGTTAAGCCATGGGTGTTTTTAATGATGGTTTATGAAATAAATCCCAGTAGTCCAAAGGGATGGTTTACAGTTCACAGCAAAATATGTAACTACGAAGCCCAAACTTAATAAAATATATTACTGTTTATAGCATATATAAGCCTATCAGATGCATTCCTTTTGGAAAATTCCAGATGTGTTTTTAAGGTATAATTTGGGGCCTGGAAGATTAAAATGGGGGGTTTGGATGACCTTAAGATAGTATATCTGGCCATTTGGCAAACTGGCTGCATGAAAGTAACACCTAATTATCTGGAATTCTTTCTGTTATCAGATTTTTATGATAGCGGACTGATAGAAAGACAGTGTGCAAAGTTAGGGGCTGAACCTATTCCTACAAATAACAAACCTTATTGTTATTATTGTGCTAAAACATTTGTTACCTAATCAAGGACGGTCATAACGCTTTTAGGAAACATCAAATCAAGAACAGCAAATGCAGACTTTACAACCAATGACAGTTCCAATCCATTAAAATCAAAGCCCCAGGTCAGGGAACAGAAACGAAACAATCCAATCCCTGGCAAGGCCAAAATTAAATTGGCACAAAAAGATCTCCCTCGATATTTTTAGAACCACATGAGGGAAGGGACCAGACAGAGGTTCCAAAGTCACAATTTTAACCAATCACAAAGAAAATCGTCTTACCCCATCCTGCTGCCTAAACTTCAGACCACGGAATACAGAAGAGAATCCGGGATGAATTTCAGAGGTTGCGTACACTTGGTTGGTTAATTAAACCACCGTTGGCCGTGTCCACAATTTACATTGTCACAAACATGGTTTATGATAAGATATGATAAGAAAGGCATTATACAACACATTAAGGTCACACCAAATAAACAACGATAAAGTTTAGGGCAGCGTTTTTCAACCTTACCAACTTTAAATGTATGGACCTCAACTCCCAGAATTGGGTAAGGAATTCTGAGAGCTGAAGTCCACAGCACATCTTAAAGTTGCAAACAATGTTTGAAAAATATTGCAGTGGGTCATCCTGCTTACTCGCAACAGCTGAAATCACCCCATCAGGATACTCTGGAAGAAAGGAAATTAGAAGCCAACCAATAAAAAGGCAAACTATTTTATCATAAAAGAAGTTAGGGCTGGTCCATGCCCAATCTGATTGAAAAAGGCAGGAAAAACTACTGCACCAAATGGTGGATATGTATCTATCAATCAATCAATCAATCAATCAGTTGAGTCAACATTTTGAACCGGATTTAGTTTAAACTTGGTATCCCTCAAGTATGAACTGTTTTTGCACATCTCTCACAGATTTCCTAGCCAATTGAGGCACTGAATCAGCTCTCCAGGAAAAAAAAACCTGTTTCTTAACCATCATCACCTTAGCTCAAGTGGAGATCACAGTTCAAAGCTATTGCAGAAAGTTAACAGATAAAGAAAAGGATAGGGCGATAAAGATGATCAGGTTGTCAGAGGTGTGTACATATTTTTCACAAAACCCCTGTTGAATTAGATTAGGAAAATTCCAAAGTTTCCAGCGATGCATAACAGAAATCTATAGGCTATATTTAATTTAAAGAGGGATGGGCCGAAGGCAGAGACAAGTGGAATGAGCCTGAATTTTTTTTTAAATTGATCCTGCCTTTATTGTTTTTATAAATAGCTCCAGGCAGCGAACCTCTTTAATACTCTTTCCTCCTATGATTTTCCCCACAACAACAACAATGTGAAGTGAATTGAGCTGAGAGTGAACAACAGGCCTAAAATCACCCAGCCGGCTTTCATGCCTGGGGCCAGATTAGAACTCTCAGTCGCCTGGTGAATGGCCCAAAGTCACCCAGTCTGCTTTTGTGTCTAATGCTGGACTAGAACCCACTGTCTCTTAGTAATTTGACCAAAAGTACCACTCAGCCAACTTTCATGCCTGAGGCTGGACTAGAACTCTCAGCCACCTGGTGAATGGCCCAAGGACACCCAGCCAGCTTTCATGGCTAAGATGGAACTAAAACTCATTTCCTGTTTGCTAGCCTGATGCCTTAGCCTTTAGACCAAACGGATGTCAAAGATTTGATAGTATTTAATAGTTACAGCTGTGGAGAGTCCAAAAGTGTTGGTCCCAAAGCAGATTTTGTGGTATTTTTTTGTGTGATTATTCCATTGATTTAAGGCAGAGGTCTCCAAACTTGGCAACTTTAAGATTTGGGAGTTGAAGTCCACATGTCTTAAAGTTGCCAAGTTTGGGGACCCCTGATTTAAAGGAAACTTAGAATGGAAGCCAATGAGTTTAGTGACTGGCTTTTCCTGTACAACCCGTAGTTTTTGCTCAAGTTTTTTCCAGGTGACTCATGTTTTCCATCTCTCCCACGGTACACACTTCTGTTGACCCTGATGCTCCATTAACCCTGTTCACCTCCTGGCTCTCCCAAGCCTGTCAACATTTCCTCAGTAGGGCACTTTCTGCAGAACAACATAAGGCCTGTCTTTTGCGCAACCCTAAAGTAGAATGAAAGGTGGTATAAGAAGCGAAGAAAAACGGCTTCTCCTCAAGTCCTAGGAGGTATCATTTGCTGTACCCATCTGGACCTGCTGTATTTTGCCTGTATCATTGCTCCATCTTCTGTGGCCCACAGTAACATTGCAAGGTCTTCTTCTACAAGACTTTGACCCAGGGCTTTATCCAACGTGAACTGCTTTTCTCTCTGAAAAGCAACAAGGGATCTACAATCAGGGGTGGGATTCTACCGGTTTGCACCGGTTCACGTGAACCGGATGTTAAAGTTACAGCTGGTTCACTGAACTGGTATTTCAACCAGCCCCGCCCCTCCGACCCTGCCCATCCCAGGAGTCTCTACACAGCCCATTTTTGATGGAGATAAGTGCAGGGTCTGCGCAGAGGCTATGGGATGGGGAAAACTGGGCCTTCTGGAAGTCCGGAAACAGGCTTGTTTCTGGCTTCCAGAGGGCCTCCAAAGCCTGGGGAGGCTGTTTTCGCCCTCCCAAGGGTCCAAAGGCCTCCCCCGGGCTCTGGAGGCCCACCGGAAGCTAGAAACAGGAAGTTCTGGTAGACCCCGCCCACCATGGCCATGCCCACCCAGCAACCGGGCAGCGAATCAGTCGCTGGGATTTTTGCATCCCACCCCTGGCTACAATCCTAAGTAGAGAATACATCTGTAGACTCCCAGAACTGTACATTTGGAAGGATCAGCTGGTTCAATCCTTCACCAATGGACAGGAAAATTAATGAAGCTACCCTCCAGAAGTTGCTGTGCAACTTCCTCTTAAAAACCTCCAGAGATGGAAAACCACCTCCATGGATACACCCTTCTGCTCTTGTACAACTCTCGCGACCATTACGTTTCCCCTTATAGCTTTAGTCCTAATGTGTTGAATGGGGTTACTCTCAACTCAGGCTATATAGAATCTCACCCTCAGGCCTAGTAGAACTAGGATGTGTTAGAACCAGGAAGCTTTCGACCCAAACCTTTGATTAGATTCACACAAAACTAATCATGCGGCTCGTTGACTTACAGCTTTGTGGGATGGAGAAACTCTACCACTGCAGCTTAGTCAATCAAGTACAGTTACAAAATAAGGACTCAACCGGCTGTGCCTTCCAGAAGAACGAAACAACCATGCAGAAGGAATGTGATAAATAGAATTGAAAGCACAATAGCTCTCATGTAGCAACCAGCAACTAGTAGTGTATTCCGAGACTGGCTGTGGTTTTTTTTATTTTTATTTTTATTTATTTTTATTCATATTTATATGCCGCCCTTCTCCGGAGACTCAGGGCGGCTTACAATTTTTGGGATACAACCCAATGCGCTCAGCAATAGCCTTCCTTCCATTGTATATGCCTGCTTATTACTAAGCGGCATTTTTACAAAGTCAGCTTATTGCCCCCAACAATTTTGGGTCCTCAGTTTACCTACCCCGAGAGGATGGAAGGCTGAGTCAACCTTGAGCCTGGTGGGATTTGAACCTGCAGTAATTGTAGGCAGCTGGAGCTAAGTGCTAGGCATTTAACAGCCTGAACCACCAAGGTGTGTGTGGTTGAGATTGAGGTAATACCTAAGTGGAATTACTGAGACTGGATTCATTTGTTGTTGTTCAGTTGCTAAGTCATGTCCGACGCTTCATGACTCCATGGACCACAGCCCTCCTGCCCTCTGCTATCTCCAGAGTTTCCCAAATTCATGTTCATTACGCCGATGACACTATTTGGCCATCTCCTCCTCTGCTGTCTCCATCTCCATTTGCCTTCCATCTTTCCCAACCTAAGCGTGTTTTCCAGTGAGTCCTCTCTTCTCATTTGGTGGCCACCAGAGGTGGGTATTCAGCAGGTTCTGACCAGTTCTGGAGAACCGGTAGTGGAAATTTTCAGTGTTTCGGAGAAATGGTAAATACCACCTCTGACTGGCCCTGCCCCCCATCTATTCTCCACCTCCCGAGACCCAGCTGATTGGCTGGTCTTCTTTTGTTGCCCTGCAGAGGAAAATGGGGCTGAAAAGCAGGTTAGTGGGGTGGGGAGGGAATGGATTTTGCAGTAACCTTCTCCTGCCACGCCCACCAAGCCAAGCCATGCCCACAGAACACCAAGCATACCAAGCCATGCCCACAGCTGATCAGCTGTATCTTCTTTGGTTGCCTTGCACAGGAGAAATGGAGTTGGAAAGCAGGTTAGTAGGGTGGGGAGGGAATGGGATTTTGCAGTATCCTTCCTCTGCCACACCCACCAAGTCACATCCACAGAATGCCACGCCTACCAAGCCACACCCACAGCTGATTGGCTGGGTCTTCTTTTGTTGCCCTGCACAGGAGAACAGAGCTGGAAAGCAGGTTAATGGGCTGGGAATGGAGATTTTACAGTATCCTCCCCCTGCCACGCCCACCAAGTCATGCACGCACCAAGCCACGCTCACAGAACTGGTAGTAACATTTTTTTGAATCCCACCACTGGTGGCCACAGAGCTTCAGCTTCAGGATCTGTCCTTCCAAAGGACAGTCAGGGTTGATTTCCTTTAGGATCAACTGATCGGATCTCCCTTCAGTCCAAGGGACATTCAAAGGTCTTCTTCTCCAGCACCGCTGGATTCATACTGTGGCCTTAATTTGATTAGTACATTAACCCATCAACTGAGTTTCCAGACTCCTTATGCCTTCCCTCTGGTCAGTTGGTCACTAGGGAAGTACAAGAACAACACGTTGTCCACCCATGAGCATTTCCTCCCAATTCTTTTTCTCCCGGGGAGACATTTCTAAAGCTAAATTCTTTTCGTCAGATTGACTTAAGAATTGGTAAGAAAATAAAAATGCCTCGATCCAGCCCTACTTATTACTCTTCCCACATTTGCCCATCATCATGGCTTCTCCACTGAAACTGAGAAGATTGCTTGCTTGGAGATTTTCAATTACGAGCAGCGTTGATACTATTGTATGTTCCATCGCTGCCTAACAAACACTCTTTGCAAGAATCCGAGGTCATTCAGATTAAAAAAAACTAGGGAGCCTTGCATTAGGAATTCCCTGAAGTCTATAGTGGAAACATTTCTGGCAGGAATTTGCTATCGTGTTCCAGGTCTCCCACATTGTTGAACTTCTTCACAAGTAAAGAAAAACACGATCCAATCTTTCCTCCTGCTTCAAACACAAGGGCCATAGTCAGGTTCTCTAGTAGGTTTTTCCGAATGGAGGGGGCTCACTTACCATATTTGGATAAGTTGCCAAGGACAATTAGAGCTTTGTGGTTGTTTAAATGTGTGTGTGTGTCCAAAATCAGAGACGATGTAGAAGTAGCATCCATCGTGGACACATTTCTTCTCGTACATTTTGCACGTAGTGTGAAATAAAATCTACCAGGTCATTACTTAATTCTCTTCTCAAGATGCAATCCAAACATTCGGTTTTTATGAAGCATGTTTCATTCGACTTGAGTGTCGATTACTTCAGTGTAAACATATTCCGGATGATCTTATTAATCTTCGGCAATTTTTCCTTCTCATGGTGCAACCACGTTGGCCAACTAGCAAAACAGGTTACATACAGGGATTTATAGTAGGTTCAACCATGTGAGCTGCAGCGCGGTGTCATTTCTTTTCACTCAAAATTAGATTGAAACCCAAGGTCACAATGAAGTAAATCCAGACCCAACCAGAGAGTTATGACATATTATTGGTAACAACATATAAACCCTTTCCAGAGGAAGAAACATGTTACATTTCTTCTCCTGTGAACATTTGCAATAAGGATACGTTTTGGCAACAACCGCACTATAATAAACAAATTACCTCCCAAACGCTGTTTAATTTCCTGCCCTTTGCAACCTGGCCAGCCAGTTTCCAACAAGCAAAGTCAACTAGGGAAGCCACATTCACTTAACAACTGTGACAAAAAAGTCATAAAATTGAGCACAATTCACAGCTTGCTTAGCAACATAAATTCTGTTCCTAATTATGCTTCTAAATCAAGGACTACCTGGATGGCTCCTGTCTCTCTTATTTGAGGCTCCAGACAACCTGTGAAGGTGCACCTACCTTACCAGGCACAAGAAAGCTCAAAGCTGTGAAAATAATTTCCTTGCTCAGCCTTCTCACCACTACACCTTTTCTCCGAGGTAGATTCAGCATTCACAGGCAAGCCATCTTACTGTCGTTCTTCCTTACCCCAAAGTATTCTGTTTTCAGCATTCCTGCTGTTTGCAACTGTGCTCAGGAGAAATTTATGGTAGCCCACCTGAGCTTGATATTAAAACACGGAGAGGGAGAGAGAGTTCTTATGTCTGGTACTAAAGATATTTAACTGCAACAAAATCCAGCCCCTTACCTGCGGTTTTATGGCAGCAATATCTGTCTCACGTTATTGGGAAAGAAACATACTTCCTTCTAGGTAAAAGATGTAACATTAACTGCAGTTTAATTACCGTTGGATTGAACTACCCAGATAAAATTCATTGTCGGGAAGTTGTGGCTTAAGAAAGGAATTGCTGGAGTTCTCAGGCCAAAGGCATATTTCGAAATCCTCTAGAAACTGGATTTCAGAGCCTCAAGGAAAGATCCATATAAAATCTGTAATGCAAGCATTCCATTTATGGACACAGATGTAGGTGCTTTATTAGGTAATCACCTTTGTTCCTCCCCAGTTGCTGCTTGGAAATATAGAGGCTTTTTAAAGCAGAAAGAAAAGGCACCAATAGATTTAGTTACGGGGCATCAATTATACTTTTAAGCATTTCTTACAGAAGTTAACAATACCCGTAAACCAGCCTACAGGAAGCCCTGGAGGAAATTTCAGCTGTGAACCTGTGAATAGAAGAGATGCATTCCCCGATTGGCTTAAAGTGAAACCAGGAAACTCAAGTCAAATTGTTAAGACTGTGCAAAACCAATATTCCACCCCGGACAGTGGAGTTCAGTTGTCCAAGGTGATCTGATTCTGAGTTAAATTAGTGCCAGCTTTAAAGATCAGTTTGTGCTATGGCATTTGAGACAGTCTGGGCTCTTTGAAACAGAAGCAATCAATCAGTTTTGTTATCATCCTGGATGAAGGCAACAGAAAACCACTTCTGTATGGATGCCAAGAAACCCGTATGAATTTGCCCACGAAACCCCCAGAAGTTAAACTTTTTAAAGGAGTTACATTTATATTAGTATAAATAGTAGCATATTATGTTGCCAGAGACGGTAAACTTCCAAAGCACCCGAAGTCAGTATAAGAAGCAATAAGGAACTAATCAAGGAGAAAACGAACCTAGAACTAAGGAAAATTTTTCTAACAGAATAATTAATCAGTGGAACGACTTGTCTCCAGAAGTTATGGGTGCTGCAACACAGGAGGGTTTTAAGAAGAGATTGCACAACCATTTGTCTGAAATGGTATAGGGTTTCCTGCCTAAGCAGGGGGTTGGACTAGAAGACCTCCAAGGTCCCTTCCAACTCTATTATTCTGTTAAACCCTTTCCCCTTTGAGATACATCTTCTCTTTTTAGAAAATAGTGTTAAGGACAGAAGGTACAATAAATCCAGAACCTAGGTTTTCGGAGTGGTCAATAGACCCCCAAGGGATAGGCCCCTGTGTTGTAACTATTATTCATATTACTAATAGTTAAGGTATATTATTAAATTATGTTCATATAATAAATGCTTGAGGGTTGATGAACAACCTCCAACTTCTTGAAGAGTTGAAGAGTTTGGGGACTTCTGATCTAGAATGTCCTCATTTCTCCACTGTTCCACTTGTTTCTCACCCCCTTGTGCCCTTCAACCCTTCTTCTCTGGAGAACAGACCATGCCTGTTCCAATGTCTATGGAGATTCTCCATCATCCAGGTCATGGTTGTCCCAAAGATGCTTTTTCGAAAAGGCAACTGGATTTTCTTGGTTTTTTTTTTTTCTTTGAAAACATTTCTCACTTCTCATCCATGACGTTTCTTCACTTCTTGGATGAGAAGTGAAACATTTTCAAAGAAAAACTAAGGAAGTCCAATTACATTTTTGGGGAGAAAAAACCACCTTTGGAACATGCCTTTTTCTGGATTCTGCTGGCCACTTTCTAGGTGCAAGACTTTGCCATTGAAGTAGACTCTCTTGTTCCTCCTGTAGATTCCAAAGAAATGAAGGTCTGTATTCCTAGTGTGCTATCATATCACATGTCAACCTTTATGACAGCTTAATTTAAGTGACCCTGCATGGAATGGGATGTCCCATCTCTGATTTATAACCCAGCTTTGGTTTATGTTGCCATCAACCCCCAAAGGCAAAGCTTGGATGTTGACCTGAAACCCTCAGGTGCCTGATAACTCGATTTATTTTTGCACTGAGCAAAGTCCTAACTGCAGCTTATCATAAATACATAATTTCCAATAGCTGCACCACAGTTTCATCTGTGTGATGATCATAGCACATCAGGAAGCCAAGGATATTGCTCCCCCCCCATCCCTCAAATGCTTTTGTTTACATCTTTATATGATTTTTATGATTTTATCACAATGGATCACCTTGATAATCTTTATTCATTGACACTGCTTCCCTGTGTCTGTCTGTATCGCTTCACGTATTAATTTTCTGCACGCAAGGAAAGTACAGACTGTTCTGCTGCCTCCGAGCCCCTCATTCTGTTGTAAAGGATAATTTGATTTGGGCTTCAGATATGAGCATTGCAAACAAGAGACGGAGAATTCCTGTAAATATTTCCCTGCATATTTTTAGGAAATGCAGCGGGGGAGACAGAGAGAATTAAAATAATTCAAGGCTTGATGTTCTGCCTCTCCAAACCCGTGAGAAAAGTCATAAGATACCAAGAAATCATTCAGCCATCATCCTGTTCTTTGTACTAGCTTAGGGTGACTTTTAGTCTGATAATGATTGTCCAATATAAGCACTCAAGTTGGGGTTATTTTTTTAAGGTGCAGTACACAAATTTGAGGTGGTAACATTTAGTGGCTATCATTTAATATAATTAATCTCCTGGGATCTGGAGAATATTCAGCTATTACTTGTTGGAGGTGGCAAGATCAAGAGAGGTTGGGCTGTTTGCATTCATGTTTTCTGCAGCACGAAGCTGGTTATGGTTGAAGAAGAGAAGTCATTGGACTTCATGCTCTGCTGTGCCAGGAATAAATTTCCCTGTTGAAATGCAGAATATCTGCAAAGAGCCATCAACAAAAGACAAACAAAAGAGACACAACTGAGGTGGAATTAACTGGTGCACTGTAACAATCGGGTATCATAATGTTCGTAGGAAGTGCTTCTTTTCATTTCTAGAGGTGGTGCCTGTTCACTTGAGTGGAGAGCATCCCTTATTAGAGAGGTTTCAGCTTCTCATTTTGGGAATGGTGGTGGAGGTGGGGATGAGGACAATATAGCCTTTGTAGGAATAAAATCATCATGGCTTATGTAAGCTTGCGAGCAGTGCCGAATTGAAGGAAGGCATTGAGGCACCACCACTGCTCCCCCAAAATCAAGAGTAAAATGATGATGATGAGGATGATAATGATGATGATGATGATAAGGAGGAGGAGGAGGGGAAGGGGAAGAGAGGAGGAGAAGAGAAGAAGAGCCTTGGTGGTGCAGGCTGATAATAGCCTAGCACTTAGCTCCAGCTGCCTGTAATTACTGCAGGCTCGAATCCCACCAGGCTCAAGGTTGACTCAGCCTTCCATCCTCTCAGGGTAGGTAAATTGAGGACCCAAGATTGTTGGGGGCAATTAGCTGACCTTGTAAAAATGCTGCTTAGTAATAAGCAGGCATATACAATGGAATGAAGGCTATTGCTGAGCGCATTGGGTTGTGCTCCAAACATTGTAAGCCACCCTGAGTCTCCGGAGAAGGGCGGCATATAAATATGAATACAAATAAAATAATAATAAAAAAAGAAGAGGAGGAAGGAGGAGGAGGTGGAGAAGAAGAAGAAGAAGAAGAAGAAGAAGAAGAAGAAGAAGAAGAAGAAGAAGAAGAAGAAGAAGAAGAAGAAGAAGAAGAAAACAACTTTGCTTAGGACTTTCGATGTTGCACTGCACTAAGCATTGGCTTAGCAGGTGACATAACCCCAGACCTTGTTGCTTATGTTTTACAGCAAGGGTCTTCAAACTTGGCAAATTTAAGACTTGTGGACTTCAGCTCCCAGAATTCCTGAGTTAACCTGACCGCAGGAGGAATTCTGGGAGTTGAAGTCCACAAGTCTTAAAACTGTCAAGTTTGCAGACCCCTGTTTTACAGCTTAGCCTGCGCTTAACCAAGCCAGCTGCAGCACAAAC
This sequence comes from Naja naja, assembly GCA_009733165.1. Classification (NCBI taxonomy): domain Eukaryota; kingdom Metazoa; phylum Chordata; class Lepidosauria; order Squamata; family Elapidae; genus Naja; species Naja naja. The sequence goes on from CM019163.1 coordinate 6,767,646, forward strand.
CAGTAAAGCCAATCAACTCAATTGCTCTTTAACACACAGGGAAAGCTATCCAGAGGACATTACATCCCCATAATGTCCAAGAGTCCATTTTCAGCAAAAGGCCATTTACTGCTTTCACAGGAGGCTAGACTAAATACCACTAAACAGAAGAAGAAGAAAACCAAAAACCAAAAACCAAAGCTTGCAAATAAAAAGACCAGCCATTTTACTCCACAATTTTGTCTCTGGAAGCTTTGCAAGGCACCAACGCTGATTGTACTGTCGTCTGTAACATTGCCTTCAAAGTTATCTATCATCACAAGGCATCTGTGTGACACTGGAACAAACAGGGTTTGGACTGTAACCAGGAGTCCTTTTTCTCATTGTATCTCGCAAACAAAAGCCTTCACATCATGTCTAGAAGCAAACAAACTTCCTTTTGCCTTCCCCATTAATAATGGCAGGGAGACAACTTTCTTTTCATCTTCCAATAACTAACAGTTGGCATAGCCTAAGACAGGGTTTTTTTTCCTCTCTCTCTATTTTTAAATAGTGGCTTTGAAAGCAAACGGGTGTTTAACTGTGAAGAAGACTGACTTAACTTAGGATTGTCCCTTTCAAGTCTATTTTGAGGATAAAGGACCACAAGAACCTGGAAGAATCAGCCCTTGGAGGGATCCAACCTGAATGAGCTCCTGGGCAGAAAATGAGCATGAGACTTCCTGATCATAAGTCTCCCTTCCTCCTTCAGTTCTTTTTAAATAGCATTCATTATGATACCTGGAGATTCAGCATCTGCTACGATGATGCAAGTGTATATTTCATCTCTGGCAATGCATAGCTATAACTCCAGCATATTTTTTTTCTTTAGTCTGGTTGGGGCTTGAGCAGGACAGAAAGCCAAGGAGTTTTACTTACCCTTCTTGTAAATGGCTAGGACTTGCTGGGATCCCATGGTTGGGTCTTAAATTTTGCAAATAAATGGACCCAGATTGAAACTTTTAAGACCAAATCTCCCCACAGAGCATAGGAAAAGGTCAGCCAGAAGACGGTTGATCAAAAATAACCGATCTAGAGAGAGAGAGAGAGACAGGAAAGTTCAAGGGGTGAAATAGATGGCCGGTTCTATATCAGCAGAATTCATTGTAATATTTAAATGAGAAGAGGTGGGCAATCCATTTGTGCCTATGTCTGCCTCCCCTAGAAACCACCCACTTATTAGCCTGAGCCGATCCAATCCTGGAAGGCAGCAGAAATGGAGGTGGAGGACTCACAGCTTTTAAAAGAGTCTCATGGCTTCTGGTGTCATTAGGAATGAATAAGAGTGCACCAACAGTGGGTGAAAAGGAAGGAAGGAAGGAAGGAAGGAAGGAAGGAAGGAAGGAAGGAAGGAAGGAAGGAAGGAGAAAGAGGGAGAGAAGAAATAGGGAAGGCAGGCAGGCAGGAAGGAAGGAGAAACAGAGAGGGAAGAAATAGGGAGGGAGGGAGAGAGGGAGAGAGGAAGGAAGGATGGAAATGGAGGAAAGAAATGGAAGGGAAAAGAAAATGAAACAGGAAGGAGGAGGAAAAATGAGAGAAAGAAACAGGAAGGAAGGAAGGAAGGAAGGGAAGGAAGGAGGAGATGAAGGAAGGAGGAAGGAAGGAAAGGAAGAAATGGAGGAAGGAAAGGAGAAGGAAGGAGAAGGAGGAGAAATGAGGAGGAAGGAAATGAAGAAGGAAGGAAGGAGGAAAAAGGAAGGAGGAAGGAAGGAAGAAATGAGGAGGGAGAAGAAATAGGGAGGGAAGGAAGGAAGGAAGGAAGGAAGGAAGGAAGGAAGGAAGGAAGGAGAAACCAAGAGAGAAGAAATAGGGAGGGAGGAAGGAGGGAAGGGGAAGGGGAAACAGGGAGGGAGGAAGAAGAAAAGGAAAGGGAAGGAAGGAAGGAAGGAAGGAAGGAAGGAAGGAAGGAAGGAAGGATCTCTGACTGTCTCAGGGCTGTATGCAATAAAATGAAAATTAGAAAAAAAAATCAATGTGTGCTAAGAAAGAAACATCAGTGAGAGGAAGCATCTGTGCTGAGCAGACCAGATCAACGATCAGCAACAATTTATTGCACACTGAAGTTTGCCCCGGGTCACTTTTTAAAAAAATATCCAGTTTTATTAGGTGATAAAATAAGAGCAGGTCCCTGTCTCTGTGCAGTTGGTTGGATACTGTTGGGGTGGGTTCTCAACCTTGGCAGCTTGAAGAGCTTCAACTGCAAAAATTCTGGAAGCCAAAGTCCAGACATCTCCAAGTTGCCAAGATTGAGAAAACATTAGTGTAGGTAGGTTAGTCCAAAGTTCCCAGGGATGTAATACCAAGGCACTAGATGGGTATATTAGAAGCCAGGAGAGGTTAAGGCAGACACGAAGCCACAGGGAAAGAACTCATTACTGCTTTCATCTCGTGGGAACAGGGAGAAGCATAATTTTCTCCACTTGTAGAAAAGTGAGTCCAGATTTCCCTGTAGAAAGCTAAGCTATGTTGCAGGCCATCTTCCCAAAGCGCATCTCACAAGATTGGGTGGCAGAACCACTGCTCTTAAAACAACTACCAAGGCACAACCTCAGCCTAAGTACCCAAAGTTGAGTAGCTGGTTTTCTAGACTTGGTTTTCTAGCATAGCCTGGACTATTGGATAATGGCAACTCATTCTAGCACAAGTGCTGAACCATTTTGCATTCTTTTTGGTCAAAAATATGGGTTTTAGTTGAACGAGCAAACAAGCAAAGTAGTAGCTGAGGACTGGCCAACTTTTCCCAACTTGGTGCTCTCCTACTAAGTTTCACTTCATTCCCATGATCCTAGACTGCTAAGGATTGTGGGAACTGAAGTCAAATGCATCTTTAAAGAAGGTTGGCCACAGGTCCATCTATCACACTTTTAGAGGAATGTCCATCATTTGGAGTGGCTGAACATGTTTCTTCCCCAAGGGAAGCCCAAGATATGCCTCAACGGATGGATATGCCTCAACATGGATTCCTAAGACCCTTAGCAGCTGCTCAGGCATCCCAAAATCTGAATCTAGGACTTGTATTGCCTTGACTAAATGTTACAGCTACAATTTGAAAGATCTCTGCAAGTTTGAGGCACAGGTCTTGGTTCTTATCCGTCCCAAGGAATGGAAAAATCTGCCTTGAGCCAGGGAAATAATCCATGGTGGGAAAAAAAAAGCAGAGAAGGATGAGTGCCGTGTCCACTGAGAAAGTAAACCTGCCCATGTTGGGTGGTTTTTAACATAGCCTGATTTTATCCAGCTGGGCTTCATAAATAAATATTACTCCCTGCCTTTTGTTCCACACTGATTCAGCTTCTTCCTATTTTGCTCGGAAAACAACGTTACTTAAGCAACTCTGGCTGAGATATAATTGGAGCTTCTTATTCCTTTCTTCTTCTTCTTGGGGGAGGAAGGGTCAGTTAAACAAGACCCAAGATATGAGAAATTGCAAACTGCACTTATTATTGCAAAAGGACACACTATGCTGAAACAAAAATTTTCCGAGCCAGCTGCTATGGCGAGAATTTAGGTAGCTTAGAATTGGGGCCCACAACCTTGGCAACTTTACAACTTGTGGACTTCAATGGCTGGCTGAGGAATTCTGGGAGTTGAAGTCCACAAGCTTTTAAGTTGCCAAGGTTGGGGAGCCCTGACTTAGAACATTTCCTCCATACAGGTTGAGAATGGAAGATTTTCTCCTCTGTAAAACCCTCAAAGCCACCCAGAGTCACATGATAGTCAGATAGGTGACATATAAATGAATAAAATCTGTAGTTTGTAGACTACAGACTACTCAACCACTAAAATGCAGACTATTTACAGCTGGTATTCATTGCATGATAATATTGATAGCAACATTGATAGGTAACCTGTGTGGAAAAGCCTCCAATCTCCCCTATAAATTTTCATGGTTTTTTTTCTCCCCAACTGTTCCTTCCTCTGGAAAGGGAAAGCACATGAACCCAGGAGAAGCGTGTTTGAGACCTTCCAAGTTACAACCTGCCTACCAGACCGATGTGAACCATACCAATAGCATCTCTGTGCCATCTTCCACAGTTTAAGAAAGTACCTCCTGAAGCTGGTATTTGTGCCACTGAGTGGAGGAAAAAGAATACTTCAAGCCAGTATAAGGAGCATTGTTTTGGATCTCTACAGCTCTTTATCAACAAACCTCCGGTTTTATTTTGCAGTTGTGAAGCAGGTGAGCTAGACTAGAGAGAGAGGAAGTAGTCAAGGCAGCTTGACCAACTCATCACACTTAGCAGAAGTGAGCTAACATCTGGAGCAGCCAGCTGCCCGAAGTTGATTTTGCTTCCATCTCATAAGTGCCACATGCCACTAGGCTGAACTGATCTCCAGTGTCACCTTGACATCTTACAAAAAGAGCGAAAAAAAGAAATGAACTACTTCCAAGTTTTACCTCACAGGCAAATTATCCTATCCAGAGCGGTGCTCTCCAGTTCTCAATGATGATGAATTATTAGATCAAAAGAGCCTCTGCCTGGAATATCTTGTTGTGCCCAGTAAGTCCTGAACATCTTCCATTTGGCCTCCACAATTCATCATTAAAAATAATAAGCAATTGAGGTTTGTGTCTCGGATGCCAAACCATTCCAATAACACTGAAGCTTCAGAGAAAGAAAAATGATTGAGAGCAGCTTCTTCCAACTCAAAGATTATAGAAATGCTGAGAGCCCTCTTGTCTCCTTTTATTTTATGAAATAGCTTATTAGAAGTAAAAGCCAAGAAATAGCCTTCAAAATGCAGCTGAAGGCCAAATCCAAGCAGCTTTAGATACCCCACCGTGAGCTACAAAGGAAGATGTCCTCTAGCCAGCTTCAGGATCATACAATCAGCGCAATATCATCATGGCTTTTTTCCTTACTATAAAAGTGGTCAACCTGGAGACCTTCAGATGTTGCTGAGCTACAGCTCTTGCAGTTCCTGCTCAATAGACAAAGAGGTGCTGGGAGTTGTAGTTCTGAAACACCCAGGAAGGGACAAGTTATGATGATGGTTTAGTCTACTTGTACGTGGCTTCCCATTGTTACAAACCCTGAAGCAGTTTGCAGTCAACCATTACCATGAAAAGTTCAGCAGTTAAAAATGCATTCCATTTTACAAGCAAGGGGAAGACATTGAGAGGGACCATGCAAGGTCATTTTCCCACACTTGAACTAGACAACACCCTGAACCCAGAGCTATGGTATCTATGCCTAGCCACAATGATGCCAAAACAATGACATTTGCATTGTGTTGCCATGACAGGCTTCTGTATGTGTTCCACAATGTTGCTTGGAAGTTCGTAGGAACAAGAACATGGTCAAAATCATGATGTCCATCGATGCACATACTTCTCACCTTAAACCTGAGTTTCCTCACTGCTTGTATCCCTTTTCCTAAAGGATCCTCCAGAATTGAATTATGTACCATTTCACTTAAAATTTGCACCAAATTTACTTCTTCCCCTGGCACTTGGGGAAGCGACAGGTTGAACATGAAAAACTAGGGGCAGTAGAAAGGGTTCTTCCAAATATGGAAACTCTTTGGGCAATAAACCGAGGGTGTTCAAGAGATTTCTGGGGATGCAGGTTCTGTAAAGTTCTCCTTTTCCTTCTTGGGAGGTTCCGTGAAGCTATTCCACTTGTGTATTTTCAAATCAGCAGAACAGTTTGTTAGCACCAGATGGCATCTCCGTAGGGTCCCTTTCTTTGTGTCGCATTCCCCAACTTGAACATTAAATGGGATGAAGACATTAAAGAAAGACACACTCATTTCAGGATTCACACAGACCTGCTTTGCACCTCAGGAGGCTCCTGAATAGGATCAGTTGGGACCAGTGGTGGGATTAAAAAAATTTTTTTAGTACCGGTTCTGTGGGCGTGGCTTGGTGGGCATGGCAGGGGAAGGATACTGTAAAATCTCCAGTCAGAGGTGGTATTTGCTGGTTCTCTAAACTACTGAAAATTTCCGCTAACGGTTCTCCAGAACTGGTCAGAACCTGCTGAAGACCACCTCTGGTTGGGACACCCTGAGCTGTTGTCCAGAGATGGTATTCAGCAGGTTCTGACCAGTTCTGAAGAACCAGTAGCGGAAATTTTGAGTAGTTCGGAGACTGGCCCTGCCCCCATCTATTTGCTGCCTCCCGAGTCCCAGCTGATCAGAGTCCCAGCTGATTGGCTGGGTCTTCTTTTGTTGCCCTGAACAGGAGAATGGAGCTGGAAAGCAGGTTAGCGGGGTGGGGAGGGAATGAGTTTTGCAGTAACCTTCCCCTGCCATGCCCATCAAGCCAAGCCATGCCCACCAAACCATGCCCACAGAACTGGTAGTAAAAATTTTTTTGAATCCCACCACTGCTGTTGTCCCTTCTAAAAGGGGCCATTGAAGTATATTTTTAAATGTGACTTGAAGGAGTAAAATGGATGTGTATTACTTGAATTGAACCAAATTAATGTGGAGAAAATTTAAATGTAATTATACTTGGTTTTTCTTCTGCCCTACCAATCTCTTTCTCCTAGGTCATCCCCATGTTGGAATGCCAACTGTAAGTTAAAGCAGGATACACACCAATGCTCCCTTTCTGCCCGCTAGCTCACACACACCACTCTAAGGCAAAATATGAACTTTTGAAATCCCTGCTCAAAAATGCAGATGGTCTTGGAAAGCAAATCTCATTATGCTCTGCCTCAAATGCCTGCATGTTAAAAAAGATCATATGATTTGCAGGATGTGCTGCTCCGACATCCAAGTTTTAAAAATAGAGGCCAAGTTTTCATTGCAGCAACTGAAGACTCATGATTAGGTTACACATCACTTTGAAGGGACAGTCAAAA